>JALIZH010013024.1:0-405803 GCA_030522465.1 Rhipicephalus appendiculatus
TCGTGATGGCTGCTTCACAAGTCTCCAAGCACTTTCACCAAGAATGCGAATACCACTGCACTGCCTGTCCTAGGTGTTCGGCGACTGTTTTATGTCGCGATATGGGCGAGCACATCAAAGCTTCATGCCACTCCCTCACAGAACCTCAAGTAACAGAGTACGAGGAAGGCTCAAGTCACGCTGCCGAAACAGAAATGGTGAAAGGCATCAGGAGAATAGTCCAGGAGGCAGGGGAAATGAAGGCACTTCTAGAGCGAGCATTTGGCGACAATCGCGCTCTTCATGACAGTGTATGCGAGATCTCGCAAAGTATGAACTCTGTAAAAGAATCGATGAGAGAAGGTGTTTCAGAACAAATCACCGATGCAATACAGCCAATAGTGAACGGCATCAGCACACTACATGGAGCGCGTAACAGTGAACAAAGGCATATTGTGGAGAGAATTGCCCGAGTTGAAGCTGCTATTAAAACCGCGGAGGAAGGTGCGAAAGCAAGCAACAAAACGCTGCAACATAAGGTGGAGAAACTGATCGGGCACGCTCACAGAAATGTAACACGGTGCGAGTTTATCGTTTCCCGAGTAAAGGCACTTGAAGCCGAGGTGATGAAATATGGCTCAGCTGTACATCTTCATGGGCCGGTCTACCTTCGTGGCTATAACATATCGCCTGGTGTTAAACTTACTACTCCTACAGACTGCATGGATGGTAAACGAGGAGGTGTGTACCTCCGCATTTGTCTTCAGTTGCACAAAGGTGACATGGACGAGGACTTGCTGTGGACATTCGAGCACGAAGTGAGGCTCACTATTCTACACCCGTTGCTGAAGGAACCATACGTAATCAAGTATAAGACTTCCCGTAATATGGAATATTATGGCAAGCCAACTAGAGCAAGTAACCCTCCTACTGGCTTGGGCTTGCCTACGGATTTTGAAGAAATAAAGCGGGGTGGCTACATATCCGACGACGCGTTTCGCGTTGTGTGGGAGCTGCTGTAGTTTCAGCTGGAATGACGCACGGACTGAAAGAGAAAATAAAGACAAAAATGTACTGCAATTAGTGTCGGCATCGAGGCGGTTGTCCATAGCCTACTATGGCGAGCCGCCTGAGCTCACCACCGAGGTATTTATTGAGTCAATTAGAAGAGCAATAGACTGTGTAGTACTGCAACATACACTACGAAATTATGTTTAAGCATGCGTCTATCTTGAATGCAATAATTAATGAATCAATCCAGAGCCCATACCTTCTGTGAAGATTGAAGACTAGTTATGCTGTGCAGTCGCTCAGATATTTCACTATAGTGCGCAGTGGCGACTTTTCTGTTTGTCAACGCCACATGATGTAACGAAATTCAAAAAAAAAATTGCTTTGTGGGCATGTGGGCATGCACTTGCCCTTACCCTTTTTGGATCTTAATTCAGTCATATGGCGAAGATACACAGAAAAGATTGCCGCTCGCACACTTAAAGATTTCGGCTACTGTACTTGTCCATAAGTGCATTGTGTTGTGTATGCCTTTGGGTTGTGGCCTGTGGCCCCGGTGTCTTACGAAATAAATAAAAAAAAATAAATTAACACGCACACGCACTTAAACGCAACGCTACCTGTTATTTCCCTATTCAATTACATTAATAATGTCTGATTATTCCCCGTACCACATTTATGCGAGCATACCTTTGGTAAATTAAAATATAGTTCATCAAGAACAACAGTGAGTTTGTCCTTTTTCCAGCGACCAATATGGCATATTATTGTGAAGAAAGGGGCGGGTTTATATGCTCCGGTCTATGCGCCACTTACATTGTCTAAGTCTGACGTGAAGGAGCGAGAACTCTCCTACAAAAAAAGCAGCCTACTGTTTCAATTGCACCGCAGTATTCTTGCGTTGCTTCTTGCACATTATATTATATCTGATTATGGTCGCAACTCGACAATTTTTCATAGTTCGAAAAACTGGCCGTATACTTGCCTCAGACTTCCTATGTCGAAAGCCTTAGGTGCCTCATCAAACACGAAAATTCACCATGAGTGTCCATGGCGTCGGCGTCAACGAAAGCGGTGCGAAAAATCGTCCTGTTATGACTAGATCATGTGACGTTGCCATTACGTCACAGATCAAAATTTGCGACATGCTCATGACTCCTTGTACTACATCACATTCGTATATAGGTTTATTCCACAAAGGTTCCAAGCAATGACGTGTTTCTATGGTAGAACAGCTGCTTAAAGCTGGGGTTCGATTCCCACTCGAACGGTAGAGACCAGAATTTTTATCGCTTGCAGGAGCCAACCATCTTTGGTGGGAGGCTGCTTATCACATGAAATCGATGACCATGATAATGTCCGGTCTGTCCTTTTCGCACGCTGGCCGCGAGTGTTGGCTCGCCATCAGTTACGAGCTTATGACGCAGCCAAGTCCTCAGCTCCTAGCACTGGCCGTGCCGACTGATGACAGCTGAGGTTAGGGTGGCTAGGATCAGGGGGGTGTTGAAAACGGCCGCCCCAAAAGCTGGCCGCCACTTGCGATTCCGCAGCGCTGGCGCTGTAGCCGTAGGCGTCGCCAGCTTGCTCGGTGGCAGCTCACTCTCGTCGGTCTTTGATAGATTTTCGCTGGTGAAAGCTTTCTCAACGTCAATAAACAACAATTTTACCAATTAGCCCCGCCACTGTGCATCAGTGGTTCCGGTGCTCCACTGCTGAACTGAATATCACGGGTTCGATTCCGGCCATGGCGGTCATATTTCGGTGGAGGCAAAATGGTAGAGGCCCGTCTACTGTACGATTCCCGTGCACGTTAAAGAACAGCAGATGGTCGACATTTCCTAGCCATCGCCCAAGGCGTCCCTCGTGACCATGGCGTGTTTTTTACACGTAAAATCCTAGATGTTGTTTATTTCATTTATTTTTACATATTGCAGCCTCAATGTAGTTATTGCCGGAGTGGGAAAAGAATACAAGAACAACGAATCAACAATCCTGAACAGGCTTCCAGAAATTCATGAGTGGTAAAGAACGGACTTTCCGGGCAACCAATTCCAGGCTTCTATACACCATGTGTCGCGCCAGAATTCCATGCTTCTAGAATTCCATGCGTGGCGCCATATTTGCAGGCGCGTTGCGCCATCTATCGCAAACGCGACGAAGCCACCTCCCTGGACTGCCGTGCCAGCAGACAGCAGACGCTACACAGAGAAGACGCCAAACTTCCGAACCTCAGTACCCCAGAGAGCGTTTTTCGCGTTTTAAGTGCGCATATAGTCCAAGATCTCCGAAACGGTTACTTCCATTCAATAGTGCGTACTCCAAACTTGTGAAAACAGCAATCTCAATGAATTGCCTTCATTCCGCCTTAAAGAAGTGTGTGCACCTGTTGGATGAAAGCTTCGGCACTCGGGTGGCCTGGTTGGAAGAAGCCGGACATCTGTCGGTACTCATCACCGCAGTTTCAGAGCCTTTGCTTTGAAGGATTAAGTGCCCGGACACAAAAATTAGCCATGACAGGCAAAAACGGCTGGTTAATGTCATCCCATATATCCATAAATTGTCACACAACATCAGGAAGACTGCCTCTAAGCATGATGCTCTAATAGTGTTTTCTGCACTATGCAAATTGTCCAAAATATGTGCAATGACAAGAAAAGATAAGCAGCCACAGTGCACTTGCAACACAGCATAGGACCAGATTCACAGAGCGTGTGGCAAATGTGATGTACGAAATTTTCTTGAGCTGCGGTCGCCGATACATCGACCAAAGAGGAAGGTGCTTCAATGAGCACGCCAAGGAGCATAATCTGAATGTTACAAATAAGTCCGCAGGTTTTTAGCGGAGCGTGGCAACATGTCCGGCTGCTCGCCGGCTTTTCCCGCTACAAATTTTTTAAGGCAGCCACATGACAGGACGAAGCGGGAAATTATTGAAGCTTTCTTTATTAACAAACCGTCTGACAACTGCGTAAGCAGGCCTTCCGTTTTATTGAAAGACAACGAGATCGAGTATCTTGATGTTTTATTTAGTTTCATGAGCGTTTCACCATTGCATATGTTCTTCATGCTTTCTCATTTTAGTTTCTCTTCTTGCGCCTGCGTGTTCGTTAAACATCTACATAATTCGGCTACATAACTTGTTTAATTTGTTTAGGGCCGAAAATGCTACCCCAACGTCATATCTATTTGGCCCCAAACAAATTAAACAAGTTATGTAGCCGAATAGATAGGAAACTATCGCAAAACGCAAAGGTTCAAAAACGAGGAGGATGCGGCGTGAATCACAGGCAGTCGTATGTAAAGTGTGAAACAGGTGTTGTGTATTTGGTACCATTGTCCTGTGGTCACATCTACAAAGGCCAAACGGGAAGATGTGTCAACACCAGGTTGCAAGAACATAGGAGATCGTTGGACACAACAGATAGTTCACACGCGCCCAAACATTGGAGCTCGTGCGGTTGCAACCCCTTTTTTTGCGATGCTATTATTTTATCTAAACACCCAGATCGGACCACCAGAGAGCTGATACAGGCGTTTCACATTAGGAGAAGTGGGAATAAATAATGCGTAAGCGCACCCTCCATCACGTTAACAGACAACGAATTTTCATATCTTATCACCACTCTGAGGGTCTGATTTGAGGCACGTGTTTTGTGTTTTTTGCTGTTTCACTTGCCAGGTCATGTGACAGAAGTGATATATATGTACAGGGCTGGTCAAAAGTTCCCAGGTCACTATCCCGATGTATTCCTATGGCAGCGTGGCCTGGGAACTTTTGACCCCCCCCCCCCCTCCCCCCCCCCCCCCTGTAGATGCCTTACTTTCCAATAAACTTCAATTGCGAGTGGCGCCTGTGTTGTGTGCGTTGTCTTCTTCTAGTGTCCGTGTCTGTGTGCGCGCCCTATTCAGTTAAAAGATGAACCAATACCAACTGGCCCAATTAGCCGTGCTACTGTAATTTGACCATCATCGTCGATGACGCTGTCGCAAAACGTGTGGCAAATCACATTCTTCAAAGTGTATTCTTCCCGAGTTGTAACAGTGGTATCAGCTAAGTAGAAGTAAAGCTGGCTCGCAAGCTTAGCTCCTGTGGTTGCCTTTTACCGTTACCTGGAGAAGCCAGGGGTGCGCGACAGCCTGTTCGCGCCGGAGAAAAAAAGCCTACAGAGCGCAGAGCTGTTGACAGCAGCAGCGTGAATACAGATAATGTGAACACAGAGAGCGAAAGCGGAGCGTGGCAAAGCAGAGAATGCGTTAAAAGACCACGTGGTGTCCCAGGAAGAATGTGACTTCCTGCAGTTGCTCATGCCGGAGAAATGAGTGGACATACGGGTACACCAGAAACGCGAATGCAGCGTCGCTGGTAAACCGTCACCATGTGAATGTTGCTGCCTCACTAGATTTGCTTCAATTGTACTCTTCGTGAGGAGTGTGTTTGGTGGTTGTGGGGGGGGGGAACAGAATTATAGAACGCCTCGCCAAACCACGTGCCAGGGAAGTGCGCGTAGGGCTGGACCAACCAGAGACCACGCCGCCTTTCTGTGAGCTTTGGCCAGACTGCCCTCGTGTACAATCTAATCTTGATAGACTTGAACGCTAAATAAATCAACTTCTTCGGAGTTCCTATGAACGCCCTCCGCTTGCTGTGTAGCGACTGCAGGACTTTAGGGCTACTATGTCACAGAAAAGTATGTCACAATTTTTTTTGTTGCTGTTTCCAGACACTGAAGCCAGCAAAGATATATGTGTGTACGAAAACACCGTATAACTAGGCTCTTTGTTTTACGGGTTTTCGGAGTGTCATTCGTGATGACATTGTTTCCGTGAATTCTTTTCAATAGAGAGGACATTATTTACCTATCGCAGATCGATAAAAAAAGCGAACGAGCGCAGCGAGAGGCCTCTTGGTTGGCGTACTTTGAGCTACGCGGCACTGTTCTGTTGCCGATGCCGGATGGATTACTCTTGAGCCTTTCTCACCGACAGAGGCAATAAAAACGAAAATTTATATCGATAAACTATCGAGTGAACGAGGGCAGTGATAGCCTCCTGGTTGGCGCACTCCGAGCCCCTCGGTTGGTGCATGTGGAAAAACCTTACGCCTTAACACCCTCTGAGAGGATTTTATAGTCTGTTATGCGTGCCCTTGTTTTATTCTGGAGAACACCGTATGGTAGCGCTTGGTTTGCTGTACGGAGCCTAGCCGGAAATACCAATTGGGAAGCACTTTTCCCGAACAACACTCTTTATTTCGACATTTGACATCCCACTAATCCTAAATGAACCCTGATCCGGCTTAGGCATTACAAACAACCGTGCGGGATGGGTCAAACTATATGCGTTGGAGTTAAATTTGGAGTTCAATCAAGCGTGGCTGTATCAGCGCATTTCACTGCGCAAGTGGCACGCCTTCAAATTAATGATGTGAACTTGGGTTCAGGACAGTACACGGGACATGTTGTCTTGAAAAATCATTTGTGACATTTGCAGTTGGCTCTTTGATGAGATAGGATTACTGTGGAGCGCATATTGTTCACGAATGGGTTGCGTTGTGGAATACCGAGCGTCGGTGTGATACGACGGGCGGTGGCAGTACCTCTTGCGCGGTTGGTTGGCAATGGTTCCCTCTACCACGCCGTTCGGAGATTACCACTACAGTCTAGCCTACTTGAGGGCCCGCGTGAACTTTTACCTGAGCTCAAGGGGAGACCTCCGTAAACGAGGTGTAGACTTCAGGCGGCAGGCCTGGTATGGGATCTGGGCGCCAACTTCCATGTCAAGGCTGTTGTGCCCATTCCTGCTATACACACTGAAATCGAATCGCACGCCCTTGTTTGCAACTGTCTTAAGACAACTGAGCCGACTTGGGCCACCCACCGGCGGCGCGATACGAATCATATACCCACCGCCTTCCACCAACGCAGCCTGTACTACACTTTGCCACGTTGATGGTGAATAATGTTTATTTCTGGCACCTGATATATGGTCATTTGTAATGTTGCCCCTGTATACAGGCATGGTAAAACTGTGTACAGTAACAAGAAAAATGCAGAAAATTTGCAATAAGTGGCACAGAGCTTGGCACAGCGAAACTGGGCGATACTCAAGTCTTTAGGTTAACGCCAGTTGCTCCTATGCTGTAACTGGTTCTTTCTAGATGTAGATTCTTTCTAGATTCTTTCTAGGTTCTTTCTATATTGTAACTAGGTTTTGCGTGAGGATCGACCACCGCCGCTGTGCCAAGCATAGTGCGACTTGGTGCAAACTTCCCGCATTTCTTGGTGTTGGTGGTTGTGGTTCGAAGAAGGAAAAGGCGCCTAATTTCTGCAGCCCAGTCGGGAGCACGGCGCAGGTGCAAACTTCCCGCATTTCTTGGTGTTGGTTTATTTCTGTTTTTTTCTCTTTCTCTCTTTCTTCCTCTGTCTATTTTTTTTCTCTTTCTTTCCATCCATTGTCACTCTCTCTCTCTCTATTTCTTTCTTGCTTCATCTTTCTCTCTATCCTTTTTTCGCGCTTCTATAGAACTTATGCAATATCTGCTGCCATCTAACGGCCGCCGTATGCATTTTCGCCATGTTGAAGGCTAAGCGCGCTCCGCATGTGCACAGGTGGAGCGTATGTATCAACGTGTGGCACCTGAACGTGTGGCGGTTAATATATGCTGTATATGAAGCATCACTGCTCATCGGATAACACTCTTTCATGCCAGAACGAGACAATTTTCAAGCCGTGTGTTTGCAGGCACAAACAAACCGGCTTCGAGTACGAGCTTCAAAGCTGCATCGCGGCTAATCGCACATGCCTGCGCTGCTATTGACGACATTACTTTGTTTATTACATTGCGATAAAAATGACATGTTAGACGGGTAGCTCGTGCGCGTAATTTGTACTTACGTCGGTGACTTACAGCAGCGACATATTTTTTTTTTCAGAAAATAAGAAAGGACAGCGTTTAATTTGCAGTTAGGTTCACAATACATCAGAACGTAGGCTTTCCTTACGAAATACGCTTTGAAATGGGTCAACAGCACTTTCTTGTCGTCATCGCTTTGCCTAATGGTGTCGCGCGGCAAAGCATCTTCCCGACAATCCTACCCTACACGCAGGATATTCAGATAGCTAACAGCTCTTTATTCGCTGCACTGAAAACAGAGAGACAAAATTTGTAACCTATAGCGTATGGCTTTATTCTCAGCGAAGGCAGGCATACATGTGCCTCGGTGGCAATCGTGCCCATCGCTCTCGTTCTGAGTCAGCTCTTCGCACGTAATAACTGTCAACGCAGTGTTATAGGAAATGCCGGTAACGTGTACAGGTCTTTACATACTTGTCTGACATTTTTATGCCCCGATTGATTACCAGCAAAGTAGATACAAACAAAAAGTTATAGCACCGACGACAATACAATTTGGACACAAACCTACAACATGCAAATGAAACGGGTGGTTGTCTATTGGCCCTTTCTTAAGCCTACAACATGGCGCCGAATCGACAGCTTGGTCAAACCTCCGACAGATGGCAGCAATTTTGCATAACTTCGTATTCTTTCTTTCTCTTTCTTTGATTCTGTCTCTCTCTTTCTGCATTTCTTTCTATTTTTCTCTTTCCCATTTTTTATACGCTATGCTTTGCTTTCTCCCCTCCTCCTCTCCCTCCGCTTCACCCTCACTTCCCTTTTCTGCCCCTTTGTAATACGATACTATACAAGGCTATGCTCTGTCAGCGCGCCGGCATAGCCGAGTGGTTAAGGCGCTTGCCTTCGGGTCATGGGTACACGGGTCCGAATCCCGCTGCCTCGTGAGGAATTCTTTTTCGCCAAGATTTTCTCGTTTTCTTTCCTGCTTTTTCTTTTTCTCCCTCGATCTCTTTTCTCTCTTCATCTCACCCCCCTTGCTATTCGCCGCCCGTTTTTGCCCGACTAGTGTGCCTATAGTGTACAAGAATAACGTCATTATTCTAGTACAATATAAATCTGGCACATACCCGTTCATGATAACAGTTTGTGTCACGACATAACCCGGAGCTAGAACAGCTTCGATGGTAAAAAAACATTATCGCAAATAAATAGAAGAGCTGCAGGGTCGTAAAACCTTGAGGAGCCGTTCCACTATGCGAAGGTGGATGGCCAGTGAAGGTGTCTCGCACACAAGCGGTGACAAAGATGTTCGAATCATAGCCTATCAGACACCGTAAAATTGAATCCGAAATATCCGTCCAGAAGGTTCTTTTTGTCTGCATTAATATATATATATATACAATTCCTTCCTTCATATACAATTCCTTCCTTCATTCATAACGAGGGTCTCGTTCTGGCAGACTTGATGCCTTCAGGTGTTATGCGAGGGATTATTAGTCAGCTGCCCGCTCGTAATAAGATCACGTACTACGTGACGCCTACAGGCAAAAAAAAGAGTGTTCCACACTCGCCGTAATGGCAACAGGCGGCGCTGACTGACGCTCCCACGTTTAAGTACACATATATACCCTATAAAGTGGACGGGGGGGATGACCGTCACCGTAGCTCAGTGGTAGAGCATCGGACGCGTTATTCGAAGGTCGCAGGTTCGGATCCTGCCGGTGGCAAGTTATCTCTTCGTCCACTTTCCTTTCTTCACATTTACATTACAATTACTTCTAATAGCTTCCCCTATACTTTCCTTGGCATCTTTGTCTGTTAGTTCTCATTATTACTGTGTTTAACAAAGCAAACGAGCCCTTAAGTTTACAATTCCTTCCTTCATATATATATATATATATATATATATATATATATATATATATGAAGGGACCACGAAACTTTCAAAAAAGCGTCTTTACTGAACGTTTTCAGCTGGTGGAGCAGCCTTCGTCAGAGTCAAGCATCTGACGAAGGCTGGTCCACCAGCTGAAAATGTTCAGTAAAGACGCTTTCATCAAAGTTTCGTCGTCCCTTCCTTGTATATATGTATATATGCATATATATATGTGTGTGTATGTGGGTATATATAAAAGCCACAAAGACAAATTATTCAGAAGCAATGTTTTCCGAAGCGCACAACCATAGACTCGAACCAGCGACCCCTTCTTCCGCAGCGCACGGCGTTTGACAATTCCGCCACGCAGCATGCGTCCTCCAACGTATAAAGGCGAGCTATTTATATACACCATTTACCGCTGGCGGTACACAGAGCTCGGAGGTACTTCAACGTCTTCACTATTACCCATGAGATGGCGCAAAGGGCGCGCTTTAAAGGGCCTCTCACCAGCCTTTCAAAATACAAAAAACGAGCGCATTATCAACGCCTCCTCTATTTTATCAATGCCAGCCAAATGCGCCCGTTCCAGCCGTTCATCACCCTCTCCTCTAGCCCTTTCCTACTCTCACCCATCGCCTAGACTTCGCATGTGCTTTGCGTTCATGAGGGAGAGCACCAGTCATGTACACTGTAAATGAAAATATACCCAGCCGCGGGGTTTCGGGGGATGATGCTCCCTCTCAGCTGCGGTAGCCTCACTCAAACCGGAATGCTCCGGAGCATATACATTCGTTTTCCACCCTTTTACTTCGGTGGCCGATGGACGGAGGGAAGCGGGACGAGTTCCCTGATTTTTATCCGGTGGGTGCTCCCTAAGTGCTCCGGCGCATCACTTATGCTCCATGAATGCTCCGCAAATACTCCGGCGCAGTGCGCGTACAGCTCCTCCTTTCCAGTGACAAAGCGTCCCCCCACACGACAGGCGTCTCGTTAACAATGCGTAGGCTGAGAGGCAACAATGAGGCTGGACAACCCCGCAGTAACGTTTGAAAAAGCTTTTGTGGTGTTGGGATGCCTTCACTGGCAAAAAGGTCAACCACCGGGAAAGGAGGAACGTAACTTGCTGAAACTTGCTAGAAGTGACGTAGGCAGCCTCGCCGGGCGGCCGGTTCCCACAAAAGGCGCTACGCCGTGCTCCCGATCGGGCTGCAGAAATTAGGCGCCTTTTTCTTCTTCGAACCACAACCACCACCACCCCAGAAACCATGTCGCAGGCCAAGCCACCCAAATCGAAGTGCAGCGAGGATTGCGCGAACCCTTCGCCTGCGTTCGAGAAAAGGAAATCGTTCTGTGCACCTTGCGGACATCACAAGCGACTACAAGCATCAACGAAGGTTGTCATCGACAGAAGGGAGTTGCGGGTACCTTAATCGTGTGATGGTTCCGTGCAACGAACGACACATTGTGATCTCGCGAGTGGCGGACGATCCGGCGGTCGCTGGTGCGGCGCAAAACTGGTGAGTGAGCTCTTCTTGAATTCTTTGTGTTATTCTTTTCAAAAAGTGCTAAAATTGAGTAATTTTGTGTTGATAACCAAGTAGGTTATCAAGACTAGGCTAGCTGTGCAAGATGGCAGTAAAAAATTCAGTGGAAATATTGAAAATACGTTGTTTGCAACACGTGCTTTTCTTTCTTAATATGAATAACTTCGGTAATTTTAAGCACACCACTGTAATATTTGGAGCGCTCATCGACTCGCTGTAGATATGCATTAATAGAAAACATCATAGTTGTGGGTTGGTTCGATAAAAGGTTATTAATTTTTATAAGTAAACCTAATTCGTTAAAATATATTTTGGTCTGATCAATATACATAAACGGTAATATTTGTCGCTTTCCATATTTATAAACGCCAAGTAGAGGCCACTCATTACGTATAAATTATTTTGATTTATCATGTAAACTGAATTAATAAAACAGGAATAACTTAAATCAGCGTTAATTGGTTATAAATTTAGCGAATTGGGCTTGGGAAATGTGTTCGGTACAGACTTTTAGAACGCATATACGTACTCATATTGGTGAAAAAAATTATTTTGATTGTATTAATGGTATGTGAGATATTAATCTAGAAGTATAATTGACCCTTCGGCGGACATGGTGCTTTCATGAAAAAGAGGGGGGAAGGGGGGCTGACGAGACCAGTGACGAGGAATGCGAAAGGAAGGTGGGGTTGCTTTGCAGAACGTGTTGTGGGGCGCGCGATCTTTGTCTGGATGGGGAGGTTGGTTCACGCTTATTTCTGCAACCCATTTGAGAGCACCGCTCACCATCGTTGGGCGGAGGGGTATGGTAGTGAAAGAAAAAAAAAAGAAAAGAGGGCACCTTCTTGAGAAACTGGCAGTCTTTTCTGTGTTGATGGGAGAGAGAACTATCGCGCTGCTGCATTTTTTTTTTCTGTGTTCAGTCCTGCTGCCATGGCCGAGAATGCAGTCTTTTTTTTTTTTTTTTTTTTTTTTTTTTTTTTTTTTTTTTTTTTTTTGAGGAGGGGGGGAAGGGGTGAGTTGAATTTCCCCGACCAAACGGGTAAAACTGTCAAAATGTTCGCCTTCATGTCCCATATCTCTCTGAGAATAAAACACTTCTTTCTATCTTTCTCTGACGAACAGTGCGCGAAGACGAGACATAGTATTGACCTGGACGATGCAACGACGCTGGCCTGTCAACAGAAGAAGGAAAAGAAAATTCCTCGAATCTTGGTGCAGACGTCGTGACACCTCGGCGTGCATCACCATCCATGGCCTCCTGCCGGACGTCTTCACGGACCTGTGTGTCGAGTAAACTGGTACACCTCCCCTCATTTCTGTCAGTGTACTATACTGATGATGCAATTGGCATAGTTGGCGTAATGCTTGTACTTTTGATTGCTAATTTATTTCGTTAAGTAGGAGTAAACTTTATGTTGTGCTCGAGCCTGTTCATTTGGAAACGATACATGCTCATGCATTAACTATTTTGAAAAATGTTCATTACGATAAGCTTCACGACAGAGCGGGCGCTGCAAATTAAAAAAAAAAGAAATACCACGCGAACTTGTCTCGAAGATTCTTTTGCAAAGCAGAATGAAGGTACGTTTTTCTTAAGAACCGGCCGCAAGTATACAAACTGTAGCCTAATATGTTGGAAGTAGGACGATGAGCACATACTAAAATGCGACTGTAATAATCATGCAGCTATAATATTTTAGAAAATTAGCAAGTTAATCGGGAGAGGTATTCCTGATGCTGTCTTCGAGAGTACCAAAAGTCGCTCATTTTAGTGAGAAAAAAAAATGCTTTTGAATCTGTCAGCAGAAGTAGAGGTATCGATTTAGAAATATATGGAAAATGTTCGCCCGTTTTGAACTTTGTCCGCGACACAGAGGTGCGTTTTTATCATGGAGCGGCAGGCTGACACCGGTGTGCAAGTGATATGCTTCTTGATATTGAGCGCTCGTCCTGTCTTTTTTGTGTGGTCCGTTTAAGAACCTGGGTGTTCTCATGGACAGGCAGACAGTATGGGAATTAATCAGTACCCGCGGCTTCAGTGTCCTCAGTTTTTCGTGCCTCTGGCATGATTTGCAGTTCTCATGTATTATGTTTTTGATAAATTATGAAGGAAACAATCAGCTGAACCCTTGCGTCGTCAATGGATGTGATGGATGGTCCTTCGGAGATTGTTCCCGGCGGCTACGCTTTCTTCGTTTGTCGTGCATTGTTTTACGGCATTCTGGACTTCATTTCAACGTGCTGCGCTTAAAACTTGAGTGCTGCTGATTTCATGTGATCTGTCTTCTTGTGTTCTTTTTTGGTGGCCTTTTGTATATTTGTTTCTTCTTGTCTTCTTTTCCCAAATGGTGGGTCATCAGCCACAAACTGCAGCATATTTTGAATAAATCAAGTAATAAGAACTCAAGTGTTTTCCTGAATTTCATCTGCTAGAGATCTGTGGAGAAAATACGTAGTAACTCTGCAGTGTTTGCATGAGAATTCCTTCATCTAACCAATGCGTGACACGATCAGCATAGAATAAACAAACAGCGGAGCAAAGAATTAAACAAGAATACTCGTGATCCATCGCACTGCAATTCCGTCCGGACGAAGTAAGCTCATTCGTAAAATACTCCGGAGGTGCCACGCAAAAATTCCGGATAGCCGGAGTGAAAAAGCAGTGAAAAATACTCCGGAGGTGCCCCGCATTCCCTCCGGCCAGCCGGAGCAAAATGCCGGTAAAAAGTGCTCCGGCGGCGCCACGCAATCACTCCGGTCGGCCGGAGTGAAATATCAATGAAAAGTACTTCGGCTGTGCCACGCAATTGCTCTGGCCAGCCGGAGTAAGAACTTTGCTCCGGAGGTCCGGAGGAAAAATTACTCCGAACAGGGAGGTCGCTAGAGGACAGGCGTTTTACTCCCACCTGGGAGTAATTTTCTTTTACAGTGTAGTGCCTCACGACGGAGATGATATGAAATAATTTTTTGTTCAGTTGTGTGCAGATCCGTGGGGCGGCGCGTTGCATCCCTCGTGTTCACTATGTTGGCGGTCACGCTGGCTCTGTAAGAGACACGGTGTTTTGAGATAGCGCGTCTCCGTTCGTGGCGCTATGCAGGCAACCAATGGGGACGCGTCACTGCGACGCTGCAGTGCATGCGCTGCCTTTAAGAGGTGCCTCACGAGAGCTGTGAGGCGGCGGCGGCATTGCTTCGAGCTGCAAAGAAGGAGCACGAAGGAACAAATTGGACAGACGCATGATATTGGAGAGGGAAAACGCGTCTATCGCGTCTCCGTGCGAAAGCGCTCGGACGCACGTGTGACGCAAGCAGCCCTACCCTATATGTGGCGTCGCATCGCGACCACTCCCTGAACTAAGGCGGACCGGCGGCTCCCATTGAGGCGCGAGCGTTTCCACTGGCATTGAATAAAATAGAGGCGCTGGCATTATTCTCTTCTGGCGTTTCTCGTCTTTCTGCACACTTTCGTGACGCAGACAGTGATTCCCGTGACGTACATAGTGCCACGCGCGTTTCTTTCACTGTATTCGGTTTCCGCCCACAAAGACTATCAGCAGTACTCGGCGCAGACCGCGCCTTACTGTTCCGGAAGCTTCTCGCTTGTGGTAGATCGTTCTGTTAAGATTGCACGCGAGACGCTAACACTCAAGATTATTCCAGAGCTTGCGCGACGACTAGTGATAAGGCTAGAATGTTCGACGCGTGCGTTATAAAAGCCGGCGCGTTCCACCGATGTTCACTTGATCGACGGCCGACGCTCCGTTCGCCGCTATCAGTGCCAGTGCTTATTGCTGTAATCTGACTTTCCATTTACCGGCCACAAGTTCGGCCTAATAAACAGTTTCATCTTGAACATGGGTCAACGTCACGACCACGTGACATCTGGTGGAGGTGGTGTTCCTTCATCTTCCGGACGCCCCCGTCAAGCCGTGAACCCAGCCCACAGCGCGGAGAAGACACCGAAGCCCCCCGTGCAGCAACGAGCTAGTCGCAGGCTGCAAGGCTTGCAACCAGAGCACGGACTCCTGCCGGAAAACACCTGGCAAACCAAGACTTCGACCTCAACCGCAGCGACGATGACAGCCCCTGTGCCGCCTGCGCCCATCCTGCTCCGGCAGCCGAAGGAACCGCCAACTTTCCGCGGTTCATCACACGAGGACCCGGAGACCTGGCTTGAAAAATACGACCATGTCGCCGCTTTTAACAACTGGAGCAATGAAGACAAGCTACGGCATGTGTACTTCGCCTTGGAAGACGCGGCTAGGACATGGTTTGAAAACCAAGAGCACATCCTGACAACATGGGACGTTTTTCGTACCAGGTTCCTGGCCACATTCACGAGCGTCGCCCGCAAGGAGAGGTCCGAGGCTACGCTCGAAACCCGCATCCATCTCCCAAACGAGAAGGTCACATTATTCACGGAAGAAATGACCAAACTCTTCCGCCATGCAGATCCAGCCATGCCCGAAAGAAAGAAAGTTCGCTTCCTCATGCGAGGAGTTAAACAGGAGCTCTTTGCAGGATTGATGCGGAATCCACCAAACAGCGTCGAAGAATTCGTCTCGGAAGCGACGACGATTGAGAAGACGCTAGAAATGCGCACCCGACAGTACAATCGTCGCCTGACTCCAGACAGCGCAGCTGTTCAAGCCCATGGCTCTGAAGACCTGCGCGAAACCATCCGCGCCATCGTGCGAGAGGAGCTCCGGAAACTCTCTTTTCCACAGCCAGAGGTGACGTCGATTGCTGAGGCAGTACGCGAGGAGATCCAGCAGTCACTTGGCGTTGCTCAGCCAGTACAGCCGCAGCCACAGGCTATCAGCTACGCTGCTGCGGTCCGCCGTCACGCTCCTCCGCCGCGCCCACGTCAAGACGCCACTCCGCCGCTGTTCCGCCGCCAGACACCTCCGCCGCCACCACCGTCATACAGCCCGCCAGCCGGCCAGATATACACGCCGAGGAAGACCGACGTTTGGCGCGCCCCCCGACCACCGCCCACTATGCTACCACTGCGGAGAGGCCGGCCACACCTACCGCCGTTGCCAGTACCGACAGATGGGGCTACGCGGTTTCGCCGTCAACGCGCCTCGTCCACAGCGGGGTGAACGACCGCAAGACATCGCTGACTACCTGGCAGGAGCGCAATGGGCACCGCGAAGTCCTTCTCGATCGCAGTCGCCAGGCCGCTACACCTCACCGCACCGCCGGCAGTACACCGGCCCAAACCGGGGCCGGTCGCCTAGCCCGTATCCGGGAAACTAAGGGCAGCAACCGATGGAGGTGCGGTTGCTGTACGACGAAATGCCGAAGATCCTCCGCGGCCGCCGACGACGACAACGCGACGAAACCTGCAGAACACAACGCGAAGCAGACGAAACCCTGCTGACGAAATGTCGTGGGCCGACGAAGACGTGACGACGCAACATGGAAGCAGAGCAACATTTCAACGCAGCCGTGATCCGACGCCGCGACCCAACCGCAACGCACGACGACGAACCAGCGACCTCGACGCAATATTCGACGGCCACAACGTCACCGCTCTCGTCGACACTGGAGCCGACTATTCCGTCGTCAGTGGGTCTTTCGCGACGAAATTGAAGAAAGTAAAGACTGCTTGGCAAGGCCCTGAAATCAGGACCGCTGGGGGTCATCTAATAACGCCGGGCGGTGTCTGCACCGCAAGAGTCACCATCAATAACCGAACTTATCCCGCCAGCTTTCTAATTCTGCAGCACTGCTCCAGGGATGTGATACTGGGGATGGACTTCCTAAGTCAACACGGCGCCGTCATCGACCTGAGATCTGAGTCGATAACACTGACTTCAGAAAAAGCGTTGCCGCCCCACACGTCGCCGGAGTATCATGCCTTGAATGTAATAGAAGAGCAGGCCACCGTTCCGCCTCTTTCCAGCGTCGTCATTTCCCTCGGCACCGAAATACCCGCTAACCTTGAAGGCGTCGTTGAGGGCGATCAGCACCTGCTTGTGAACCGTCAGATTTGCGTCGCAAGAGGCATCGCCGAGTTGCGCGACGGCAAAGCAAAGGTACTTGTGACAAACTTCAGCCATGAATATAGGCACCTCAACATTGGTACGACGATTGCCTACATCGAGAAATTCGTGGACACCAGCAATGTTTTCGCCCTCTCCGATACTGCTGAACATTCTTCGACGAATCGAGGTCCAGAAACAGATTTCGACGTCAGCCCCAGCCTCCCAAAGCAGAGGCAAGACCAGCTCAAAAATCTGCTCCTGCAATTCAAGGACTGCTTCTCATCGTCGTCAAGAATTCGACAGACCCCAGTCGCCAAACATCGTATCATGACAGAAGAAAGTGCCCGACCAGTCCGTCAGAGCCCGTATCGAATTTCGACGCGAGAACGCGAAGCTGTAAAGAAGCAGGTCGACGAAATGCTACGCGACGACATAATCCAGCCGTCCAAGAGTCCCTGGGCGTCTCCCGTAGTATTGGTGAAAAAGAAGGACGGGACGCTACGTTTCTGCGTCGACTATCGTCGCCTGAACAAGATCGCGTAGAAGGACGTGTACCCCTTCCCACGGATAGATGACGCCCTGGACCGACTCCACAACACGAAGTATTTTTCGTCGATGGACCTGAAGACGGGCTACTGGCAAATCGAAGTCGACGAGAGAGACCGAGAAAAGACTGCCTTTATAACACCAGATGGCCTGTTCGAGTTTAAGGTCATGCTTTTTGGTCTTTGCTCGGCCCCCGCGACCTTCCAACGCGTTATGGATACTGTACTCGCCGGCTTGAAGTGGCAGACTTGCCTTGTGTACTTGGACGACGTCGTTGTGTTTTCCTCGAACTTCGACGAACACCTGCGGCGCTTTGAAGCTGTACTTCAAGCAATCAAGACCTCCGGACTCACCCTCAAGCCAGAGAAGTGCCGTTTCGCGTACGAAGAACTTTTGTTTTTGGGCCACGTGATAAGCAAATCCGGAGTACGCCCCGACCCGCAAAAGACAACCGCCATCGCTGTTTTCCCGCCACCCACCGACAAGAAGGCCGTGCGTCGATTTCTCGGCTTGTGTGCCTATTACAGGCGGTTCGTTGAAAACTTCGCCCGCATCGCGGAGCCTCTCACTAACCTCACCAGGACCGACGTCGAGTTCAAGTGGGAAACGCCGCAGGAGGAATCATTTCAAGAACTCAAACGACGCCTGCAAACGCCTCCGTTACTTGCGCATTTCGACGGACACGCTGAAACAGAAGTGCACACCGACGCGAGCAGCGTAGGACTCGGCGCCGTCCTTGTGCAGAGGACGGACGGACTGGAAAGGGTTATCGGTTATGCTAGCCGGTCGCTATCAAAGGCAGAGGCCAACTACTCCACAACAGAAAAGGAGTGCCCTGCCATCATCTGGGCTACATCAAAGTTTCGCCCCTACCTTTACGGCAGGCCCTTCAAAGTTGTGAGCGACCACCACGCCTTGTGTTGGCTAGCTAGCTTGAAAGACCCTTCTGGTCGCCTCGCACGGTGGAGCCTGAGACTTCAAGAATTCGACATTACCGTCGTTTACAAGTCCGGAAGAAAACACTCTGACGCCGACTGCCTGTCTCGTGCCCCCCGTCGACCCACCGCCGCTGGACGACCAGGATGATGACGGCTTCCTGGGCACCATAAGTGCCGACGACTTCACGGAGCGACAGCGAACGGACCCGGAACTCAGGAGGCTTATCGAATACCTCGAGGGCAAGAGCGCAACTGTTCCGAAGGTATTCAAGAGAGGACTGACGTCGTTCTTCCTGCGAAACGGAGTCCTCCTAAAGAAGAACTTCTCGCCCCTTCGAGCCAAACGCCTTCTCGTGGTTCCATCAGCAATGAGACCAGAAGTCCTCCACGCCCTACACGACGACCCGACGGCTGGACATCTCGGTGTTTCCCGCACGATCGCAAGGATACAAGAAAAGTACTACTGGCCTCGCCTCACTGCCGACGTCACCCACTACGTGAGGACTTGCCGAGATTGTCAGCGACGGAAGACACCACCGACTAGGCCATCCGGACTTCTGCAGCCGATCGAGCCTCCTCGGCGACCGTTCCAGCAGATCGGGATGGACCTCCTGGGGCCGTTCCGAACGTCGACTTGCGGAAACAAATGGATCGTCGTAGCCACCGACTACCTCACCCGCTACGCCGAAACAAAAGCCCTGCCCAAAGGCAGTGCCGCCGAGGTAGCCAAGTTCTTCGTTGAGAACATCGTCCTTCGACACGGCGCCCCAGAGGTTCTCATCACCGACAGAGGCACGGCGTCTACGGCTGACCTAACCAAGGCGATCTTGGGATACAGCCACACAAGTCACCGCCGGACCACCGCGTACCACCCACAGAACAACGGCCTGACCGAGCGTCTAAATAAGACCATCGCCGACATGCTGGCCATGTACGTCGACGTCGAACACAAGACGTGTGGGACGCCATCCTTCCGTACGTGACCTTCGCATACAACACGGCCGTGCAAGAAACGACGCAGATGACGCCATACAAGTTGGTCTACGGAAGGAGCCCGGCAACGACGCTCAACGCCATGTTACCGAACGTGACCGACGAGGAAAACATCGACGTGACCGCCTACCTACAGCGCGCCGAAGAAGCACGACAGCTCGCCCGCCTGCGGATCAAGAATCAGCAGACAACTGACAGCCGCCGCTACAATCTTCGACGACGGTTCGTGGAATAACAGCCCGGCGACCGCGTTTGGGTGTGGACGCCGATACGACGACGTGGACTTAGTGAAAAACTTCTGCGACGATACTTCGGACCGTATAGGGTGCTTTGACGTCTCGGCACACTCGACTACGAGGTTGTCCCCGACGGCATTTCGAACTCTCAACGGCGCCGTGCGCGTCCTGAAGTCGTCCATGTCGTGCGCCTCAAGCCATTTTACGCGCGGTAGTGAACCTGAGGACCGTACTTCTTTTTTTTTTCATTGGACTTTCTTGCTAGTGCGTATTGTTTATTGAACTTCCTTGATTTATTGTCGTTATTTATTGTTGCATGTATTTTTACCATGTGTTCTGTTCTAAGCATCGGGACGATGCCTTTTCGGAGGGGGGGGCTTTGCCACGCGCGTTTCTTTCACTGTATTCGGTTTACGCCCACAAAGACTATCAGCAGTACTCAGCGCAGACTGCGCCTTATTGTTCCAGAAGCTTCTCGCTTGTAGTAGATCGTTCTGTTAAGATTCCACGCGAGACGCTAACGCTCAAGATTATTCCAGAGCTTGCGCGATGACTAGTGATAAGGCTAGAATGTTCGACGCGTGCGTTATAAAAGCCGGCGCGTTCCACCGATGTTCACTTGATCGACGGCCGACGCTCCGTTCGCCGCTATCAGTGCCAGTGCTTATTGCTGTAATCTGACTTTCCGTTTACCGGCCACAAGTTCGGCCTAATAAACAGTTTCATCTTGAACATACCGACTGCTGCTTGGGTCAACGTCACGACGACGTGACAATAGTATACATGCCCTCTAATGGTCCATATACGCGAAGTATCAGATGTTAATCGTCTCCTGCACTGCTTTGCCATGCAGCCGCCCATCCGTTCTTCGTTGTCTCGCATTACTATCGTGCGTGATAAACTTATTTCGCTCCATTTTGTGTCTTTCCAGTCGCGCAAACTGCGATGACAGCATTATACGAGCAGCGCGAAATCCTGATAGGCTCGAGCACTTAGTGCTGACATTGTTCACTTGCTTTTAAGAAATAAGTGGCGAGGAGGATATATCGCCTGTAGGAAGAGTAGCGAAGGCGCGGAGGGAACAACTCCGTCGTCTTTGAACGCGGGGTGGTGAGGGGCCCTTTAAAGTTCGTCGCGCCGGAGTTGGGATGTGCACCTTCCATTTGTGCTTAAAGGGCGTGGTCATCCGTACTCCCGCGTTCCTCCCTTGAGATGGGAAGTTGGTAAGTCTTGTGCTATCACCGCAGAGCTTTCGTTGAAGCTATAGAACGAAGGTCACTTCACTCGCTGCGGCGGCCGCGCTTGTGAAAGGAGTGAGCTGCTAGCCAGAAGAGCCAAAGTAGGTGCTAGTTGGAGTAACAGCTGTGCCACTTGTTATTTTGCGCTCGTCCTGTGTATACCTGTGCGTACGTGTTGTGCATCCTTTGTGTTTGAGCAGCGCGTTAAGTTTCGAGCTGTAAATGTTGTTAGTTGCCGCTCGTCCTGTGTGTGTTTTTGTTGTGCCTCCGTTGTGCTTGCGCAGCGCGCTGCACGTTTCGAACTGCTTGCAGTTCTTCGCGTGAAATCCAAATTTCTTGCTATAGCATTCATTGCTTGCCCCTAAAGGCGAAACTGTGACTTTTATTTTTCAATAGACGAGCACTGTTTAGCGACACCTGAAACAGCTTCGCTGTTAAAATATTCTACTTACAATTCCGCTTCTGTTCTGTTTGTCTACAAACTTGGTGATAAAATTAAATGGCATGGCTACTCTTCGCTTGTGTTCTGGCTCCGTTTGAAAGACATTTAACGACAATCCTGCTGCGAACAGGCACCGGCATAGGCGTGCGCAGGGTTCCCCGTCAGGGGGGGGCGAAGGTTCGTCGCAGCGCCCCCCCCCCCCCCTCCCTATTAAATCAATGTATGGGGCAGACTTTGCGCCCCCCCCTTCTTAGGTGACTAGGGGGGGCGGCCGCCCCTTCTGCCCCCCCCTCGTGCGCACGCCTATGGGCACCGGAATTATCTATTCGTGAGACATATGACTCGCCTCTTAGAAAGACTCCAAGGTATTTTCCACAATCCTGAAGTGCCTTCAGCCAACTTTCTTTTTTTGCGTGATGTGTGTGCAAATGACAACCAACAGATCTACTGCTTTTAGTTTGGCATGGGAGACTGTACTCAGCCGCCCATTCGCAATTGTGCACGTGCCACGTGATGCCCTCGGACAAGTGATGCGAGTCGATAAAATATGCTCGCGCATCGCATGTTATATCTGCGAGTGAAAGCTTGCGAAGGCTACAGACGAATGCGGCTCAAGCATAGATGAAATACGTCGGCTGGATGGATCGGGCGAAGGAGTGTGAAGGGATGCCGGGGGGTAGGGGTGGGACTGCATTGCTCGCGCAGCAGCTGCCAACTTCGATCAACATTGCGCGTTAACCCGACAGACATCAGCAGACGGCCCCTAGCTTCGTACGCGCTGTGGTCTCACTGCATCGCTTCGAGGTGACCGACTGCACGAAAACCACTTCGCTCACTGGGGCAACTGTATTCTGTCACGCCAGAGTTATGTACAAATTTGCGAAATCGCATTCTAAAGGAGTTGGGCGCCAACTTTACTTGGTATAACCACGGCCGCTGGATCAAAGCGCGGTATAACTATCCAATTTCTCGCCATCACATTCATTGCGTCACCCTTGCGGCGAAACTGGCTTTTCTTGCCAAGTTTCCAACATGCCATTTTACGAAAATGATAGTTGCGGATAACTCCTCTGCTGTCAGCATTTTCGGAGAAGACTCAGAGAAAATGGCGCTTCTGCATAGCATAATCCTGCGCAGCAAAAACATGTGGCCTGATTCTCCCAGTAGTTCAATAATAAGTAGCACAGGTTGGCAAAATATCCGAGGTCACTCAGACTCACTCAAGTAATATATTTTGCTCTGAAGACTTACTCGGACTCTGAGTCATCAAAATTTGCCTCAACCGCATTCACTCGGACTCACACTCACTAACTCTTTTTCTCAACCGGACTCACTCAGACTCAAACTCACCAACATATTACTCAGCCGGACTCGCTCAGACTCACGGCTTCACCTGAGTCTGAGCGAGCCTGACTGAGTCGACTCATGAGTTAGTTGGCACAAAATTAACTTTCTCGATCACAGTGGCAATCGTCTTTAACGACAATATCTCGCATAAATTGTGCTCTACGACACACCACTTCATTCTGTAACTTCAAATAGAGGTTATTTTTTGTTTCAATCTAGTAAGGACATTTGCATGTAATAGGCGACTCGCACGAGATATTTTAATCAAGAACTTGCCATGAAAGAATTTCCGGGGGCGCTCACGACCATAGGTCGGTGAACTCACTCATGAGTCGACTCACTCGGACTCACTCAGACTCAGATCGAGCCGTGAGTCTGAGTCTGAGTGAGTCCGGATGGGTAATATTTTGGTGAGTTTGAGTCCGAGTGATTCCGGTTGAAGAAAATTTTCTTGAGTGTGAGTCCGAGTGAGTTCGGCTCAGGAAAATTTTGGTGAGTCTCAGTCCGAGTGAGTCCAAAGCGCAAGATATATATCTTGAGTGAGTCTGAGTGAGTTGCACCTTATTTTGCCGACCTCTCGTCCTATCTACTTATCTTCAGCATTAATGTCAGCCTAGCCATGACTCACGGTTTTACTCACGTCTACTCACACATATTCCATAGCAGTGTCGTTCATACATCATTTCAATATTTATTTATCACAGGCACGAATTACGTAGGGGGAAGCCTTGACCCCCCCCCCCCCCCGCTAACTCTTCCAGGGAAGTTCTTAATAAATATATCTCATGTTGTAATCTCTTTCAAGAAAAATGACCTTACTGGTTTGCGAGCACTTATAACTCGTATCGAATGTACATATCAAAAGGCGCCAAGGAGAGTACCGATTACGTGAGATATGGATGTTAAAGTGCATTGACACCATGATCGAAAAAGCTAATTCTACGCTAACGGACTCATGAGTCGACACAATAGGACTCACTCAGACTCAGATCGAGCCGTGAGTCTGAGTCTGAGTGAGTCCGGGTGAGTAATGTTGTGGTGAGTTTGAGTCCGAGTGAGTCTGGTTGAAGAAAATTTCAGGGAATGTGAGTCCGAGTGATTCAGGCTGAGGAAAATTTTGGTGAGTCTGAGTCCGAGTGAGCCCTAAGCGCAGAATATATTTCATGAGTGAGTCTGAGTGAGCTCCACATGTGTTGCCGACCTATGCTCATGACACCCCTTCCCCTAACTCACACCTCCGATAAATAAATACTGAGGTGGCATATGAATGCTAGTGTGCTGATATAGGTGAAAACTAGACTTCAGTATAAACATAAACTTATATAAAGGTGATAGCAATGCCAAACATGAGTAGATAAGACCGTATGTCAGCCACAATATCTCGAGCTCACTCACACTCACTCAAGAAGTATATTTAGCGCTTAGGGCTCACTCGGAGTCAGACTCGCCAATATTTTTTTTTCAAGTGGACTCACTCGGACTAAGGCTCACTAAAATTTTCTGCAACCGGACTCACTCAGACCCAGACTCATGGCCCGATCTGAGTCTGAGTGAGTGTGAGTCGATTCATGAGTGATATTGCCGACCTATGCTAAATAGCAACGCGATGCCGTTATAAGTGCCACGAAGAACCTCATTTGAGGACTGCATAGCAATCCCTAATAATAATATAACTGTTGAGGTTTCACTTTCCAAAACTACGATATGATTATAAAGGACGCCGTAGGGGAGGGCTCCAGAAATTCCGACCACCTGGGGTTCTTTGACGTGCTCCTAAATCTAAATGCCCGGGACTCAAGCATTTTCACCTCCATCGAAAATGCAGCCACCGCGGCCGCGATATGATCCCACGATATTCTGGTCAGCAGTGGAGCGCCATAACCACTATACTCTGTTTCAGAAGTTTCCTCTCAGAACTGTGATGGCTACAGGGCCCCTTAGCCAATAGGAAGGGCGTTTAGCCCCTCCACATGTATTCATCCGCGTCGCGTCGTCTGCTCGGCGTCTGCTCGCACGCGTAGGGCGAGTAAAGCGGACAGATGGCATCACAAAAAAAATATGGCTGCACCCATCGCAGCTGGTGCCCTCCGCTTCGAATTTATCAAGTCGTCATTGTGCGCAGTGTGACCCGTAAGTTACAAACTGACGTTTGTATTTGCTTTAGGTTAATGTGCTGATGCTTCAACAGCGATGTATTCGTGACTATATGGCGCTAATTCCAAGAACCATTATCAAATTCTCAGCGCGTTAGACTTAGCAGGCGCGTATAAATGAACTGCTTATCTCGCAAATAACGAGAAAATGTACCCGATGTTTTGTCCTCAGCGCGAGATTGCACGAAGCGATGGCTCATTCCATCATTTATTTGTTGCTTTCAGGTCACTGGGCGTATAGCAAGCGCAAGTTCGGATCGAAGCGGGCGGTCGCGTCTGCATGGGCGCTGCCATGTTTATTTACCACCGCAGCTACCAGTGGTTACTGATACCGCAGTTAAAGGCATAAGACGTCAATGCGATAAAGAATAACTATATCACGCACAGATATAACGCAACAGGTGTCAAACAAGCGCGAACGTGTCGACCCCGTCAATTGCGAGGTAATTATATCTAGAACTATTTCATATAAAAACAGGCAAAAAGCGGAGGACAAGAGAAAGAAGGGCATAGACAGCGCCCCGTCTGTGTCCTTGTTTCTCTTGTCCTCCGTTTTTAGCGCTGTTTTTATATGAAGTATGTCGTACCAACTCGCCCAAGCAACCACTTTATCTAGAACTATGTTTTGCTGCGCATGTGTGTAGCTTGCATACACCCCGTAGCCTTGGTACTGCTGAACGGTATTGGTGAAACGGAGTACAGACCACAATGGCGGGATGCATAGCTATCACAAGATATAACAACAGAATGCAATTCTTTAAAGAAGAAAGCAACAGATTGTAGATATTCCAGAGACCTAGCAGTTATCACAGTTGCATAAACCAACTGCCGGTGATGCAGCAATACAGTAGGTCAGTACAAAATCTTACGCAACAGCAAAAAAAGCGAAAACATCTTAGAAATGAAACTGGATATAGAAACCAAAATAATAAGATTCGAAATTAAAATTAGTGACATAAATTTTGTCGCCATATTTTACCTGAAGATGCATCGTGAGTACTTACTTCCACGTAATCTTATGCCCTCTCTGACAATTGATCATTAAGGAGTTCCCGCTTGAAATATTTTATCGCCGCGCGGCGATGGGCCCAAGCGATTGCCAGAAACACCACGATCGTGTCCCGTTCACTGTATGGGTAGGTACTCACTAGCGGCAAAAACGCGAGCGACACGCCGTGTGCGGCAATCGTGCTCGCGGCAGGCGCGTGCGTTCGTGTTTCCATTCGCGTTTTACGCTACAAGGCAGTGATACTTGGAGTATCGAGTTGTATAAGGGTACGTACTCACTAGCGGCAAAAACGCGCGCGACACGCCGCATGCGGCAAGCGCGCTCGCGGCAGGCGCGTGCGTTCCCGTTGCCATTCGTGTTTTACGCGGTGCGGCAGCATTTCTTGAAGTCTTATACAACTCGAGACTCCAGGTATCACTGCCTTGTAGCGTAAAACGCGAATGGAAACACGAATGCACGCACCTGCCGCGAGCACGCTTGCCGCACGGGGCGTGTCGCTCGCGTTTTTGCCGCTAGTGAGTACCTACCCTAAGACTTCAAGAATTGCTGCCGCGCAGCGTAAAACGCGAATGGAAACACGAACGCACGCGCCTGCAGCGAGCGCGCTTGCCGCACGCGGCGTGTCGCGCCCGTTTCTGCCGCTAGTGAGTACGTACAGGTACGTACCCTATGGCTTTCTTTATCCCGCGCGGCATATTGTGTCGCTCAAACTACCGATAAGAGGCACTCATTTCGTTGTACCGCTCTTTCCAACGTCGCTGCTGCCGATATGCCTCAGGATGCGGCGACGGCTCGTCGAAAACAAAAAAATCAAGATAAGCTGGGCGTAGTTCGCACTAGTGAAACGCCCCCAGTTCGAGTCTATCCTTCGGAGACGACTGTTGCCTCGAATCATGGCACCTGCGACCCAGCAATACACTTTGGCAGGCTTCATGGAAGAACTGGACTGGAAGCCTCTGCACTTTGTGAAGCCCCTTCCTAAAAACAGGCTGTGCAGTGTATGCGGAGTCGTACGCAAGTCAATCGCTGATCTTCCCTGTGGTCACGTAGCGTGTCATTCGTGCTATGAACAGTGCATAGTGGACGATCGACACGCCTGTCTGTTTGATGGTGAAAGCTGCCAGGAAGATGAAATTGAGTGGAGAGACTTCCCTGTGGAGAATCTAATGCGAAGAGAGGTAAGCCACTGCTGCGGGACATATTGTCTTTCACCCTGATGCATGCAAAGTAATCGCAACTAAGGATAAATCACGGTCCGTTCAGCGTAAAAAACTTCTGAACCAGTGGCCAACTAGATCCTGACAGACTTGCGCTTTAAAAGCGTCAGAACGCTTTCTTGAACGCAGTGGTATTGGTGGCACTTACAAGAGTTTTAGAACAGCGCAACGCAAAGCTTTGAGTTTGCGTTGCGCATGCGTCGTACGCTCACCTCTTTCGGACTCCCATTAAGTGACGAACGCTAACGCTATGCCAGCAACGACCGCAAGCTTTGCATACGGTATTCTAAAACTCGCCCGCAACGCCCGCAAGCTTTGGGTACAGTATTCTAAAGCTTTCTATTAGGGAGTTTTACCCCCGTATTCTAGAACGTCCCTTCACTCAACGCTTCACCTTGACTTGAGAAAGTCGATGGAGGTGCCGTCTATAGGCACAGCAAGTAACTGCATATCAGAATTAATCTGCAGCGATACTTGGGAAACGCAGCGTCATATTCAGTCGAGCAGCGGGGCAATGCTCAACTCTGTCAGGTGAAGGACGAAATTCGAGTCGAGGAGCGTTTGTGAATACGGGGCTTAGAATACCGTACGCAATACACCTGCCCTACTCGGGGCCGATCCGCCAACCCTTATCCGGAAAACTAAGGGCAGCAACCGATGGAGGTGTGGTTGCTGTACGACGAAATGCCGAAGATCCGCCGACGACGACGATTTGTGAACCACCAGACATCAGCCCGCCGCATAGCAGACAGGGTCTTAATAAGGAGACTTCGCTGAAACAAGACACGACGGCACGATGGACCAACATCGGAGCCAGTCGACGCAGGCGTGATCCGACGCCGCGACCTAACTGCCACTGAAAACGGCGAACTAGCGACGTCAACGTTCTCATCGAAAGCCACAACGTTACCGCTCTCGTCGACACTAGAATGAACTATTCCGTCGTCAGTAGGCCGTTCGCTACGAAGCTCAAGAAATTTAAAATAGCCTGGGAAAGCCCCGCAATCCGGACCGCTGGAGGCCATATAATAACCCCGGTTGGAGACTGCACAGCAGGAGTCACCATCAGTAATCGGACTTATCCTGTGAGCTTCGTAATCCTACAGCATTGCTCCAGGGATGTATACTTGGTATGGACTTCTTAAGCCCTCACGGCGCCGTCATCGACTTAAGAACCAAGTCGAAAACGCTATCATCAGATACAGTGACGTCTCCGGTTACGAACTGATGCCACAGTGCATTTAACGTGCTCGAGGATCAAGTTACCATGCCACCTCGCTTCAGTAGTATAATTCCCGTCGGTACCGTGAAATCTCAAGATATGGAAGGCCTCATCGAGAGCAATCAGCGTTTGTTGCTGGATCATGACATCACGAAGGACGTGTACCCTCTCCCACAAATAGACGACGCCTTGGATCGACTCCACAACGCGAAGTATTTTTCGTCGATAAACCTGAACACCCGCTATTCGCAAATCGAAGTCGACAAGACAGACCGTGAAAAGACCGTGAGGCCAGACGGCCTGTTCGAAATTAAGGTCATGTCCTTTGGTTTTTGCTCGGTACCTGCGACTTTCCTACGCGTTATGGATACAGTGTTGGCTGGCTTGAAGTGGCAGACACGCCTCGTGTACTTGGACGACGTCGTTGTTTGCCTCAAACTTCCACGAATACCTCCGGCGCCTTGGAGCTGTACTTCACGCAATCAAGACCTTCGGACTCACTCTGAAGCCAGAAAAGTGCCGTTTCGCATACGAGGAGCCCTTGATCTTGGCCGACGTCATTAGCAAGTCTGGAGTTCGCCCCGACCAGTGGAAAACAGCTGCTATTCTTACCTTACCAGCCCCCATTTACATGAAGGCCGTGCGCTGATTTCTCGGCTTCTGCGCCTGTTACAGACGCTTCGTCAAGGAATTTTCACGGACTGCCTAACCACTAACTCACCTCACGAACACCGACATGGAATTCAAGTAGAAAACGGCACAAGCCAAGGCATTTCAAGATCTGAAACGACGCCTACAGATGTCTCTGATACTTGCGCATTTCGACGGAAGCAGTGTAGGACTCGGCGCCGTCCTTCTGCATAGGACTGACGGACTAGAAAGAGTTATCAGTTATGCTAGCCGGTTCCTACAAAACACGAAAGCCAACTATTCTACAACAGAAAGGGAGTGTCTTGCCTTCTTCTGTGTTACATACAAGTATCACCCCTACCTCTACGGCAGGCCCTTCAAAGCCGTTAGCGACCACCACGCCTTGTGTCGGCTGGCTAACTTGAAGAATTTTTCAGGTCGCCTCGCATGGTGACGCCTGAGATTTCAAGAATTCGACATTACCGCAGTTTACAACTCTGAAAGGAAACACTCTGACGCCGACTGCCCATCTCGCGGTCGTCGTGTGTGCATCTTTCTGGTGTCCTCGTTTTGTACCACTATATTATGTATTGAAGTCAAAACCAACTAGCACAAATTTCAGCTTTAAGTCCAAACAATACCATCGCCGACATGGTGGCCATGTACGTGAACGTCGAGCACAAGACGTGGGAGGCCATCCTTCCGGACGTGATCTTCGCATACAACGCGCCGTACAAGACACGACGCATATAACGTCATACAGGGTGGTCTATGGAAGGAGCCCAGCCACGACGCTCGATGGAGTGCTGCCGACCGCCACTGACGAAGACGACGTCGCCGCATATTTGCAATGTGCCGAAGGAGCTTGAAGCCTCACCCGCCTGTGTATCAAGAACCAGCAGAGGATCGACAGCCGTCACTACAAACTTCGGCGACGCCACATGGAATGCCAACCAGGTGACCGTGTGATGGGTCTGGACACCGATACGCCGACGTAAACTCTGAAAAAATTCTGCGATACATCAGGCCGTACGAGGTGCTTCGAATTCTCGGCGCACTGGTCTACGCGGTTGTTCCGGATGGCATCACAAACTCTCAGCGGCATAGCACACGGCTTGAAGTCCTTTATGTCGTGCGCCTAAAGCCGCTTTATGCGCGTTGAACATAAGGACTCTGGCTTTTCAATTGAAGCAAAACTGCTTCTGGATTTTGCTAGCTTTATTATTGTTCTTTCGAGTTGCACGCATTTTTTTTGTACTTCCATGCTCAGTTCTTCGCATCTGGACGAAGCTTTTTCAAAGGGGGGGCATTGCCACGCCCGTTTATTTGCTTTATTGTCATGTATTCGAGTTGCGCCCACAAAAGCTGTTAGCAACGCTCGGCACAAACCACGCCGCAATGCTCGTGACGCGTCACTATTGTCTAAGGTCATTGTGTTAAGATTCCGCTCAGGACGCGACTACCCAAGTATTTTTTTTTTCGAGAGCTCTGCAAGCGCCTGCGATAACGCTTGAAAATTCGATGCTACGTGTATAAATACCGACGTGCCTTACCGCAGATCAGATTGCCGACGGCCGACGCTCTGTTTCCCGCAATCAGCGTCTATCAGTGTGCAGTGTGTATTGCTGTAGTTTGAGTTTCCGTTCCACGGCCACAAGTTCGGCCAAATAAAGTGTCTCACCTTGAACTTGCCGTCTGCCGCCTCTTCAACGTCACGAACCCGCGACAATGTGGTTTTTATAAGAATTGCTGTAGTTCTCTTTGACCACACGAATATCACCCAAAATGCGTTATTGTCCAATTTCTCTGTTTTTTATCGGGGTTGTTTGAAAACTTGGGAAATGAATCAGATTTCGCCGTTTCTATGAGAACTTTTTCTATTTGGCTCCTCTACTGTCTCTACCGCAGCATTTTTTAAATAGCGCCCAGAAAACACCATTACGGTGTAATTTTTGGGAGTACATTCCACAAACGTAAGTGACAAAATGATGTCATTGAATTAAAGCCATTCAGTTCCATAACGCATGTGAATATCGAGCTAGTTAGTCTCGATTTATTTCCGAATTTTCTTGTACATCGCAAGATACGCTACGAACGACATATAAAAAAATCACGCTATATCCACGAAGTGAATGATGATGAGTGGGCGAAGCTCGATCGTTTTCATCCATGGCAGAAAGAAAATGTGTGGTCTGGAACGCGCTTATACTTCATGGTCATCAGCTTCATCATCATCGTTATCACGTGTAGTGGGTACATTCCACTATACTGGAACGCGCTTATTCTTCATGGTCATGAGGCCCCGACGGACATAAAGATTTTCCATACCATACCATACCATCAGGCGTCATCGTCATCTTTATCACGTGTAGTGGGTACATTCCACTATACTGGAACGCGCTTATACTTCATCGTTATCACGTGTAGTGGGTACATTTCACTATACTGCGTCATCGTCATCTTTATCACGTGGAGTGGGTACATTACACTACACGTGGCTACCTACCTACCTACCTACCTACCTACCTACCTACCTACCTACCTACTACTACTACTACTACTACTACTACTACTACTACTACTACTACTACTACTACTACTACTACTACTACAGAGGAGGGACAGACCCACACCCTAAGGAGCTTCACCCCTAAAAAGCAAAGGTTTGGCGGGTTTTCCCCCTACGCCGTTCGCAGCCGATATGGAAGCTTCCACGAGTTCAATTTTAAAAAAAAACTTTTCGCGGACTATTGGAAGAACAGGCTTTTCTTACGGGCACAATTTTTTTTAGTGTTGCATGCATCAAAAGAACCGGTTAACAAAAATGGTGATGACTTATTGTATATTGTTATCACTGGCTAAACACTATGACAGATTTCAATATTTCAGTTGAATTTTCTAGCCCATATGTCACCATTTTGGCACCCGTAAAATATTGTTAGCAGTATAGGAGTACAGCCTGCGCATACGCACGTTTTCTACGGGCAAGTCAGTATGATGTACAGAGTTTTTCTTTTTTTTTTTTTGTATCCTGATGTGGCGAATATATTTTGACTCATGCAGGTCAAATGCTGGAACCATGCACACGGCTGCCCTCTCGTGATGGCTGCCTCAGAACTCTCCAAGCACTTTCACCGAGAATGCGAATATCACTGCACTGCCTGTCCAAGGTGTTCGGTGATGGTCTCATGTCGCAATATGGGCGAACACCTCAAAGCTTCATGCCGCTCGCTCACAGAACCTCAAGTGACAGAGTGCGAGCAAGGCTCGAGCAAAGCTGCCGAAACAGAAGTGGTGAAAGGCATCAGGAGGATAGTCCAGGAGGCAGGGGAAATGAAGGCACTCCTAGAGCGAGCATTTGGGAATAATCGTGCGCTTTATGACAGTGTGTGCGATATCTCCCAAAGTATGAACTCTATAAAAGAATTGATAAGGGAAGATGTTGCGTCTATAGGACAAATCACCGATGTAATACAGCCTATAGTGAACGGCATCAGCACACTACATGGAGCGCGTAACAGTGAAGAAAGGCATACTGTGCAAACAATTACAGGAGTTGAAGCTGCCATTGAAACCATGAAAGATGTGCAAGCAAGCAACAAAACGCTACTAGACAAGGTGGAGAAACTAATCGTGCATGCTCACAAAAACGTAACGCGATGCGAGTTTTTCATTCCTGGAGTAGAGGCACTTGAAGCCAAGGCTGTGACACATGTCAAAGGTATATATCTTCATGAGCCAGTCTACCTTCGTGGTTATAACATATCGCCTGGTGTTGCAATTTGTAAGGGGAGTGAATGGACGGTTCTCTACATATGTCTTCAGCTGCACAAACGTGACATGGACGAAGTCGTGCTGTTGCCATTCGAGTACGAAGTGAAGCTCTCTATTCTGCACCCGCGCGAGAAAGAACCATATGTACTTAAGTGTAAGACGTTCTACAAGGCGGGATTGTATGACAAGCCAACTACAACAAATGACCTTTCTATAGTCGGGGGGCAGGGCTATCAATCTTGCAGAAGTAAAGCAGGGTGGCTACGTATCTAGCGACAAAATTCGCGTTGTGTGGGAGCTTCCCTAGTTTCGATTGCAATGAATCATGGATGGAAAGAAAGAAAGAAAGAAAGAAAGAAAGAAAGAAAGAAAGAAAGAAAGAAAGAAAGAAAGAAAGAAAGAAAGAAAGAAAGAAAGAAAGAAAGAAAGAAAGAAAGAAAGAAAGAAAGAAAGAAAGAAAGAAAGAAAGAAAGAACGCAAGCATGTCCAGCAGTTATGGTGTCCGCATCGAGGTGTCACATTGGCTGCTTTGTGGAGCTACGTCAGCTCTCCGCCAAGCTATATATTGGGTGCATTGGAAGTGGTGGTGGTGGTTGTGGTTCGAAGAAGGAAAAGGCGCCTAATTTCTGCAGCCCGGTCGGGAGCACGGCGCAGCGCCTGCGGGATAGGGGGGATGGGATGACAGTGGATAGAAGAAAAGGTTAGGGATGTAGTGGCGCAGAGGTCTCCAGCACAAACAGCAGAAGTCCGGCAGCAAGGATAGGGGTGGCAAGGGTCCCGGTCTCAGCGATAGGCCGGGATTCCCGTCTCGTCCAGGAACTCCGCCAGGCTCCGCAGCGCTGGTAGATGGGGACGAGATGGGAAGAGGAGGTGTTCCAGAGTGGTGGCAGGAAGGCCCAGTCTCCGGTAGGCTGTGGTGACCTTCGAGCGTTCCTGTGCCAGTCCGGGGCAGGCACAAAGGAGGTGCTCAAGGGTCTCAGGGTCGCCGCAGCGGCTGCAGGCTGGGGAGGCGCAGCGACCCTTCAGGTGGCGGCGGGCTGCGGTCCACACGCAGCCGGTCCGCAGTCGCAGCAGGTATGATCGTTCCCTCCTGGTGAGGCCCGTCTCTGGGAGAAGGTTTGGTCCTTGCCCGTTGGCCACCCTCCGGTCCGGGTGGACTGTGACGAGGAGCTTCTTGAGGCGGGCCTGCGAGTAGTCCCTGGCCGCGACGGCCTGGGTGATGGGGGTGCCTGGCTGGTGTGCTGCCTTGGCCAGTGTGTCCGCCGCCTCGTTGCCAGCTATGCCCACGTGAGAGGGCAGCCAGTGGAAGGAGACGGACGCCCCGGATGCCGCCAGGGCCCGAAACTTGGTTGCCAGGAGGTTCCCTGTTAGCCCGGCGCGGCGATGGTTGGCCAGCGTCTGTAGTGCCGCCTTGCTGTCGCAGAGAACCACAATCGGCTCAGAAGGGATGTCCTCAGCCAGCAGGTCCGCCGCCAGGTGAAGTCCCGCCAGTTCCGCGGCCGCGGAGCTCACCGGGAAAGGCAGCCGACACTGCCTGCTGATGGCCTTAGTCGGGATGACGCACGCCGCCGCTGCAGTCCCATCTGGCATGACGGATCCATCGGTGAAGACCTGTAGCCGCCCTTGCAGTTGCTCCTGGAGCTCGGAGGCGGCGGCCTGCTGCAGTGCTGCCGCAGGGGTTCGGCGCTTGGTGGCCCTTTCCAAGGACAGGTGGACCTCAGGTGGCCGGTGGTGGGGCGGTGGAAGGGCAACCGGAACTGGTGGATCCGGGACCACCTGGTGGTATAGTTGACAGAGTCCACCCATCCGCGACCTTGGCTGGCTGCGAAGGCGCTACAGGAGGGTCCTGCCGTCGGCGGCGCGGTGAAGGCGGTCGATGTGCCCCAACGCACGTTGGAGCATGCGTAGGGACAGGGGCCACTCTCCTGCCTCGGCGAGGGTCGCTGCGATAGGGGAGCACTTGGGGAGCCCCAGGATAGCCCTCAGCGCTCTCCTGTGAAGTCCCTCCAGGCGGAGTCTCCTGGCCGGGTCAGGGTCACCAGCGGAAAGGCGTACAGCAGGACCGAGGACGCCGCGGCCTGGCTGAGACGTAGTGCCCACTTGGTGGAGCAGCCTCGGCCACGCTGCTGCAGCTTGCTGATGGCTCCCTGGACACGTGTGACCTGTGAGGCGGCGGCCTTGGCAGCTGGGATCCAGGTGAGCCGGTGGTCGATGGTGAGCCCCAGGTACTTCACCGTCGACTTCCATGGCAGGTGGCGGTTGCCGACCCTCAGCCGTTTCACGTAGACCCGTGCCGCAGCCAAGGGGTGGATCAGCAGGGCCTCGGTCTTGGTGGCGGAGACCTTGAGTCCGATGTCTCCGAGGTAGGTGATCACTGCGTCCAGGGCCGCCTGCAGTGATCTCCTGATGGCTGGAATGGACTGCCGTGGTCCCCGGGCCCAGAGTGCGACGTCGTCGGCGTAGACGGAGCAGCGGGCCGGGAACCTGGTGCCTGTCGGGAGAGAAGCTGGAAGTCCCGCCATCGGCAGGTTGAAGAGGAAGGGGCTCAGCACAGAGCCCTGTGGTACACCTGCAGTGATGTCCTGGGTCGGCTGGTCTCCCGTCCAACACGGACCCGGAAGGTCCTCCCGGACAGAAAGGCGGTCACGAAGCTTCGGAGGCACCCGCTGATGCCAAGACGGTCCAGTTCCGCCTCGACGACCTCATGTGGGAGTCCGTCGAAGGCGCTCTCCACATCCAGCAGCAGGAGCATGGCGACGTCCCCGCAGCTCTTGGCATCCTCGAGGGTGGCGACGACGTCCGAGATGGAGTCCGCTGTGCACCGGTTCCGTCTGAAGCCTGTCTGCTGTTCGGGAAAGAAGTCCAGCTGGTCGGTGATCCACTCCAGTCGCTCCAGGGCCACCTTTTCCATCACCTTGCAGGGGGGCAGAGGTGAGAGAGACTGGTCTGTACGAGGAGAGGGTCATGGCTTTCTTCCGGGGCTTCAGGATTGGCGCGACGACCGCAGTCCGCCAGGACTCCGGTAGGACTCCGGAGCTCCAGACGTTGTTGTAGTACTCCAGTAGTCGTTGACGGCCGGTTCCGTCCAGGTTGCGGAGCATCTGGAAGGTGATGCCGTCGGCTCCTGGAGCACTTCGTCGCTTGGATCCCTCGAGGGCAGCCTGCAGCTCGTGCATACGGATGGGCTCGCTGCACAGTTCCTGTACCTGCACGGCTATCCACCCGGGATGGTGGCAGGAGGCAGGGCACTGGAGAGCAGCGGGTGGTGGTGCGGCGGGCAGCTGGGCGATGTCCCTGGCAGCAAACTGGTCAGCCAGCTGTTCCGCCAGGTCCGCAGCCTGGATGGTGAGGTGGATAGCCAAGGACAGCACTTGGTTGAAGGCCCGTGGCACCATCAGCAGGCACTTCAGGAGACGCCAGGCTCGGGTCCCGTCACGTGATCGGTCGATGGAGACGCAGACGCTCACCCAGCCCTGGTTCCTGCGTCTGTTTGCGTGGCGTCTGCAGACAGCGTCGACCTTCCGGAATACTGTCCAGAGCTCCGGTTGTGCCCTCTTCAGGGCCTGACGTTCTGCTCGCCTCCTCGCTGCCCTCAAGGCTAGGTGCTGGATGTCCGGGGCAGGCTTCCCCTGTGGGACCTTGGCGACGACCGTTGCCGCCCTTGCGTTGTCAGCCACCAGTTGCAAGAGGTCCGCGCCGCCTGTGTCCTGCTTGAACAGCTGTCGGTAGACCCGCCAGTCCACCACGCGGTACTCCCGGTCCCGGGGGGACCTTGCCTCGGAAGGGGGGTCAGCAGGATGGGCCCGGTGGTCCGAGCCCCAGGTGTCCGGAAACGGTGACCAGGCGTACCGGCAACCCTCCGTGGCCACGCTGAGGTCAATGGCTGCGCTGGTGGCCTGGGCTCCGCGACGGAGGTAGGTGACGGCCCCGGTGTTGAGTATCACCAAGCCCAGCTGCTGCAGGATGTCCCGGAGCTCTCTGCCTCTAGGGTCGGTCTTGCGGCCACCCCATGCCGGATGGTGGGCGTTGATGTCACCGCAGAGCAGGAAGTCCTTTCCCAGTCGGTGCGCTAGTTGCCGAAGACAGTTGGGGTCCCAGGGTCGGCAGGGTCGGATGTACACGCTGGCCACGGCGGTGTCCTCTCCGTCGAGGCGTATGCGGACGGCACAGCACTCGAAGGGTCCTCCGACCAGGTCCGCCACGGGTACCTCGGCTTGCAGGAGTTCTCGCTTCACGTAGACGGCACAGCGGGCAAGTCCTTGCGTGTGGCTGTCGTCCAGACAGGGGGCATCATGGCAGGTAGTCAGGATGCAGCTGGTCCGGCTGCTGTAGCCCACGTAACCCGGCAGGCGGAGGTCCTCGGCCTGGGCGTACACCTCCTGCAGTGCAAGGGCGAAGTGCAAGGAGCTGTGAATTACTGCAACGCACACCCTATGACGTCATCTTTAAGTATGCGTCTATCTCGTATGCAAGAGTTGTTCAAGAAAAAGATTCAGAGCCCTTCCATACGTCAAGATGGAAGATCAGTGAATATGTGCTTGTTGATAATTGTACTGAGTTATATATGATTAATTGCTTCGTTTATCGAATAAGGAGACGTACACATAACTTCTTTTTTGTTATGGGAACTCCCGCGTTTGTTCCCGAAGGTGATCCTCACGGGCACGCTGTTGTTCTTGATCGGTCCCATCGCAGCTCTCCGCAATTAGAGATCCTTCGCACCAGTAGTGTAGCCAGCAATTTTTTTTCAGGGCGGAAGGGGCTCAGTCACACTTAATGTATGTTCGTGCGTGTGCTTGTATGCGTTCGTATATATGCACACATGCAAAATGGGAAATTTGGGGCGGGGGGTTCAACCGCCTTCCCTCTATCCTGGCTACGCCAACGCTTCGGACGACACGCGTTCCGCTATATTGGCTTAAAGTCGCCTTCGCCCTTAATAACGTTCTTACCTGCCACTGTGGTCCAGTGGTTATGGTGCTCGACTGCTGACCCGAAGGTCGCGGGATCGTATCCCGGCCGCGGCGGCAGCATTTTCGATGGAAGCGAAAATGCTCGAGACCCGTGTACATTTAGGTGTAGGTTAACGAACCCCATGTGGTCGAAATTTTTTGCCGCCCTCCACTACGGCGTCCCTCATAGTCACATGGTGGTTTTGGGACGTTAAACCCCATCAGTTCTTAATCACGATGTTGCGCACACACGGTGCTCTTTCTTGTACAGTCTTCTTCACTACGGGCTACGCGAGTACTGGCCATAGCAAGACCAAAGCACAGCTGCCGATACAACGCCGGCGCACAGCAGGTGCGGAGCATAGGGAGCCTACATGACCGGCCGTTTTAGGGTGATATCAGCCTTTGACCCACTACATGCCGCCAACGCACCGCCGCCCGCCAAAACACAATGTTGCCAGACAGCGGCGCCGCGCCGTGCCATCTTGGTGCCCGCACTGCGTCTACGCCCGGTTCCGTTTAATCATCGACAATACGGCGCCGAACGTAGCGATAGCGTGTTAAACGCTGCCGGTGAAGCCTGAGAATGCCTGATTGCTATTTACCTCTGTGCACTAACCACAACGGAAAGGGCTTGCGAATGTTCCGCTTCCAGCGAGCCCAGGCCGACGGCTACTCTGGCTCGCTCAAATAAATCGAGACGGCTGGGAGCCCACCAGTGCGTCTCGTATTTGCTCTGTGAGTACTGCGCATTTCGTTCACTGTTTTTTGCTGCAGGACATGTTATATGTGTTTCACGGTGTTCACGAATGCATGAATAACCGAAGTTGTCGTTGCTGCGTTCACGCATTGCGAGTAGGCAGCCTACATACGGGACGCGTCCGCGCATCCGCACGGAGACGCGCTCGCTGGTCGTGAGCTGTTGCCTCCCTTGCGTGAGCTCGCGTCAGCGTCACTCAGCGTTACGTCACAAGAGCTCAGGGGAGCGGCGGTTGGGACCAAAATGGTGGCGCACCGAAAACTATGCTAGATTTGGTGGAAGCTGGCAACAGCGTGCCCCATTACCCGCTGGTTTTGGCTGAGTTTCTTGAAGGCACTTTTTGAAGATGTCTCCACCCTAAAACGGCCGGTCATCTAGGCTCCCTAGCGGAGCAGAGACCACTCTGGCGCATACCCAAGTGTGGATTCAATTTTATTGTCCTTAGTTTTTTCTACACCCATGCACCCTGTCGACGCACGCACTTTTGGTTAGAAGCTAGCCATATACAGGTTTTCTCTAATACTTCTATATATTGAGCTATACTCGGCGACAACTTTTCTTGGCACTGGAGCGAAGGCTACGGAGGCGGGGACTTCTGCACATGTACTACTACGCGAAGTAGTCCGGTATGTCATGCGTTCCGTACCGCTGTAGAAAGCGATGGCTGTGCGCGATCAGTGTTTCATATCGACGCAGACGCCGCTTGGCGTTCGAGGTACACGTAAAAGGCGCGGCTTTCTCACGCGTTCGAAAACGCGAAGTGACAACTTATAAATTAAAACAAATACGGATATCTTACTGGTGTGAGCTGCGTCCTGTGTCAAAGCGCTACATGCAAAAAATGAAGGCAGTATTTTTCATATCTCACGTAGAAAATAAGGACACAATAGTAGGACTACATTCTTTAGCGGTAGGATACGCGCGATTTGGCTCTGTAGCCTTCGCGGCAGTGCCAAGAAAAGTTGTCGCCGAGTAGACACCATCTCTCTGTGGGCCCAATTGTTTTAAATGCGAATGCATTTCTTAGTCGGGCTATGTCAGGCATCCGGCGTTGTCCGGCGGCGGGGTCCGCGGCGAGAGTGTAGTAGCGGAGAGTGAGTGGAGAGGAGGAGCGCGCTCTGGTGCGTGAGGGCGCTCGCATCGCGGGAGCTCGGCGGAGCTATATATGAAAAAAAAATATAAATAAATATAAAAATAAAAAAAGAAAAAGAAAAAGAAATAAAAAAAATAAATAAATAAACAGAAAAAAAAAGCAAAAAAAAAAAGGCGCTGCGCCGTGCTCCCGACCAGGCTGCAGAAATTAGGCGCCTTTTCCTTCTTCGAACCACAACCACCATATATAAATGGAGTGAAGCGCGCGCGAAATGCATTCGCATTTTCTCACGATTCCCTTCGGGGAGGTGTTGCTTTTTTTGCAGCTGCGTGAGTCAAACAGCGCATTTTGCCGAATGCATGCACTTAGTCTTATCTCCTGGGATAAAAAATATGTCACTTCCACACGCTACTCAAACGCAGTTATCTGTGCGAAGAACTTTGTGGCTTCGGACGTGCCTCACCGGAAATAAACATGGGAAGCGTGAGAGTTCAAATTGCTTTCATTTTTCTGCGCACGCCACGCAGTTCAGAAAAATTGAAGGTAGTAGTAGAAACGTTATTGTACGACACTTCGTAAATTCCGAAGTGCGTTCGGCGAACGCCTCTGCCCATTGAGACGGGGTCGGTCAGAATGGAACACGATGCACGCGTCTCCCTCCTTGCATGATTGGACACGCTGGGCAGAGCGAAGTTATAGTGGAAAAGCGCGAGCGCTGTAGAGCGCGAGGCGCGACCGACGCGACCGGCGTCTGTTAGCGCGCCCCGGCGACCACCCGGCACCGTGCCAGGGCACGGACGGAGGGATGGACGGACGGACGGATGGACTTGAGCATGAGACATTAAAGGCTTTCGCCTTAATGAGTGATTCAGTGATGTTTGCATTAGGCGGGGCTGTTCAATTTGTTTCTATTATTTGTCCGCCATGGTGGACCAGTGGCTAAGGTGCTCGGCTGCTGACCCGAAGGTCGCGGTGTCGATCCCGGCCGTGGCGGCCGCATTTCGGTGGAGGCGAAATGGTAGAGTCCCGTGTACGGCGTGATGTCAGTGCACGTTGAAGAACACCAGATAGTCAAAATTTCCGGAGCCCTCCACTACGGCGTCTCTCATAATCATACCGTGGTTTTGGGACGTAAAACCCCAGATAATAATATAAAATGACTGGTTAGCGCGCGCTATACCACTGTTAATGCTTGCCGCTGTTGACGTTTCATTCGGCACCGATTGTACTATCGTGAGCACTACATGAAAGGGAACACGCCAGCGCGTGGCTAATAGCCTCAATCGTGGTGCTATGTAGGCTGCTGTGCAGCATGCGCTGTTAACTGCTCATAACTTCGATTACCCTGCAATCTGTATGTGGTGCGCAATGCGCATCTCCTTCTCTCTTTCTCTCTCTTTCCCTCTCTCTTATTCCCCTCTCCCCACGTTTTGGGTAGCAAACTGGACGTAGTCTAGTTAACTTCTCTACCATTCTTATATTCCTTCTCTCTCTCTCTCTATTTGAGCTCTCTTTCAAGGCGTTTATCAGTTCTATTGGAAGCACAAGGGAGTATGAATTACTGCCACACCCATCCAGTTTGTCGCTGTCGCATTCATTGCTTCACCCTTGCGGCGAAACTGTGACTTTTTTTATTGAATAAAAACGCATAACTTCGTTGTTCTGATCGACGACTCCAACTTCTGTTAGCGAAGGCGATCCTCGCCGGAACGTTGTTGCATTGCTCACAGAGCGGCTATCCGGAGTCCTTCGGACGACACGTGTTCAGCTTTAGCGGCTTCAAGTTGCCTCCGCGCTTATTCACGCCGTTGGTCACGGCGGTATCTTTCAACAAGCCTTTCTTAACTACCGCCTACGCTAGTCCTGGCTATAGCAAGACAAAAGTACAGCTACTGACAACTTCGATGACCACGCCGGCGCGCAGCAGGTGCGCGGCAGACAGCGCGCCGGCGCATAGATTAATGTAGATTCGATTTTGTCCACTCACATTTTTTTCTGCAAACCCTGTGCACGCACGCACTTTTGGTTAGAAAATGCTCACATAAGCTTAACTGTAACAGCAAATTAGGCTGCTATATACTGAGCTAGGCGCCACCATTGTGCGACCAGAATTCTTTTTTTCAGTTGTGTGGATCAAGCAACGCCTTTTTTCCAAATTCCTGCACTTTATCTTATTGCCTGGGGAAAAAAATGTCACTTGCACACCCTACTGGAAGTTTGTGTCTGTGCGAAGAACTTTGCGGTTTGTAGCGTTCCTGACAGGTAGTAAACAATGGAAGCGGGCGAGCTCAAATTCCACTTTTCTACGGGTGCTATAGAGATTAGTACTGTGTTCAGTGATTTTCGCCTTATGGTACTGTGATGAAAGGAACTTGTCGTAGTGTGTGTCGAGGACCACTCGCCAAGGAACATAATCGATCCGCCAGTGCACTCAGACAAACGAATATATACAGGGTGTCCCATTTATCACGCAGCACGATTTAAAAAAGAGGAACGGCGTTAGGCGAGGCACACCTAGTGCATAATGTTCCCAGTATACTGTAGTAGCCGCTACTATTTTTTTTCATTAATGTAAATTAATTAATTAGTCCTAACTAATTTCGTAACTCCGAAAATACTCACCTAATTATCAAAGTGTCAATGAGGCAAATGTGGGCATGTTGAAATGACATCTCTGCTACTTTCAACAACGTACTAATTGCGTGCTAATTTTTTTCCTTTCGGATTAGATTGTTGCTTTATGCATGGCCTCCGAGATTGTGCGCCGGCGCGCGACCTCGGAGGCCATGCATGAAGCAACAATCTAATCCGAAAGGAAAAAATTAGCACGCAATTAGTACGTTGTTCAAAGTAGCACAGATAGATGTCATTTCAACATGCCCACATTTGCCTCATTGACACTTTGATAATTAGGTGAGTATTTTCGGAGTTACGAAATTAATTCGCTTTCGCTTTTCTACCTTGTATCATACGTGCACTGTTTTAATTTATTAAGACGCTCAAGACCAAAGGCATCGAAGAGGAGATTGGCTAGAACAAGCGATAGAAAAAAAAAGAATAAAGGAGAGCATAGAACGTTTAAGCAAAGAGACTTCTGAATATAGCAGTTTTAGCTGTGGCCAACAATCCTGGCATATAACGTGATGGCAAAACAACTGATAAGAATGCTTTAAGGTTACAAACATCAGGTAAAAAAAAATATGGTAGCTTCGTGCTATTGCCCAGCTAGCACAAAAGCGATATAACACTGCTACGAAGCGGATTGGCCAATCCGAAACGAACGTCTTCCAACGGGTGCTTAAAATGCGTTCATCCGACTCTATCGGTCGTATTTCTCCACTAATGTTCGGCCAGTATAACATTTCAACATTTCAGGAGGTCCTACAATCTTGCATACTAAGGTCCCAAAAATCCGTTTTTCAAAGGAGACGAGTCCATTAAGGCCCTAACTGAGCACATGAATAGGTGTTGGGAGAGTGGAACCATTCCGAGTCAATGGAAGACTGCCCAGGTTATTATGATTCCGAAGCCGGGAAAGAAACCATACTTGGATAACCTTAGGCCGACTTCACTTACGCCATGCATAGGGAAACTCCTGGAGCACCTCATCCTTACGCATCTCACTCACCACATGGAGGAGAACGGACTCTTCCCGCACACCATGATCGGCTTCAGACCAAAATTATCAACGCAGGACATAATGTTATAAGCCTGCCCATCTCCGTCGATACGAGCCGAGGTGCACGCGATAAGATCCCCCGCCCGTTAGACCGGCCATCGAATGCTGAAGCAGAGAGGAAACGCCCCGCTCGTCTTTAACGAGCGTGAAAAGACGCGAGGGGTGGGGGGGGGGGGGGGGGTACATCGAGCAGAAACTGCGAACTTTGATTTTACGAGCGCGGTCGTCGCTGCCGCGCGCGCTATCTGGCTATCTCGGCAGCCGTCAGCGGGCGTCTCGTATACCCTTCTACGTTGCGAAAAGTGTGCCTGGAGCAGCCGTATTCTCTTACATAAGCGTTTTGTAGAGTTGCGTGAAATCACAACCAAAAGAGTTAGCTGCCAGCCTGACTTCGTATAACATTACAATTTGTTGCTATCGCATTCATTGCTTCACCCTTTCCGTGAAACTGTGACTTTTTTGTTTTGTTTTTTTTTAAGTAAAGTGGCATGTTTTTCCTGAGCGCCAGCTGGCTCGCGAATGAGCTAGAATTCAGTCGAGAATTTCGTGTGTTCGCAGAGAAGTGCCACTTCAGACCTTTGACATCTAGTCTGCAGTTCCCTCGTTCGAACGGCCTGGCGTGGAAGGGAGAACAATTAATGAAACGTTATCTGCGCGTTTGTTTCACTATCGCGCGCGTCGTGTCATCGGTGAGAGCGTAAATAATTATTGCTAGGGTTTTGCGTCCCAAAACCCCGATATGATTATGAGGGTCACCGTTGTGAAGGGTTCCGGAAACTTTGAGCACTCGGTGTTAACGCGCACCTCAATCTTCGAAGTCCGGCCACCGTGTTCGGGATTCGACCCCGCAACCTTCGGGTCAGCAGTCGAGCGCCACAACCAAGATACCACTGAGGCGGGGTGTCGGTGAGTGCGTTTGACGACCGTGCGCTAAGATGACGTGGTGCGCACTACGATAAGGTGAGTTCCCCGCTAACGCACAGCGCATGCGCCGAGCCTCGCATTGGTGTAGGTAGGTGGCGCTAATAGCACCCCGTGGTAGTTGCTACCGTGTTCATGCAAAGACTGTTCACGACTGTAATAACCCTACAAAACGAGCTCTCGGGCGGAACCAGCAGCATCTGCTACTAACGCACCAAACTTTACACCCAGATATTTTGATGTCACCGTCGATGATTACGTTCACCACCCCGCGTGATCTACACCAGTTCGTCCCTGCGAGAGCACCACGGAGCAGGTAACAGTGTAAGCGTCCACTCTTTTCCCCGAGGAGATCGAGTAAGGAGTACCGGCCTCGGCCCCGGCTACAATACGACCGTAACTTCCCCAAGTGCATAGAATTGTGTTGATGTTGTGTGTTTCATTGTTGTTCAGAAGAAAGGAGTATTTATTTATTTATTTATTTTATTTATTTATTTGATACATACTACCAGTATTGCGGGAGGGCAAACAAAACAAAACACAGAAAAATTACGCAATGCTACCTCGATTACTTGTTACAAGTACATTAATAATATTTGAAGCGCACTTACATTCCGTCATGATCACATGCAGAAAATACACAAGAGATAAGATGCAAAAATAAAATAAATAGAAAATTCAAGTGGAAGTGAAACGTACGTCATGTTCGTCAAGTAATGATACAAATTTACTGAAATCCCTACTGCCGGTTATACAGGCCATTCCATTCCTCTGATGACCTATGGAAAGAAAGAAAGGTTGAAGCAGTTAGTCTTGAAGTGGTATTCCTATAAGGTTAGTGCATGTTTGTGAAACGATCGTCTGGTTTCAGACAAGTATATAAACCTTGAAGTATCACTTTTAATCTCTATGATACAGCTGGAAACACATTTGGCAGTGACTACGGTGACGGGGCCCGTCAGCGCAGTACTGTCGCAAAATCGAGAAGGCCCGTCGCCGTAGTGTGATTCTGTGGTGTAATCGTAATAATGAGGGGGGCCCGTCATAATAACGGCGCAACTACGCTGACGGGCCCCGTCACCGCAAAGCAGTGACTACAGCGACGGGGCCCGTCAGCGTAGTTATAACGTAAAACTGACGGGATCCGTCAGCACAACAGAATCGTTAAATAAAGGGGGCCCGTTACCGTAAATTTGTAATCATTTTAGACCCTATCGCCGTGCGGCTGTGATGGCATAGGGGTTTGGCGCTCTTTTCGAAGAGCAGTAGTGCTGCCGGTCGTCCGATCAAATCCTCTCGACTTTTTTTTATTATTCTTTAGGGAAATGCATCGACACTGACGTTACTTGAAGGAGTCGTAATCTTTCTTGTTGCTGTCTGCGGCGGTTGTTAGACAGCCTTACCGTTTGGATTTCGAAGCGCAGTGGGCAATGCATGATGCGTTGTTGCTGTGCGACCTCGGTTCTAATCACGCTGAACAACTAAACATTTCTGTTGTTTTTTTTCTGTTTTCAATATTGTTTCAAGTAATGTTGCTTATTTTAAACGGTAATCGTGTTGGACAGCGTTCCACAGTGGTGCGATGGGAGGAGCCGCCGGCCAGCGAGAGCCTGACCATCAGCCGAGTCGAGCTGAGTGACCGGACTCGCAGAATGGCTGCTGCAGCGGAGCCCTGGTCTGAGGTTCCCCCACCGCAAGCTCTGTAGCAATACTGCAAAGAATAAGTCTCCACCACCACCATTAAAAGCACGCAGACACTACCGCATCGAGTCAATACAGTCGTAAGGATGTCGTAATAATGATAACTGCGCTGCGACTTTAGCGACGGGCTGCGTCATTGTAGTGCTGTGGGTGCTCTTACTGAAGTGATTGGATCAGTCTTTATTGTTTTTGAAGTTTACTCCTGCGCGAGGTGAGGCCTTTCAAGCTCGCTACGACTCCCTTCCCTCAGCGTAGGATATAGCCACGCTGCTAGATGCAAGTTCATTCTTGCGTATTCGTTTCGTCGACAAGGTCACACCGTGTGGTTTACCCAAGCCCGAGCCGCACCAGCCGGCACTTGCAAGCCGCCAGAGGACCGGTCACGCCCGCGTCTTCGACGTGTTTGCATTTCAATCGTCGAGAACGATACGGAACACGCCTCGATCCCCTGGGGAAAGCGTCTTCTCAGGATTGGAAGACAGCTACATAGAGCGCCACATAGCACGAGTATTTACCGCACCGTGGATAGTTCGCATGTCTAACGACGTTTGTATTGAATAGCAAATATTGATGGGACGAAAGCGACGTGCACATTTACGTTTAAAGGAGCCGATTTGATCTCATGAAGTCATTGTGTATGATTCCAGGCGAAGTAGTATCGAAATCAGATTCGCATGTCTATTGTAGTTTTGGGGCTTATTGAGACTACTATCCCACTACACAGCCCTCAGAGTTGGAACACATGTTCACCTGCACTTCATTTTACGTTTGGCATCAGCACACATGTCCTGTATATGCAGCTAAAAATTAAACACCTAAACACCACAAGAAGAAAGACGAAGCACAGGAAAGCGCTTTCTTCTGGTAGTGTTTAGGCATATATATATATATATATATATTTTTTTTTTTTTGCTCAAAGCTATGTACCAACTAGCCCAGCAAGAAGTTCCTCTAAACCTCAAATAAAGGTTGCTGTTCTTTCCTCCACTGAATGCAGCCCTGTTGCGACATCGAAATGCAACTCAGCGATGCAGTATATGGTTTTTAACGTGCGCCTATATCTAAGTACAAAGGCCTCATGATTTATGCCCCCCAGCATGTTATTAAGCCTGCGACAACTGTACACAGGCTTCTTAGTACATGTCCCCAAATTTGCTGTTTGAAGTTTAACCGATTCTTTGTGTTTAGTCGGAACGTTTTTCTCCGTAAGCATGTGCTCGACTCCTATTTTGCATGCCTACGAAGTCTCTTTGGAAAACACAAAACATGTGTTCTAAAGCCATGTCGTGAACACACACAACGCTTATATGCTAAAAGTGCTCAAATTCAGTGTCATATAAGTTAGGGGATCATCTGCGCAAACCAATGTCAATTACCCTTCGTCGCAGCTGGCATTTAAATAGCCGTCAGCATTTTCCCCAGCAGCATATTGGTAGCTTACTTTATGACATATTTACGTGATAAATTGGACCGTAAGGTGAGCGAAGTTGCCTGCTGAGCTGGCGCCATGTCCCAGCTGTGAAAACAGACTAAGCGGAAGCGGTGCCGAAAAAAGGAAAAAATGTGTTTTCGGTAAAGCGTTGTATGTAAAATGAGCTTCACCAACAAAAAACAAAGATATTGGCGTGCGAGGCAGTATGAGTCAACATTTCAGGCAACTGCACTCTTAACTCTTGTCCAACGAATACTGAAGCCCGTTGTTCCAACTACGAGGCAACAGACCTGTGCCTCACCGACAACACCAATGGAAATGAAACACCACTAAAAATATCTGGCGAGCGACAAACCGAATTAAGCCGACGCTTGGAATATTTTCCGGAGCTCTGGTAGTGGTGGCGGTAAAAACCTTACTAAAATCTCTGGCAAATTCGTGGACTGTGTCTGGGTCGCCCCCGAGGATGTCCGGAGAGCCTACCTATTAAGTATTATTCGATTCGAATTCGAAAGTCGAATATTGGCATACCCCTAAAGAAAACGCCTCGCGCGGCGTGTCGCCCGCTCGTCCACCAAGAGTGTAGACGCGTGTTTGGTTTCTTTCAATGACTCCAGACGGCGCTGACCTGCACGAATCTCTAAAGCCATCTCGGCGTAACTTTTTGAAGCCGGCGTACGCTTTTAACGAAAATCTAGCAACTTGGCAAACGCGGCGTGAGAACGGCGCTGCTTTCTTTGCTTGCGGATGCACATGCGTCTGCGGCCATGGAGGAAGGAAAAGAAAGGAGGGAGCATTACGTCACACGATCGAAGCCCAGTGAATGCCACCGTGTCGGCCCAACACGTGATCAAAACGTCAGAGCGTGCGGTAGGTTTCAGCAACCTCCTGCGTGAGGCGGCCGGTCTGCGCCGTACAAGCGTTCTTCGATTAAAAGCTACCGGGCGCCATACCCCGAAGTCTCGGCAAGTCTCGTTGCTTGCGTGATCTTGACGCAAAAGGTCACGTGTTGGGCCGACACTGCTGGCTTCAAAACGGGCCGCCTTGCCAAGGCTGGCTGCGTGACGTCATGCTCCCTCCGAAGCTCCTTATGCCGTGGGTCGTGCGTCCCTTGTTTGTAGTAGCCACCCGCGTGATGACGATGACGCTGCCATCACGGCACACCACATGGAATGTGGTGTGCCGTGATGACGATGACGATCGCGATGCCATACAACACAGGGCATCGCGATATGGTCTCACATGTACATCGTTTGACCACATGCGACCAACCACCATCACGTCTTTGCCGTGGGTCGTACCCACTATGCGTCATAACGATGACGCTGATGACGATGACGATCGCGATGCCATACAACACAGGGCATCGCGATATGGTCTCACATGCACATCGTTTGACCACATGCAACCAACCACCATCACGTCTTTGCCGTGGGTCGTACCCACTATGCGTCATAACGATGACGCTGATGACGATGACGATCGCGATCCCATACAACACATGGCATCGCGATATGGTCTCACATGCATATCGTTTGACCACATGCAACCAACCACCATCACGTCTTTGATGGTGTACCTCCGGAGCTTCGCCCACTCACCATCATTCACTCCGCGGATATGCTGTGATTTTTCTTCCTCCATGTCTGCGGCTACTCGAGCGTAGAAACACGCCACGCGGTTCCGCCTTTATATCAGGGTGGCGCCACTTCTGTCGACAGTGATGGCTATCTTTTTTTGTATCAGTGTAATTACCATTACATATGCACTCTTGCGACTACGCAAGCTATAGTCAAGACAGCTACTTCGTATATGCGCATCATCGCACCACGGCGTGCACTTCCTCGCGCTAAGCACGACGTTTCAGGTCAAACGTGCTTGCAAAAGTTACGTCATACCATGACCTACTCTATACATCGAGTTTATTCGGCGTGCCTGGTGAGTCCATGATACACGCGCACAACTATTCAACTTACACAAGGACATTGACACACCTCGATATGTTTGGCTCAAAGCAAAAAAAAAAAAATCCACGCATATCCACGGAGTGAGTGATGATGAGTGGGCGAAGCTCCGATCTCGAACGATCATTGGATGGAACATCATTCGATGGAACGATCTCGAACGATCGCTCCATCCAATGAGAACCGAGCTGAGATGCGCCTCTAGCGGTATCCGATTAAACGAGAGCAATGCTCTCGTTTAATCACATTCGAGCACAAAACGCCGCCATCTAGCGCTCTCCTATCACACTAGAGCACGCAGCGAGCGCCTCCGCGTCATCTATTGATCAATTCACGTACTAGCTAAACAGCACCACAGCGCCATCTAGTGATCATTCTGAGACCTAGGGGTTCTTGGATGGGTCATAGTGGGAAGTTTGCAAAGACGAGATCGATGCAGGTTCCTCGGATGGTTGTGGGTTGCATGTGGTCGATCACTAGATGGCACCGCAGCGCCATCTAGTGATCATTCTGAGACTTCGGGTCGTAGTGAGAAGTTTGCAAAGACATGTAAGCAAGATCAAGGAATGGAGTCAACCTGGGCAACTGTTTTAACGCGATAGCGTTAAAGAGCTCGTTTCGCAGAAATTCCGGCGTCGGCGTCGGTGTCGGCGTCGGCGTCGTTGGTTGTGAGCGAAAAATCATCATCTTGTCCGTGAACGAAAAATCGAGAAAGATGCAAATAAAATAAATAATAAAAATTTTCGGGTGCGAGTGAGGATCGAACCCGGGTCGTCTGCGTGGCAAGCAGGTGTTCTACCACACAGCCATGCCTCTGCTTGGAAATACTGTGAAAATAACTTCCTCTGCTTGGAAATGCAGTGAAAATAACTTCCATGCTTCGCAAACGCAAGCGTCCTTTATAGAGGCGTCGCAATATAACATGTAATATCCCAGGAATATTGCGTGGTACAAGCGTACATTGCCATCGGGCGTCAGAATATGTGACTATCATAACGATTTCATAGTTGCAAGCTAGCCACCCATTACAAACGGCACACACCTTACTGCGCGTATTCCCTTAACACCACGTAGTGGGTGCATAGCAAGTTCGAAAATATTTCCCACATTTGCCGCGCATAATTGCTCCTGGTTTAAAGCATACTACCCATTACATAGTATGCACTAAGTGATTGAAGTACGCACTAGGGACGGGATATCGCTATCGCGTTCAACTCTTAAAGGCGAAGCTTAAGGGTCCCCCCAATTTTTTCTATTCAGCGATGCAGGTTCCTCGGATGGTTGTGGGTTGCATGTGGTCGAACGATTCACGTACTAGCTAAGCAGCATCGCAGCGCCATCTAGTGATCATTCTGAGACCTGGAGGTGGCTACTACTCTACGACGACGGACGACGCCGGACTAACCTATGCCCTAAGGAGCTTCGCCCCTAAAAAATTCACGCCATATCCACGAAGTGAATGAGGATGAGTGGGCGAAGCTCGATCGTTTTCATCCATGGCAGAAAGAGAATGTGTGGTCTGGAACGCGCTTATACTTCATGGTCATCAGCGTCATCGTCATCGTTATCACGTGTTATGGGTACATTCCACTATACTGGAACGCGCTTATACGTCATCGTTATCACGTGTAGTGGGTACATTCCACTATACTGCGTCATCATCATCTTTATCACGTGGAGTGGGTACATTCCACTACACGTGGCTACCTACCTACCTACCTACTACTACTACTACAGAGGAGGGACAGACCCACACCCTAAGGAGCTTCGCCCCTAAAATCACGCCATATCCACGAAGTTAATGATGTCATCGTCATCGTTATCACGTGTAGTGGGTACATTTCACTATACTGGAACGCGCTTATACTTCATCGTTATCACGTGTAGTGGGTACATTCCACTATACTGCATCATCGTCATCTTTATCACGTGTAGTCGGTACATTCCACTATACCTGGCTATCTACCTACCTACCTACTACTACTACGACAACTACACAGGAGGGACAGACCCACACCCTTAGGAGCTTCGCCCCTAAAATCCGGTCTAGGCGCATATTGGCTGACTCCTTCGCATGGAACTGATTATCACAATGCGTGGGATCCACCGGATTTTTTAAACTAAAATTTTCTATTGTCAGAGTATCTGGCCATTCCATCCATCTTTGTCCATCCCTTCGTTGGATTTCGATCCCCCCAGAGTTGTTCCCGTAGGCGTGCGCAGATTTCCCCGCCAAGGGGTGCGAAGGTAAACCGCTGGACTAGCAACTAGTCCAGCGGTGTATTGCTAGTCCAGCTGTGTGTCGTGTCTTCTCCACTTCTGTCTTCGTCCAAGTAGTGGGCTGGAACCCCTCGCCTATGGTTCGTTCTACACCGGCGTGGAACTGGTGACCTCGTGCTGCGCGTTGGGCCTCCGCGTGGAGGTCGTGTATGGTATTGCAGGGGCACGTGTGAGCAGAGAAACATGTACTAGCGTTTTCCAAGACACTGTAGTCCAAGGTGCATTCGGTAGGCTGCTCTTGAGTTCGGAAGAGCAGCACAGTTTGCGAGTTGTTTGAAACGCAGACAACGTTCGGTGAAATGAACGGAACGCCCCACGGCACAATTGACAGATTTAGTTGCGTGTCCGCAGCAGTTATGCGTACGTAGGAAACGCGCGGAGGCGTCAGTGCGCATGCCCAGTACGCTGGAGAACGCATGGTTTCTTGCAGTTTTTGAAAAGCTGCGTAGCGTTTGTTGCGGGCTCTGTGGCCTTTGCGTGTCGTTTGGAGTCTTGTTTGGGAGATGCGTCGCACGAAAGCGAACGCCGACCCTTTCAACTGGCCGTGGTGGTGGTTTCAGAAGCTGGCGTCTGGCGTCGCTGCGTAGCGCACTATACTGGCTCCAGCAAGTGCAACGCAGCAATCCACTCTCAAGCTCCCGCTCATGATAGCACGCGTGGGAGATGATGTGGGCCTCGCTTCTTCATCGTGAATGAACTCGATGAGACCGACAATCCACCAGGGTTGTAAAAACCTATTAGACTCGTAGACATGCGCGAGCAAAAAAAATTTTAAGGACACTTTGTACATTCCCAAGCGTGTACGGCGAAAGCGTTTGGCCATTCGACGGGCTATACCATGTGTTTTTAGGAGAGCAGCTCCTTAGACCGGCACCCCGCCGTCGCCGTCGCCGTTGAAGCTCCCTGGCACGGTGCCAGCTGTGGCGTCTCCCTCTCACGCGGGAAGATAAAAGAACTTTATGAGCGCTGGAACGCGGATGGCGTCTGCACGATGCGCAAAGCGCGAGGATACGAATGCATGCGAAACGAAGGCAGATTAGTCTCCCTTTCCCTCTTTCTTCGCCTCTGCCCTCTCCCCCTCAAACCGGCGAACGCGCGAAACCATCGCTTCATCTTGTCGTCCGCGCAGTGGTTGGTCCGTTGCGTGGTCCGTTGCGTGGGCAATGAAACGCCGCTCGCGCAGAACGCCGCATGCGTCCCATTTCTAAGGAGCTTCGCTCATCGGTTGTATTCGTACACGGAACTGCTAGTTTTTTCTTGGGATACTTCAACGCAGAAATTTTGGTCTGGCTGTCTATCTGTCTGTCACCCGATTCAGCCACTCGGTCAAAGTTTAACCACTTTCCGAACGCCCAGCCATCTTGAATTGGTATTTGCGTTCATACTTGGGAACATTTTCGATCAAAAAGCAAATAGTACGCATATCTGAGGCGCAACATTAATATGTATCTATTAGGTCGTGTCTTCCTTTATTAGAAAATACACAGATACGTAATTCTAAAGTCCCTAGTGTTTTTCAGGTTGCGCTGAAAATGCGACGCTGTGCACGAACTGCGACGCTATGCACGAAAAAAGTCCTGTGCCGACGATAAGGTGCTGCCGCTGGCAGTGGCCCTCGGTTCAGCACAAGCTCATGTTTTTCGAAGGCGTCCAGATCTGGCGCAGCGCTTCCTCTTTTTTTTTCTTTTTTTTGTCAATACCAGCCAGATGCGGCCGATTCAACATAGAGTAGGCTCTGTGTGAGGCAAGTCAAAACATAGTAGTATGGCCGGCACACGACTATCGTCTTTTGACGACATTTGCAGCGAAGCACGCAGATACGCAGCCAATTTTTTTTCTTTTACACTCTCAGTGCGATAACACACAAACCGAATGTGTGCGCGTTTTCTTGTTTAATTTTTTACCGCGAATCGCACCGAGACGCGAGACTAATCTTCTTCCGTTCGCATGCGTTCGTATTTTCTCGCGCTTTGCCTGGCTTTGCACATCGTACAAACACCATCCGCGTTCCAGCGCTTAAATAGACGGACCCTTTGTAAATTCCAAAGTGTGTTCCGCGAACGCCTGTGTCCATTGAGACGGCGTTGGTCAGAATGATTCCAAACGCTGGGCACAGCAACGCTATGCAAACAAAACGCAAGCACTGTAGAGTCCGACGCGACCGGCGTCCGTTTGCGCACCCCGGCGGCCACCTGGCTCCGTGCCAGGGCTCGGACGGACGGACAGACAGACGGACGGACATGTACGGATGGACGGACGGACGCCGGACGGACGTGCGCATGAGACATTAAGGGCTTTCGCCTTAAAACATCTATGACACTGTCAGAGCTCCTAAAAACATGCCAAACCTTTGAATGCGCCTTCTCGCATCCAAGACATTCTCAGTGGTCTTCCATTTACATTGGCTATAGTGACCTAGTGAAGCACACGCTTGTGGCCTCGTAGTTGGAACATCGGGCTTCAGTTTTGGTTGGCCCAGATTTCCAATGTAGCCGTCTGAATTTTTTTTCTTTCATATTGACACGCGCGACTATTTCTTTTCTTTCTTTCCTTTTTTTTTTTTTTTTTTTTTTTTTTTTTTTTTTTTTTTTTTTTTTTGCTGAAGCTTATTGTACATACAACACCACCCACGCCTTTTCCTTCTTTCGGCACTGCTTCCGCTCAGTCCTCTTTCACAGCTGGGACAAGCCGCCGACTCAGCAGGCAATTTATCTGACCTTGTCGTCCAATTTAAAATGTAAATAAGCCATAAAGTCACCTACCCATGTGCTGCTGGTCAGAATCCTGACTATTTCAATGCAAGCTGCAATGGAGGATACTTGGCATCGGTTGTTTGCGCAGATGATTCGCTAACTTGTCTGACACGGGTTTTAATACCTCTAGTAATAATTATGGTGCTGGTTCGCGACTTGGGTGCAAAACCATTTGTTGTATGCTTTTACCAATGAACTTTGGCGCCATGTAAAGTAGGAGGCAAGTACGTGCTTACGGAGGAAAACGCTCCGACAAAACACAAATAATCGGTTCAATGACAATGTTGGAAAATGTTGTCGGTGGCCTGACATTATCTTGGAGGCGAAATGCTGGAAATCCTCGTTTTTAGGTTTAGGTGTAATTCAGAGAACGCTAGGTGGTCGAAATTTCACGAGACCACCTAGCGTGCAAACTTGCGTGACCACCTAGCGTGGAAACAGAGGAACCTTGAAAAGCGCGCACGATGAAGACGAAACACACTCAACAGCACTGACGCTTTACTCATTTCACTACACCACTCTTTAAAAAAATAGGAAGTAAAGAACAGAACGCGAAATCGTCGAGGCTTACCTGATAAAGAAAGCAGAAGATAAGTGTGTCAGCTGTGCATCCTTGGGGCTAAAAGAAAAGGAAGTGGCTTTTCTTTCCACGCACATTGATACAGCACAGATTTTTTTTTTAATTTCGTGTTTGAAGATTGGCCCACGTAATCTCGTTGTGCGGGTATAACACATGTTCGTTTTAAATAAACGTCAGTTGGAAGCATAGCGCCAGTCATGCTGTATGCATTTCGTCTTCGTCGTTTGCGCTTGTCAAGTTTCCTCTAATGATGGACCAACTCGCCCAAACCGCTGTATTGATGTATCGATTCTACTCCACCGCCTTCCGAAAGCTTCTGCTCCTAACGAGGTGTTCCACTGCCTTCAGTATCGGAGTCACTGCACGATTTCAACACTATATCAACACGATTTCAACACGATTTTCAACACGATTTTCAACATCTGACCTGGCCTTGCACTGCCTCCGCGATCAGTCCACCTCTGACCAAGCAACAATATCATATAATATTATTGTCACATTGCCTACAATTCCTCTCGACACGACACCGCTGGGTTTTCTCCATATTTTTTTTTCTTTTGTTCGGCCGCGACCCTGCGCTGCCTTTCGACACGCTGCTGCCGGTGGGACTAAGTTACACGTCGGAGTACGCTCGAGAAGCAATAACGAAAACCCAAGAGGCGCGCCATGTTGCTCGACGGCGACTAGCGGACTCGCAGGACAATAAAATGCGCGTATATGACGCTCGCCATCGTGACGTTCACTACGCACCCGGTAACCTAATCCCGCTTTGGTCCCCCCTCACGCCGCGTTGTACTTTCGGAGAAGTTACTCCCACGCTATTCAGGCCCATACCGCATCTTACGCCCAGTGACCAACGTCACCTACGTAATCGCCCCTACTGATCCCACCGTCTTCCACCCTCGTACTGACGTAGTGCATGTTACGCGGCTCAAGCCGTATCATTCGCCTGCCTCCCGATTAGCACCGGGTCGGTGCTCCAGCCGACGGGAAATTATGTAACGGGCTGAAGAGGACGACGAAGAGGATTGCAAAGAAGACGACGTGGACAGACCCTGGGAGCTGAACGCCGTCTTGTCAGCCACTGGATTTATTCTGTGTTTCAGTAGTAAATAGATTCTCCCCGTAACAATATCGTCACCGTGTGACGTCACGTTACTTGACTTCGTAGTGACATCACGACTACGTCGCAAAAATTTTATGCTGACGGCATCATGCGATAACGTGTTCTTTTTTCGTCACTCATGCTGACGGTGCAGACGCGTCCGGTGAATTTTCGCGTTTGATGTGCCATCTAAGGCTCACGCCTTCAAGGTCAATAACAGAATAAACCACACGCTTCTCAGCTTTCATGTAGGCGGTCTCCGACAGCTTGAGTGGACATCCACTCTCGCGGGGACGGGAGGTCGAGTCAGTTTTGTGTCATGTGTATAAGAGTGATAGATGCACAAGTTAACCATTTCTCTTCAGCAAAGTTGGAGCGTAACTGCCTGCATAAAAAGAAACAAGCTGGCAGCGTAGTGGTTGTGCTATACCCAACAATAGCCAGCAAACCGCCAAACTTCGAGTCGCTCATTTCTGTATGTTGTGTTGAATTTTTATCCAGTACATATGACTTTTTAATAGAGATCGGATTTTTAGGCATTAAAAGAGCGCGTTTTAGGCGCAAAGAACAGGCAGTCAAAGCAATATTTTCGGCCTGCAACGTCGTAAATATAAGCACAGCTAATTTTTATATAATGCAAATAATTTCAAGCGAAGACGTGCGCGACCTGTACCTGTGACAGGAAAACTAAAAAAAAAGAAGTGTTATTGCTTGTAATTCACAAAGGTGCCAACAGTTGAAAATGACCGTGCAATTTTCTCATAAGACTCCAGGATTAATGACCATCAATTGGCATTCAACAAACACACTGCTCACATTCATGATTAATAGCCACTGTCGATTACCCGAGCGTCGCATATGGTGAAACAGGCGTGAAAAAGAATACTTGAAAGCTGGCAATACTCATTCAAGTGGCGCTACTCTGTGTCTGACTGACTCAAGTAAATTAAGACACAACAAAAACAGGCAACAAATAAATGCAAAAGACGGTGATTTAGTAAGAAATTAAACTGTTCTTACATGAGTACCGTTAGGTGCAGCACAGGCAATTTTCTCGTACACAATGACATTATCCAATGCAAGGCGCCCGAACACTGCCAAATACACTTCCACCTATTTGAAGCGCACATGTTTGGAATCTATTTGGACAGCACACGGAACGTAGTTTAACAATAACTGTAAAAATTGCGGAAAATTAGCAAAGTATGCCACTATCTCTAGATTCAGAATTGTAGCTTGTGTCACTGAGAATGAGCTCGTATGCTTAGAAGGAATGTTCGACGTTGACAGACGTTATTGGAACGTAGTTGTACAGGGGAACATTAGATGGCTCAACCGACACTGGGATCCTGGAGCACTCACGACTCCTGAAACATCTTTAAGTATAGAAAATCCCTCGTTCTGGTCCTAGACCGAGTGTAACTTCGTACAAGCCTTTACGGCTACTGGTCCTTCAAGAACGGAGGTGATGCCTTGCTGTACATGGAGAATTGGCGCTATGTTCACAGTTAGAGTTTCTCCTGAACATAAAAGTTTTCCGATATTGTTTGCGTGGAACGATGTGTTGTCGCACAAGTAGGCGAGGTCTATACTTGTAGGCTTTTCACAGAGAGGACAGCCTGAGCCTTCTTGACTGTAGCACTATCGTCACCTGAAAAGCCGTTAACGTCGACCTTGATGACCGAAAGGCAGGAGTTGTAATACTCACCAGCTTCTAGCAATGTTCGCCAACGTGTGTCAATGTGTTCCGGCGGAGTCGGTACGTTCAACTTCTCATTGAACGAGCGCACGCGAGGTGGTGCCCTCAGGGACAAGGCTATGGCTTTTGTTTTCGGGGATTCGGCTGAAAAATAGTACGTTGAAACCCATACAATAGGGAACATTTGATGTGGCCAGGTAACATGAATAACGGTCTAAAACTGCACTCGAAAACGAAACTTTAGGCTGAATAGTACATATAGGTGCCCGTTCCGATATATTCATTTATAGGCATTGACGTGCATTAACATACAAACACCAAAAATAGGCATTTATAGGCACAATAATAAAACTCTTTAAAAGCCCTTATTAACCTCTAATTCATGCTCATATTTCAAAGTTGTGCAACAGGAACGCAAGAAACGAAATAGGCATTTGCCTAAAATCATGTCTCTACTTATGACACTGAAGCTGTCACTTTCCTCGCTCATTATATTTTTGTGTCCTTACAGACAACACTAAGCTCTATTAATTACCATTCCGATGGTCTGGGCTTGCCATCTAAAGGCTAATTCCGAAAGTTATGCATCTGCTGCCACGTACAAAAAGTGTTGACTTAATGAGCATGTCAATACTCCGTGAGAGAGAGAGAGAGCTCTTTATTGAAAGGCAGAGAATTTTGCCGGCGTGTGTAAATCGCTGACTTGCTACTCTGCGTGGGGAAGGGGATTGGGGACTGAAAGACACAAAGAGAGAGAGAGAGAGAGGGAGAGAAAAATAGAAAAAGTTAGAATAAGAAAGAGGTAAAAACACAGACTGACTTTTTTGTCTCTTGGGCGGGGTCGTGTGCTGACAGTGACTTATTACGTGCTTTCAAGGTACCATTAAAGTTTGTCGAGCTGACCGATGCTCTCTAAATATCTAAATAGTAGTTTCATCGCATGCCTCTGTTGCGTGGCGCAGGGTAAAGGGCCCAAGACGCAGTCAATGAATAAAGTTCTTCGGTTCAGCATATCCATGCAATGTTCATAGAGCGCACGCTCATCGGCATACGGTCGGCACTCAAACAAAATATATTCGACGGTTTCTATGAAGCCACAGTAATTGCAGTATGGACTTTCTGTTTGACCGAAGCGGTACCGTAAGCTGTTTCCATAAGCACTGTCCAGTCGAAGACGATGGTACAGAGTTTCCAGATGTCGAGTAATTCTGCATGGGAGTCTTGTTCTTAAATGTGGGTCGATAGAGTAGAGGAAAGCATAATGATGTGTCGGAAGGTTCCAGAGCCTCTTGTTCTCTTCGGAAGCAAGTCTCTTAGCCAGTTGGGAAGCATTGCATTTGGTGAAATAGGTTCGCCTATGATTTCGGTTTTGAAGTCCTTCGCGCGCCGCTTCATCCGCTTTTCCTTTCGCCAGAATACCGCAATGAGCTGGTATCCACTGAAATGTGATTAAGGTACCTGTGGTAACAGCCAAGTGGTGTAAGTACGCTATATCGAATGAAATAGGGTGATGATTTGTTTTCTTTGAGAGGTTGAACAGTATCTGTAGTGCTTCCTTGGAGTAGGTGAAGACCAGCCATCGGTTCGGCATTTGACGCAGGATATAGAGGACAGCTTCCGATCTTTATATTAGCGTCATGTTTATTACTTGCTTGTGGCGGAATCGGTCATTTTTTGTTTACTTTGATGCCATGCGACCGACCCGCCACGGTGGTTACGGTGCTCGACTGCTGACCGGCAGGTCGCGGGATCGAATCCCAGCCATGGCGGCCACATTTTCAATGGAGGCCAAAATGCTAGAGGCTCGTGTACTTAGATTTAGGAGCACGCTAAAGAACCCCAGGTAACTAAAATTTCTGGAACCCTCCACTACGGCGTCTCTCGTAATCATATCGCGGTTTTTGGTCGTTAAACCCCATCAATTATTATTACTAACAGCGCTCGTATTGTGTCCTCTTCGTATGCTCCGTCCTGTTCGTGCTGAAAAGCTTTCACAATGTATTATTACTACAGTGCGATTCCGCTGAGCGAACGCAGTTCCTTTTTTTCTGCCAACCGCAACGTATTTCTGTTTATCTTATTTTATGTTCCACATAAGACTAAAATTCTTAGTAAATCGGAATTTTAAGCTCTAGGCGTTTTTTTTAGCGAAGCAAAGGCCCTTTGGCTGTTTCTATCTATCCATCTATCTATCTATCTAGCCGCCAACGTCCAGGTGCACCCGTGGCGGTCTCCTTAGCTTGGTAATATACCAAAATTAGCATAGCAGAATACGAATATACGACGAACACGATTCACAGGCCGTGACATTAATAACGTAAATATCCTGTCGCGTACGTCATGAAACCCTTTCCGCCAGTAATGCTTTAAACATACCCACGTACCACGGGCCGTGTTATGCGGGTATGGGCCACAGGTGTTTCACAGCCTATGCCTGAAACAGTGGGAATAGACTTTGGAAACATTAACGCCAGAGTTTTAAACAGCCCTTATCGCAGGAAATCATGTGCCGCGTCGGCGTTGTTGGCGATGAGTGATACATCCCCATGTAAGCAAACAAAATTTACGGTTCCAGCAGGAATCGAACCCAGGCATTCTGTATTGCAGTCAAGTACGCTACCACAAAACCATGACAGTGCTTCAAACTGTTCTAGAAAAATACCCTAGAGAAGCGAAACTACAACTGTGGTTGCAGTGGGGGGCTACCTGCCTATATCAATGGGAGAAACAGTACACATGTACTTCTGTGACACAGCAAACTATATTCAAGCGGTGCTCGAATATGCCGAGAACTGCTACTAATATTATGCAGATCCTATCACCACAGCGTGTACTTCCTTGCTAAGCAAGTGACATTTTTGCTGTAATATGTGTGACAATGTGTATACGTATGACCACGAGCTCCCTTTACGCGTGTAAAGGGAGCGCGTGTAAAGGCAGCATAGTCAACATGCCTCGCAAGTCAACGGTATATATGTGCAAAGCTACTCAATTTACACAAAGACGCCGATCCATTTCGTAACACTTGGCTCCAAATAAAAAATGCCGCATAGGCTGCTACTCGATGACTACTTCGCATGAAATTGTCGATGTCCACAATGCGGGGAATCAATCGGTTTGTTATTTTCCTAAAGCAAGATATCACTTCCCACTGCTTACTATAAATTCATGTTAGTTTACTTTCGTAAACTCTCGAATGTACGACGGTATACTTGAGAGCACAAAACAAGCAAGGTGCAGAAGAAGAACTAGGCGAGATCAGCGCCCACTTTAAACTAAAGTTTATTTTCAGAAAACAGCCAATTGTTATCGTATGCACGAGGGATCTCGAACACGCGGCCCGCAGGTCGCATGCGGCGCGCGGAAACCTCACTAGCGGCCCACCGTGCACGTGACGGTATTCGTCACACAGTTTTTCTCAATAATAAAATAGGAACAGGGCGATATTCTGCACAGGGACACACAAAAGAAGCAACACAGACAAGCGCTGACTTTCAATTGAACTTTTATTGAACCGAAAGGAAAATATATACGGAAAAATTTTAAAACCATAAAGCATTAAACTTTTCCGTATATATTTTTCATTCGTTTTCAATAAAAGTTCAATTGAAAGGCAGAGCTTGTCGCTTCTTTTGTGTGTCCCTGTGTAGAATATCGCGCTGTTCCTGTTTCATAATGCAAAACCAACTAGCCCAAAGCTTCATTTTACTACGTTATTTTTCTCAATAAGTGTGTTCAGGAACTACATAGACGTGAATGGCCGCAATCATTCTTTTCTTGAGGCACCAGATGCGGTCACCATGCTCTGAAGCCTAACAGCATAGTAACCGCTTGGTCACCATGCTGTTAGGCTTCAAGGCTTCATCTCCAGAATGGCAATCATTCTGGAGATCAGTATTGATATGTTTCTCGGAACCTTACATCAAATCCTCTTCAGAAGGCATATATGACATGCCTGTTTTCAAATAGCAATGTTAGCTGATATTTTGTTCAATTTCCGCCTCCCCCCCCCCCCCCCCCCCCACACACACACACACACACAGTCTAACCTTCTTCACTGTCCCGGCCCTCGCGGGACAAAATTTCGTGTCTACGGCCCGCTAGCTAAGGTGAGTTCGAGAGCCCTGCTATACACCGAACAGGTGAAAGTGACAGTGAAACGCATACGAGCACAACAATAAACTAACAAACGATAGTCCGCCACGGTGGATCAGTTGTTACGGTGCTCGGCTGCTGACCCGGAGGTCGCAGGTTCGATCCCGGCCGCGGCAGTGGCATTTCGATGGAGGCGAAACGCTAGAGGCCCGCGAACAGTGCGATTTCCGGAGCCCTCCACTACGGCGTCTCTCATAATCATACAGTGGTTCTGGGACGTAAAACCCCAGATATTATTAACAAACGATAAAGAACCATCACCTCAATAATAAAAATCATAACGAAAAAAGAACCAGAAGTTACCACAGGCGCATGAGGGTCAGAAAACTAAGGCGAAAAAAAGCTGTGGTGAAAAAAAATCACGCCGTATCCACGAGGTGAATAATGATGAGTGGGCGAAGCTCCGGAGGTATACCATCTGGTAAACCATCAATTCTCCGTAAATTTTGCCCACTCGATCATCATACAAAGACCTGACACACAAACGCGGGGGGTGTGGTGTGATTATACATACAGTATATACACAACGTTTCATTCTTTACATATTGATAAAGTATATACACAATGTTTTATTATTTACATATGGGGTAGATGATGATTTTGTTCAAGAGCGCTACGGACCAAAGGGAGGGGGTTCCCCTGATTTTGTTTTCGTCATATATGACGTTAAGCTCAGGGGAACGTTTGTTGTCGGCGTTGCCGTTTTGCCTTTCGAGGGCGAGAGCGCGTTCACAATCGTTTTCATCCATGGCAGAAAGAAAATGTGTGGTCTGGAACGCGCTTATTCTTCATGGTCATCAGCGTCATCGTCATCGTTATCACGTGTAGAGGGTACATTCCACTATACGGTGGCTACGACGGACGGCGCGGGACTAGCCTATGCCCTAAGGAGTTTCGCCCCTAAAACTTCCCCACCTCCCGCTAAAGGGAACATGTGTGGATGCGAAGCAGCGGGGAGATGGTCAACTTGAGCGGGAGAACCGTCGCCGCTCTCGTTTCGCGGCAGCGGCCCGGGCGCTCATCGCGGCGCTGCACAGGAGAGAGAATGAGGCACGCGTGCGGAACTACCGGGGCGCCCCCCAGCGGAGTATGGAGCTGTTGCACCACCTGGCGTACGCGCCGCTCCGTAGAGCATTCCTAGAGGAGAGAACGGGGGGGGACCGTAGGAGAGAAGAGAAAGGGGGGAGGGGACACGCATGCGCTGTGGGGGGTGTGGGACGCGGGAGCCGCTCCGTAGAGTAGAGGATTCCTAGAGGAGAGAGGGGGGAGAGGACGCGCATGCGCTGTGGGGATGTGGGACACGGGAGCCACTCCGTAGAGTAGAGGATTCCAAGAGGAGAGAGGGGGGAGAGGACGCGCATGCGCTGTGGGGATATGGGACGCGGGTGCCGCTCCGTAGAGCAGAGGATTCCAAGAGGAGAGAAAGCGGGTGAGCGTAGCAGAGGAGAGATAGGGGGAGAGGACGCGCATGCACTGTGGGCGGTGTGGGACGTGGGGGGCTGCTCCGTAGAGTAAAGGATTCCTAGAGGAGAGAAAGGGGGTGAGCGTAGGAGAGGAGAGAGAGAGAGGAGGAGGGGACGCGGGAAAGAGGGACAGATTTAGGTGGACGTTAAAGAACCCCAGGTGGTCGAAATTTCCGGAGCCCTCCACTACGTCGTCTCTCATAATCATATCATGGTTTTGGGACATGAGACCCCAACAGTTATTACCCTTTTGCACCTTAGTTTTGTTACCCTCATGCGCCAAAGGTAGCCTTTGGTATTTGTTTTCGTTGTGGTTTTTATCTGTGAGCTGATAGCTGGTTATCATTTGTTAGTTTTTGTTATGCGCGTATGCGTTTCACTGTTGCTTTTGCCTGTTTGATGTACGATTAAACCTGGCCCTTTTACGATTAAAAAACTTTAATTTGAAGTGAGTGCTCATCTTGTCTAGTTCTTATTGTGTACCTTGTGTGTTTTGCGCTTCCAAGTGCCATCATAGATAATTACAAGCTCTCTTCAGCATCTCTTCTTCTAAACTCGGATGCATTTACATTATTACTGTTTTCCTTAAAAACTCGTCAGATGGTTGCTTGAAGTAACCCTTGAAGTTCCATACCATGAATATTCACGTAATTTTATTTGTTTTATATCTTTTCTCAGTCGGGGTCACTTAATTATTGATTTTCATTAGTTACATGTTAGCGCCTATGGGACTGCTGTATTGCGTGCTCATTTTTTTGTTGTTGTTGTTTTTATGCAGGCTGTAAGATGCTCTGTTACACTGCATCCGTCGAATGAAGTTCACTTGGTAAAGTGACTCCACTAGATAAGTGTTGAGCTTTTCGCGCTCCTCTTAGCAATATATCTTTAACAAATTGTACATAACACACAGCCTACGTGGGAAAAACTATTTAAATTCAGTTTGGGCACGCTGGGAAGTGCCATAGTAAAACAAAGACTTATGTAATTGGAATACACATTCTAATATTCGGTTTTACATTGGCGATAGTATTTGGTATTTGGCGATAGTATTTGGTGTTAGCCGTCATACCGTCTACTTGATGTAATTTTTATCTATGCACGCTATTTGATTGAGCGGGCTTCTTGGGCTGATACTAAAGGTCATGGCAGCGGATATAAAGTCGTCTTGAATAACTATGTCACAATTTTGTTTACTTGAGAGAAAGCATTAGTACGTTGTGGTATCAAAACGATCAGATATCGCTTCTCGGCCTTTTGGCTAAGATCAAAGTGTAGATCGTACCTTTGTTATCGTGGACAATGGTACTATTTAAGCGGTTAATTTTGTGTCACTCAGAAGTACCTTAAACCAACGGAAAAAAGCAGCCATGTAGAGAAACTTATGAAGTTCTGATCCTTTTGTAACAAATACTTTTGAAATTGTAGAGTAAGTGAACCTGAAACCACGAGAAAAAGTAGCTGTAGCTAAAGATATAAACAAAAATATTGGCAACATTGGCAGACTTTTTTTAAGAAGAAGAAAACTAAGCTGTTTGATTTTATATATTTGCGCTGTAACCTTTGTACTCACCCTTATTAAACTTTAACTTAGGTCACCTACCACGGCCTTCAAAGCAAAATTTAAAAGCTGTAGTGGTGTAGCCCCTTCTAAGTACGCCGAGTCGATGCTCCATTTGACAGCTGTTTTACATATAATCTGCATGTTTTGCACTGCGTCGGCCGACGTGGCAGCTTGAGCTGCGGAAAACGTAAATAATATACGCATCCCACAATTGCAGGGCTAAGCGTAAGCAGCATAAAACAGTCAGAAGGGTGGTGTTTATAAGCACCCGCGAATCACTTCTGCGCCCCGTCGTATGCGCGCATTTTGGTCTGATCAGGCGTTATGGGAGATCAACCAGCGGTGCTCTCTGTCCCGTTGAAGCTGTGCGTGCTTCTCTTACTGTTCACGAGATGGACCCCGACAAAATGTGCCTCTGACGTTCAGGAGCAAGCGCAGATGACAACGGTAAACTCATATTATACACCTCGTGACGATAAAGAGTTGCGCACTATTTGGTTGGGCTGTTTGTACAGCTTTCAGTCAGAAAACGATGTTTCTGCCATCATTGCGAATCATGTGTTTTTTACCTAAGCAGTCATATTTATTTTAATGTAATAGAAGCGCCACAAGTGTCAAACAAGCTCGGCATTTCGAACGAGGTCTTGGAAAAACGACGATGCATGCCTCAGCCTCATAGAATGATTCATATCAAGTGTCGTTTATTGCGGCTTTTCGGAAGGCGTAGCCTGTCAAGAAAGACTAGTAATGGGGTTACTATTGATTTTTTATACAGAAGAGCTGTTATGGTCGAGGTTTGTCCTGTTTCGTAGATAGAAAATTATCACCATCATGAGCCAGCACTCGCTCGATCACCGCCCCAGAACTCGGTACAGATAGTTAACAAAAGGACCTGCAACGTGTGGCCCCCCGATCGGTGTTTCCCGCCCGTGCGTTCCCTTAATTTTTAGTGAACCATGTCAGCTGAGTGCTGGGATTTGCCCAGTTTCTGTGGCACATTGCTATAGGAGAGAGCAAACATAGCCATGTATAGTGTAGTATAGCAAGGGGTGGGAAAGAGACAAGTGAGAGGCAGGCCCGTAGCCAGGGGGGGGGGGAGATGCCCTAGGGGCCCGCCCCCCCCTTCCCCAGAAATTTGGATGGTGGGGGGAATAGGTCGGCAAACTCACTCATGAGTGGACTCACTCAGACTCAGATCGGGCCGCGAGTCGGAGTCTGTGTGAGTCCGGGTGAGTAATATTTTGGTGAGTCTGAGTCCGAGTGAGTCAGATTGAGGTAAATTTGGTGAGTCTGGGTTCGAGTGAGCGCCAAGCGCAAAATATATTTCGTGAATGAGTCTGAGTGAGCTCCAGCTTTAATGGCCGACCTATGGTCCTATAAACTCATCTTCAACATTAATATCAGCGTTACATCGGATTAAGTTTGTACTCCTGACTTTTCACAGATATATCAACAATGCGCTACCTCATATTTGTTGACCTGAAGCGTGAATTAGGGGGGGTGGGGCGCCATTGTCTTCCCGCTCAAACTCTTTCTCGTGCGAGTCGCATATTTCATAAAAATGTCCTTACTGGGTTGAAACCCCTGATAACTCTTACTGGAGAGAGAGAGAGAGAAAAAAAACGAAGAGGAAAGGCAGGGAGGTACAAGGTATGAAGGCATGTCGTAAAGCAGCATCACGGGAGATATTGCTGTAAAAGAACATTGACACCAAGATTGAAAAAAGTTAATTTTACGCTAATCGACTCATGATTCCACTCACTCAGGCTCACTGAGCGAGTCCGGCTGAGTAAAAGTCTGAGCGAGTCCGGCTGAGTAAAAATTGAAGGACACTTTGCACATTCCAAAGTGTGTTCGGCGAAAGCATGTGGCCATTCCACTGACGGAAAGACGGACGGAAAGACCGACGGACGGACAGACGGACGGACACCGGACGGATGGACGGACGGACAGATGGACATCCGGACGGACAGACGGACGGACAGACGGACGGACACCGGACAGGCGGACGGACATCCGGACGGACGGACGGACGGACGGACGGACGGACGGACGGACGGACGAACGGACAGACGGATGGACAGACAGACATCCAGACGGACGGACAGACGGACGAACACCGAACGGACGGACGGACGAACGGATGGACGGACGGACGGCTGGACGGACGGACGGACGGACAGACAGACATCCGGACGGACGGACACCGGACGGACGGACATTCGGACGGACGGACACCGGACGGACGGACGGACGGACGGACGGACAGATGGACATCCGGACGGACGGAAGGACGGACGGACACCGGACGGACGGACGGATGGACGGACATCCGGACGGACAGACGGATGGACGGACGGACGGACGGACATCCGGACGGACGGACAGACGGACATCCGGACGGACGGAAGGACGCACGGACACCGGACGGACGGATGGACGGACGGACACCGGACGCCGGAAGGACACCGGACGCTGGATGGACACCGGACGGACACCGGACGGACGTGAGCATGAGACATTAAAGGCTTTCGCCTTAATATGTTGGTGAGTCTGAGTTCGAGTGAGTCCGGTCGAGAAAAAGTACAGTGAGTCGAGTGCGAGTGAGCTCGATTGACGAAAATTTTGGTGAGTCTGAGTCCAAGTCAGTTCTCAGAGCAAAATGTATTTCTTAAGTGAGTCTGAGCGAGCTCCAATTTGTTTGCCGACCTATGAGTGGGATTGTTTTACCGAGAATGAATAATGAAAATAGGTGTTTTTCAAGGCCTTCAAAAAGTGGACCCTCCCCCCCCCCCTCCCCCCTGGAAAATTTTCCTGGCTACGGGCCTGGTGAGAGGGTACAAGCCTCACCTTATGCGTATACAAGCCCAGCCTTACGCGACTTAGCTCAAGGTGCGCTATTTTTTTTAGTTAACACTGACCTAGAATTCATATTAGTAACTTCAAGCTTCAAGCCGTTTTCATTTTAGCAAGATAACTTTACACCTTTCGACAGCTATTTGCCGAATGTTAGAAATGTAGATTAGATGGCAGAGCAATTTGCCAACGTGGAACAACTACTTCGAGTGAAGCCCTGAAACTTAAGTCGGCATTCACTCACCGTTTTGGTCATCTTTCGCAACGATCAGCGTCGGTGATATGTTTGGTTACAACAGTGGTGCCGCCTTTATGTAAAGAAAAATTTTTTTCTTGAGATTGACAGTGGATAGTTGCTGCCTTTTATAACTTCTTTCTAATAATTATCGACATTCTTGCAGCACCATAAAATATTTCAAACGTCATTCACCTCATGTCTTCAAAAAAGCTGTCTTTTTTTTATGCTTGCTCCGGTATACATCATAAATTCGCGTGAAAATAAAAACGACCGAAAATCACGAAATTGGAATTGATTTTTCTCTCGCGTGTTTGCAGTGTGAGCTAATCCGGTTCTTCGGATTTTCCTGCGAGACAACCGAGGCCACCACAGACGACGGCTACATCCTAGAAGTCGACAGGGTGGGCCTGATCGCACAGGACAACGGTACATCATCAACAGAAAACAGCACTAAGCGCAACCCCATCATAATGGTATCGGGAATATTGTCGGAGTCCGGTTCCTGGTTCGTTAATTTCCCCTCGCAGAGTGCAGGTAAGCAAATTGTTTGCGGCGTATCTTCACTTGTAAGGAAGTGCAAAAAATTTTTCAACCACCTTCAGTGACTTAATACAGCAGTGAAGTGAATGGTACAGCAGTGAAGTTGGTGTCATCATATTGGTAGACGTCTGCATGGGTACAAGCGAGGTGATACATATTATCTTGCTGCTCCCCAACCAAATGTTTTCGACAAAGTTTTCTTTCTTTCTTTCCTTTCTTTCTTTTCTTTCTCTCTTTGTTTCCTTCTCTCTTTCTTTCTCTCCCCGCAATACCTATGCCTTTGTCCGAGGATGTCTTCATTTTTAATGGACCAGTGGTGAGGATTGGTTTTTGTACTACTTCTGTAGCATATACACGCTTGTAAACTGCGGACGAAGGTCCGCAGAAATTCGCTTCTACTTCAAAGAGCCCCGCTTTTAAAATGAAAAACTCATGTGGTTCTGTATGCACTCACTAAGACGACGGGAAGGCAAAAACCATCTTCCGTTCCTTCCCAGTCGATTTATTGATCGTGCCCCACCAACCTCTGAAAGAAAGCTTTCTGCACTTAACGTGGTTTAAGACTGCCTCCGGGATCCGAGGCACATCCCCCCCCCCTGTCTTGCATTACCTCTGTGATCGGTCCACTTTTGATCGAGCTACGATGTCATGTCATGGCGACATTTTTCGTATGACGTTACGTAACGTGACTCTGTAATCACGATGACCTCGTAATGACGTACCAAACTTCAATCTTTGACGTCGTAAGGACGTCCTAATGATGGCGTCTCGTGATAATTTTTTAATCACTTGTGTGGGCGCCACCAACGGGAGATGCAGACGCGCGACGCCGTTCAATTTTTAGGGGCGAAGTTCATTAGGCCCGCATCCCGCCGTCGCCGTCGAAGCTCCCTGAAACATAGATGCGGCGCCGGCGCAAAAAGACAATGAAACGGTGCGCGCGCCGAACGCCGCGCGCGGCGTTCCATCGCCGCCATCGAAGCTCCCCGCCACATCGCCGCTCACACCCCTCTCCCACCTGTCTCCCTCTCCCTGCGCTGCACACGCCACACACTCACTCGCTAAGTCGTTCTCGCCACCGAGCGCAGCAGATGCTCTCCCCACCCGCTCCCCACCGTACCGCATACATGAAAGCCAGCAGCGAAATCAGGCGCATAGTCGTTTGCGTCCCATTTCTAAGGAGCTTTGCTCATTGGTTGTATTCGTACATGGAACAACTGCTAGTTTTGTATTTGACGAGCCATCTAGTACTTTTAACTTGAAAAGTGGCAGTTGATCCAGGATTCAGTCTGCATTGCGCTACCGTAATAAAAAAACGAAGTCCTGACTGGCCAAGAGCGCAATGTGGCGCCGTCTACCGTTAGCTCCACAATAACGTCGCATGATGGGCACTTCTCACCGGCCACCCTGCCGCTGTTCACTTGTAAGTCCTCGCTGACGACCAGACAGACTGACGCGAGCAGAAGTATTCTTCAATGCTGGACGGTCTGTCACCGTTTCATGGCAGAGGCTCTAAGACTACCTATTGACAACAAGATGGTGAAGGTGTCCAGCGTTCAAGCAGTGGAACCACAGAGGCCTACGTTCGGCGTCTCGCCACAGATCACTTTCCTTGGGTCTTGTCTTTGGCGGTGCAGTGCGAACTTCATCTACAGAGAACTGCGAGTTGTCGGTAAATAGGCAGTTAACGTCTCGATGGGACGCAACGCACATTGAACGGCAGGCATTATAAGAACCTCGGAGTAAGTTACCATACCTTGCGCCTCTAGTGCTCCGCTCTGCGGTTACGGCATGGCTTTTCTCATTTCTTCCAGAATAACATGAACAATATACAGTTCTGGCGGAACGTTTGTAGACTGGAGCTTGTGTGCTTTCTTTCTGACAACTGAACGGACGAGCTTCCAAGCTTGTACAACCCAGCCGGTATCATTCCACGTGGGAATGCCCCAAGTCCAACCGGCCTACCTAGAATTGCGAAACCCTCGCTTTCCCAGTGGCAACCTAATCTTTCCAGCACAACCGTGCACGACTAGCCAAGACTGATTGACTGGGCTAGCCTGATAACCGCAGCACATGGTGCCCTCTACGTTGCTCGTTAATGGCCAGAGGGCTTCATTCTTGGGCAATTCACAAGCAAAACGAAAAATAGTTTTCTACTACTACTACACCCGCGGGATGTCCAGATCTGCCCCAGCGCCTGCTGAATAGACTCCTTCTGATGCAGAGGCTACATCACGATTATACTGTCGGGCCCTCTGCTGCAGCGTTCATTGCAGTGGTTGCTGGTTCCGATCGAAACTCTGCAACAGTGCGAGTCGCGCGAGCAGCTCTTGCTTTACCCCGTGCATCAGATGACACACTATCTTGTTGCTTGGAAAGGAGAGACTTGCGCTCGATGTACTTAGCGACAGACTCATTTGTGCGTTGATTTCGTGTTCAAAAAGCTGCTTCTGCCTTCTCCCTGTGACCCGGGGTACCGAGCGTGGACAGCAGTTGCCGCCCAAACTCTACGCAGCAGGGACGTGCCCAGAATTTTTTTTTTCGGGAAGGGAAGCGGGGTGTTACTACGTAATATGCATGTTCGTGTGCGCATTTGAATGGATGCGTGCATTCAAACTCGAAAAACGTCAGGTGAAATTTGAACCCTCCCGATCTCGAATACTCGTTCTCCCCCCCCCCCCCCCTACCCCCCCCATGTCTACACCAGTGCTCCCAGGACGTCCGGTATGCCTTATGGTTTTCGTACCACCTTTACGGAGAGTGTTCTAAAGCAACGTAGACATAGCACATCTTATGCTTTTCATTCCATTGGTTTATATTTACCACATTCTCAAAATGGTCCAACCAGTCCTGGGCGTCCTATGGTGAGTCGCCGTGGAATACTTATGGTTGGATAGGTTGGCTTGCCATGAGCTGCGCCAGTGTAACTTGCCTAGTCATGATAGCGGTGTTGGTTTTCTCCGTTGCCGGTGCCCCCGGCGCAAAAGGGAAGTCTGGCGAATCCCCTCGAAGGCGGTGGCTGGCGCGTTTGTGCGCTTGAGTAAGCTTCGCGGCTTCCGCTTGGGTTGGGCTTGGAGTGCGTTCTCTTTCGAGTGTGATGCTCGACGTCATCTACCCCGCACATCCACCAGAAATGCAACAACGTTCACCAATAAGAATTTACTGCATAAACTTTTTATCAACGGGCGGGCTTGCGTTCAAAGTCAAAAGGAAGCACACAAGTTCTGAGAGAAGCGAAAGTTAGTCTTTCTAGTGAGCCACTTGCATCGAACGCCGCTTTCTACTTCGTCCGCCAAGCGCGCTGGCCGCTCGGTTGGAGCTCATGCGCAGGCAGTGCTCGCAGGTGCGCAGCAGCTGACTTGAAGTGTCGCAACAATGGCGTTGACGTTTCGCTTATATCGTGACGCCTACACTGTACTCAGTGATTTGCATACTAGTCCAATACGCGCAGTTTTTGTATGGCAATATCATTTAAAAAGTGGCGCTGCCACGTCCCCAACTATTCCTCCCGGTATATGAGCTATAAGCTGTCGTGACGTGGCGCTGTGCATGCGCTAAACCCACACTGACATATTTGGAATGCAGTGTAATGGACAATTCCTTTGGTGGTGAGCATAAGCTTGAAGTCATAAAACTTAGGCAGTTTGCTTGATTGGTCTCGTTAGTACGTTGTAGATGAAGAAAAACAATAGGGGCTTAGGACAGGACGAGATGAAGACACAGGCACGGCGCTGGCTAACAGCCACGGTTTATTGCAGAACAACTGCAATATATATGGGAAGCAGGTATCTGCGCGAAACAATGAAACATAAGCAGATGGAAGGAAGGAGCAGGAGGCAGGGATCTTAACCAGTCGAAGTGCACGTACATGTGATAGAGGTCATACAACGATGATAATCAGCTCGAGCGTACTATCAGGAAGCTGTCGCAGTAGTACTCCCAAGATATGTAATTTCACTGCGGTGAAGGATAATTGAAGGCACGCTTACACAATAAACCCCATGCTATTGAATGTTCCCCTCTGTTCCCGTCCATTTGGCTGACCATAGTAAAAAAATGCGGATGTCAGCCAATTTTTGAGAAGCGCGTAGTCATCGGGCGCAATAACGAGCAGGGCGCACGCGAGACAGACAGACAGACAGACAGACAGATAGATAGATAGATAGATAGATAGATAGATAGATAGATAGATAGATAGATAGATAGATAGATAGATAGATAGATAGATAGATAGATAGATAGATAGATAGATAGATAGATAGATAGATAGATAGATAGATAGATAGATAGATAGATAGATAGATAGATAGATAGATAGATAGATAGATAGATAGATAGATAGATAGATACTGTCGAGAAGCCTTTGATTTGGTAGGAAATGTTTCGCATTTAAAAACATTCAGACCTCTTTTAACGTTGTGTTCTCAAAGAGCCCCTGAGGGTCACTTACTCCTGCAGCTATAGTGTGTTACGGGCTTTGAAAATAGAAAGCTTTAAAAAATAGACACCTGGCAGTGACCGACAGACATCTGACTTAGACTTTTCACATGCTTTCCACTGTGGCACTTGCGAATGTTAACCATGGAATTACTTTCCACGTTTAGACAAAAGTCACCTTTGATCGCATTCCCAATTGCCGTAGACCCTTCGTAGGTTATATTAGTTTGCCAGAATTAACAAGGATATGTATTCAAAATATCCGTGAGTTATTTTTATTCGCCGTTTATTCAGCATAAAAAATGTATTTGCTGGCGATCAGAATTTTTATTGCAATATTGCATCGCGGGTACAATATAAGCCATGAATTGAGCACTATTCATATTTGCTTGTCATATTTGCTCCCAAGAATTCACGGCCACTGTCTCGAACGTTTTTCTCTTGCTCTACTGAATAACGTCACATAAACTCCCTCCAAAGCTGATTTATTTTACCGGTGACTGTCATCAGCTTAAAATTTCTATGCCGCTTTCCACGCTGACGACATGCTTCACGTCACAACTCGCAGGCTTCCTTCTGGCTCAACGTGGCTACGACGTATGGACCATGAACGCACGGGAGATCATACACCGCTCTCGCCACAAGACCCTGAGCAAAAAAGACGACCGATACTGGCAGTGGAGGCAAGCAATAACCACACTGAAACTATCTAATATATGTTTTGATATATCAAGTGCCATGCGTGAAAATAGTCATGAAAGGTGGTACGTTTCTGCATTTCACGATGCGAAACAAGGTATTCCTTAGGGCGGGCACAAACGGGTACAGGGGGGCGACCTGCCCCCCCCCCCCCCTCCCCCTGTAATCATCTAGAGAGGGGGGGGCTAAGTCAGCTTTATATCTGTACTCAGTCTGACTTGTCCCTTCGCGGTCTCATGTGAAAGGTCATGGCTATGCAGGTTCATGACAATAACAGCGGCCGAAATCCTATGATTTCGCATTCCGAGTACGGCTTACGCCCCATTTTTACTCCCGGAAAGCCGACGACCACACGCAGACCAAGCAGAGTAACAGTTAGGCGGGCAAGTTGGTTTGGGTTCATAATGATGGAGAGGCAGCGCTGGTACGAATACAAAGGGAACGAGAAAAAGACAGAACATGCGCTGACGCATAAGTGAAGTTCTAGAGCGCATCTCTTAGAAGCCCGTTTCTGCGTTGGGCGGCGTTGCCGTCGCCGTTGCCGTCATGGTCGGTGGCGTAACAAATAGACATGAAAAAGTAACCAATAGAGATAAAAAATAAAATTAGAGAAAAATACACAGGATCGAATGGCATTTGAACCCGGGCTTTTTGCGTGGCACTAGAGCGTTCTACCCCAGAGCCTCGCTGGTGCTTGAAACTCATCCGCAAGAAGACCCTATACAGGCGTCATGTCGGGCAAGGAATCGCTTTAACCTATGTAATAATATAGCGTGGCAGAAGAGTAAAATAACAACCAGTCATCACGCAATGTGAATTGCGCAACAAGTCTGAGGTTTAATGCTTCTTCCCAACCACTGTAAAAGTGCTCAGCCATAATTCTACATCGTTATCAGACACATTCCACATCAACAAAGTGCACATAATACCTTACAGATGTGTAGCGCCTACCTCGCTTATCCGCGGAAAGACGAATAATGGCGCAGCGAGTGCTGTCCTACTTTACAAAAATTATGATTTATGGCGTAGTCGATAGCTTGCGGAAAGCAGAACCTTCAAACGCAGTTGGCCTTGCCCCAACACGCAGCTGCGCTCAGGATTAGCATTCGGCAGTATCGTAATTGTCGGTGAAATTTGTATTTTGAAAAAAAAAATCGCATTTCCGCGAAATGAATCATGACGAGGGGCGAAGCACTGGGGATCGTTCTTACCGTAAATCACCCGTGACATTGCCCACTCGCGCATGTAAATGTTGCCGTTTTGCCTTTCGCGGGCGAAAGCGCATTTGCGATCGTTTTCATCCATGGCAGAAAGAGAATGTGTGGTCTAGAACGCGCTTATTCTTCATCGTCATCGTTATGACGTATAGTGGGTACACTACATGTTATAATAATAATTATATCTGGGGTTTAACGTCCCAAAACCACGATATGATTATGAGAGACGCCGTGGTGGAGGTCTCCGGAAATTTCGACCATCTGGTGTTCTTTAACGTGCTCCGACATCGCACAGTGCACGGGTTTTTACCACTTCGCCTCCATCAAAATGCGACCGCCGTGGCCGGGATCGAACCCGCGACTTTTGGGTTGTCGCGTCTTCTTCTCGTTCCTTTTGTATTCGTTCTAGCTCTGCTTTTCTATCATCGTATACGTAGGTCGTTGTGAGCAGCACGTCATTGCTTAATTTTCATTGTAGCATACACTGCGAAGCTTATTAACACGATAGCGTTAAACAGCTCACATCAGCGTTGGTATCGGCGTCGTTGGTTATCAGCGAAAAATCAGCGTTGTCCGTGGCAAAAAATGCCCCCACCTCCCCGAAGGGAATCGTGAGGAAAAGCGAATGCATTTCGCGCGCGCTTCACTCCATTTATATATGGTGGTTGTGGTTCGAAGAAGGAAAAGGCGCCTAATTTCTGCAGCCCGGTCGAGAGCACGGCGCAGCGCCTGTTTTTTTCTCTTTTTTTTTCTTCTTTTTCTTTTTTTTTCTTTTTTTTTCTTTATATATATATATATATATATATATATATATATATATATATATATATATATATATATATATATATATATATATACGTGCGAGCGAGCGGACGGGAGAGTGGGGCGCAAGGAGGAGAGAGAGCGAACGGCCCGAGAAGGAGCGGCGAAGCACTGCACCTACCCTCTCCTACACTCTCTCCACATACGCGGGAGCTCCGCCGAGCTCCCGCGATGCGAGTGCCCTCACACACCAGAGCGCGCTCCTCCTCTCCATTCACTCTCCGCTACTCCGCCCGCACCACCTGCTCCGGTTGCTAGGGGCGAGGATAAGCGCGCGCGCCCGCAGCTGTTGCTATGGGAGAGGGAGTGAGAGCGGAGAGATTCGGACACCGACGGACGCCTGACATGCCCCGACTAAGAAATGCATTCGCATTTAAAAAAGAGAGAGAGAGAAAGATGCAAATAAAATTTAATAAAAATCTCCAGTACGAGTGAGAACTGAAGCCAGGCCGTCTACGTGACAATCAGGTGTTCTACCACAAAGCCACGCCATTGCTTGACACCATAGGTCGGCAAAATAAATGGAACTCACTCAGACTCACTCAATAAATGTATTTTTCGCTTAGGACTCACTCGGACTCAGACTCACCAAAATTTTGCTGAAGCAGACTCACTCGGACTGAGACTCACGAAACTTCTCTCCAGCCAAACTCACTCGGACTCAGACTCACCGGTGTTTTCGTCATCCAGACTCACTCGAACTCAGACTCACTAAACTTTTCCTCAAACGCACTCACTCGGACTCAGACTCGTGAATATTTTCGTCAACCTGACTCACTCGGACTCAGACTCACCAAAATTTTCCTCAAGCGGACTCACTCGGACTCAGACTCACCAAAATATAACTCAGGCGGACTCACTCGGGCTCAGACTCACGAAAATATTACTCAGCCCGACTCACTCAGACTCAGACTCACCAAAATATTTGTCAGCCGGACTCACTCATACTCAGACTCACCAAAATTTTTCTGAAGCGGACTCGCAGGCTCGCCTAACTTTTTTCTCAACCAAACGTACTCGGACTAAAAATTAGCAATATTCGATTTGGCCCGGCTCATTCAATAAATGTCGAAGGAACGCCATAAAATAGCTTATGTAGAATAACACATGTAAGGGTTCACAAGTGCCAGAAAACCTTGAAAATATATGTATGATAGCTTTCAACATACAAAAAAAAAGTTATTCCCCGTGCATCTCAATCTCTATCGTAAAGAAAAATTCATCATTACACGGGATTCTTGCAATATTGAGAATGTTTTCTTTAAATATAAAATTGGGTCTACGGACCTTCGAGGAACATTAGGCTTTCATTCCTGTTACCTTTCAAATGCGCTATGCACACGCGCCATTTGTTTTCAATGGGCGAGTGCGTACGTGCGTTTTTGGCAGACCCAATTAAATGAAGTCCTGTCTTACGCTTTGCCGTTCGAACGCCTAATCACGCTACTTGGAAACGAAGAAAGCTTGACATTACGTTATGGCGTTTTCTAAACACGTTCATGAAACTGCCAATGGTCTTGCAGTCGATTTACCACTCATTGACGACGCGAAAAAGAAAATAATATGAGGCGGCCATCTTTTGCAGAGTCGAGCTCACCACCGTTGAAACATTTTGGAAACATAGCATTATAGGTTGCATGGCTATGCCTCTCTAAATTTTCGAAAACGCCTGCCACGATAGTCGGTTATGGTGCTTGACTGCTGACGCGAAGATCACCGCATCGAATCCCGGCCACATTTTCGATGGATGCCGAAATGCTTGAGGCATGTGTGCTTATATTTTGGTGCACCTAATGAACCCCAGGTCGCCAATATTTCGGGAGCCGTCCGCTACGGCACCCCTCATAATTACATCATGGTTCTCGGACGTTAAACGCCAAAAATTATTACATTAGTGTTTCGAATTATAGAAATGCTAAGTTCGGTTTTAGTCGATGTCATGCTTTCGCGAAGTGATTGCGGATAATATAGGTTGGGTTTTTACGTCGGAAAGCCAAGATGTGGTTGTCAGAGACGCCGTAGTCGAGGGCTCCAGATATTTCGACCACCCAGGGTTCTTTCACGTGCACCTCAATCTAAGTACACGGGTTGTGACTGCGTTTGCTTCTAGCAAGATATTTTTCGGAGCCAGCTAAGAGCCAGTTGTAACTGTTAGCGACTACTCTATCTCGTGGATAATGGTAAAGAGTCGTATGAGTACCACGCTGGATACGGACATAAGGCAAAAAGGAACGTGCATAGGCGCGCGCCGATGAGAGCCGGCCAGTGTGTTCAAAGGTATGGTCGAAGCTTGGTACAGACCATGCAAAATGAGGTGGCAATTTTCTGCTTTCTAAAACCCCAATTGCTGACAGCCAAGCCGATTGCAAGAATGCCGTATTGAAAGGTGGGGACGCGGGCGCCGCTTCACAGTGATCGTACTAGTCCAGAGAAAGGACAGGAATATTCATTTTAAAGAAAAATGTCACTGGACAAGGCGCTGAACTGACAACTGAGGGGTTTACTACAAACCAGACGCAATAAATTCACATAGCTAACCCTGCGCCATTAGCAATTTTATTTCTTTTTAATCTCACTGCGTCGCTGTTATATCTATTCTTAATAACTTATTATTTGTATTCTTTATACTTCGATTTCACTGCTAATCTCTTATGCATTCTCAAATGCACAGCTCCCCTCTGTAATTCCTTCTGGCCTTCAGGGTACTATTAAATAAATAAATAATTGAGGAGCCTATTTTCATCGGGTAAATGGGGGGAAGCGGAGGTTGCTGTCTTCATGCGTAACGTACTGTTTTTTTTTTTTTTACAGAAAAGTCACAGTTTCGCCACTAGGGCGAAGCAATGAATGCGATAGCAAGAAATTAGTTTGTCACACGAAGAACGACAAGCAGCTCGATACTTGCAACGCGCCGCCGCAGCACAAAGGAGGACGCTCGAAAAGGACGCATAGGTATACACAGGACAAGCGTGAGCAAACAACTGTCGCAGTTGTTACGTATTTGTATTTGAGCGACGCGCTGTGAGTGTCCACAAATGCAGAAGCCGGCACTGTTGTTGCTGTTGCCTCTGACATGGCTCATACCCACTCAGGGGGGATTGGCCAAGGATTGATTATATAATTATATGACTTTTCGACGCTGTTTGACACTTCTTTTAGGGGCGAAGCTCCTTAAAGCGGCACCCGTTCGTCCCTCGTCGTGGTCGTAGTCGTAGTGCATAACCAGTCTTACGCTTTGACCTCCAAGGTGGTGCCGGTGGGAGATTTCTCCTGTGCGTTGTTGGACAATAAAAAAATTCGCAGCGTGCGCGTTAACTAAAAGCCGAATTCTTCTGTCTCTCATTCCCCATTAGCAGCCATTGGCATGTTCCAGTAGGAAACGTTAAAAAAAAAGCCGACTTCTGCTGTCTCTCATTCCCAGTAGCAGCCATTGTTTACCTCCAAGGTAGTGCCTGGTGAGATTTCTCCTGTGCGTGATTAAACAATAAAATTTTGTTCAAAACGCCGTTGATTGATGAAATAAACCAACGAAAGACGCCAGATGTTTTCTAAAAGCAAAACGAAAACACGCCAGATGTTTCTAAAGCAAAACGAAAAGACGCCAGCTGCTTAACGAAAGACACCAGGTGTTTTCTAAAGCAATGGTTTTATAATCAAAACCATATCGCGATACAGGTTTGTAGCTGACGATGCTCGTTGCCGTCGGTGTGTGCTCGTATGGATAAGGATGCCGCTGCAACCAGTGCAAGAACCACTTAGCTTACATTTCACCGACCACAAAGCGGTCATAATGAAAGGACAACGGAAACCAGCAATAAAAGTTTGATAAAACATTTAATCAATCGTTTCACGTCATTTTTATCGGGCGAATTAACGGAAGAAATTTCACGCTTTAACCGATGATTACTTCCAGGAGCTTCGCCCAATCTCATCATCATTCACCTCGTGGATCTGCCGTCAATTTTTTCTTTTAAAGTGCGGCACGCGGAATGACCCCTCTGCGTCTCCTGCCACACGGTGGCGTCTGACGCGTGCCCGGTGTTCTTTTGTTTCATTCTACATCATGAGTGGTACAGAAGGGAGCCACGTTTTCGTGCGCATCTCAAGGGCAATTTTCAATTTGAAAGAAACTGTAAAAGCGTCGTGGATAGAAAACACGCTCAAGCTGTTGCGAGATCTGCGTACCGCGAGCGGCAAATGGTGCATATGAATAGCTCGCCGTTATATCGCTGGCACGAGCATGACCTGTGGCTGTGTTGGCTAGCAGGCTGCGGAGCGAGGGGTCGCTGGTTCAAACCCCCGTAAGGTGGTCTGGAATGACGGCGTCGACATGCAGACGGCGATGGCGAAAATCAGCCGAGACTGTCCATATAATTACTATCGCAATAATAACAGACTGATGGGCAATTGGTGTGGGTTCATAATGACATCTAGCGATTCATGAAACATATGAGAAATGCGCTCATGTGCTCATATGAGCTCATGTCTCCCATGAGGGGACACTGCTCAGCGACTTATGAACAAAAGCCAGTGCTACAACGAATACAAAAGGAGTGAGATGAAGGCAATACATGCGCTTTTTTTTCTTTCCTGCTTCAAAGACTACATTCTTGAAAGATGCAGGGAGGGGGGGTAAGGGATGGAGAGCACTCGAGTCTCGTATATTTCTGAGACCGCTCCTTATCTTCATACCAGCGCATACTTCCCTCCCCCCCCCCCCCCCCCCACCTTCTATCTTTCCCATTGAAGTTCTGAAACAAAACTTTGAAGGCAAGACAACATGTGGGATAGATTTGTGTATACACACGCGCATCATCTACGAAATATCAACAGATAATATAGCATAGCACGTACTTAAAATCAATATTAAAGTTCCTATCGCGCTACTGCAGCTAAACGTGCCTTCGTTTATTGTGTAAACAACCAACCACCCGCTGCGATCACCAATCGTCGCCACAGCAGCGGATAGAAGAAAGGAAGACAATAATTCGTGACCTCTGCACCAACGGCTACACAGAGGCGTTTATTCGCAGAGCCCACCGTAAGAGAAAAGACGGGGGGAAACGGTGTTACCAAGGGCGCCACAACGACGCGGCGTGTCGATCCCCTACATTGCGGGTGCCAGCGAAGTAATAGCCCGTATACTAAGAAAGGCAGGGGTCGACGTTGCCCACAAGCCATCCACCGCCATCGGCAGTTTCATCCCTCGGCCCAAAGACAGCGCACCTGCGCAAAAAGCGCAGGGCGTCGTGTACCGGATCACGTACGCCGACTGCCCCGCTTCCCACATTGAGGAAACCAAGAACTTCCATGAAAGAATGCGGCAGCACAAGAATGACCCCCGTCACTTGAACAGCGGATGGAGCGAAGTGACAAGAGCACTGCTAGCGTTTTGAGCACCATGCCAGTTCAGAGGGCGCGGTGATTTTGGAAAAAGAAAGGAACCTTCGCCGACGGCCCTTCCTCGAATCCTGGTACATTGAGCAGACAGCGGGAAACATCAACCACACTACGGGGACACTGCCCTCCCTCTACTGCCATGGCTTGTGACGACTCACGGCAAACCATCACGCCTGGCAAGAAGGCGTTGCAGTTTTCTCTTTTCTCCATTTTTATGTTATCCCAACCAGGAGGACTTCTGCCGAATGTTCACCTTTGAAAGAATAGAGATATTTTTGTTGCAGGCCCCAAGCCTAGAGTTTTGAGCTCGTTGCTTCGTTTTGTACTATCCTTGCATTCCTTGGAGGGTATTAGGAGCTCGAAAGCAAGATACGAGAAACGAGCCTGGGAAACGCCCGTGCTATGAAGCTTTTTGCCGTGTGGCTTGGACGAACACAATGACGGCTGAGGGACCACCGAAAGTTCTTCGGCGTGTCAACGCTGACTATGAATGGAAAAGTGTTTGAATAGGAAAGAAAAGAAAAAAATACCCCAAAAAAACGGGTTTTGCTTGTGTCGGCAAGGACTGAACTGCAGGCGTGCTGGGAAAATATGGCAGCAATATCTCCCAAAGAGAATCTAGAATTCGAAGAGGTCATTAAAGTTTAAAAGGTCCTTGAATTGCCGAGAGGTAACAGAATTCTTTGACCACATTACAGTCCGAAGAAGTTTGTTTTTGCGAGTGATGAAGCGTCGCGTATGGCATGAATGGAGCGTTTCTACCCATTTCCTCCTTGAAATGCGGTCGCTACAACTTTCGAGGTACCACGGGACAAGCTTTATCTAGCCACTTTAAATAACGCAGCCGCTGTTTAATTGGTAGTGAATGGCATGACGAAAGCCGATGCTCTGTGTCGTCGCTACATTTTTAGCAAAACTTGAAATTCGGCGAGATGGTGCATATACTGGGAATTTTTAGCGCGAAACAGTGCATTCACAAGGCATTGAAAAACACCCGTCCTGTCTCTCTCGTACTTGTGAATGTCTTATTTGGCGCTCAAAAGATTCCCAATTGCCACATTTATTCATGGAAAAACCGAAGCGGCATCTAAAGACACAAGCGGTTCAATGCAACAGAGAGCGAAGGGGCGCTCGATGCTCGCGAATCGTGCTGCTTTGTCGTATTTGAATCCACATGAATGGTGAAGCTGGAACATTGCACTCATGCTCCGTTGATTAGGTAGACAATTGTAGATCAAACTCAATGTGGATCACGATGTCGCTTAATAAAAGTGGCCTGGAGTTGTACATGTGTCAGAACATGCTGCACAGGCCACTTACATGACCTGGTATATGAGGGCATGGACAGCTTGATAATTTGAAAAATAATTTCTGGGTCTTTACAAGACGGTGCATCTATACCATTGCATATATACGATAAAATAAATGGAGCTCACGCAGACTCACCCAATAAATGTTTTCGCTTAGCACTCACTAGGACCCAGACTAACCAAAATTCTGCTGAAGCGAACTCACTCGGACTCAGACTTACGAATATTTTCGTCAACCGGACTCACTCGGACTCCTACTCACCAAAATTTTCCGCAAGCGGGCTCACTCGGACTCATACTGACGAAAATATAACTCAGCCGGACTCACTCAGATGCATACTCACGAATATATTCATCAACCGGACTCACTCGGACTCAGACTCACAAACATTTTCCTCAAGGAGACTCACTCCGACTCACACTCACCAAAATTTTCCTCAAGCGGACTCACTCGGACTCAGACTCACCAAAGTATAACTCAGCCGAACTCACTCGAACTCAGACTCACCAAAATTTTCCTCAAGCGGTACTCACTCGGACTCAGACTCACCAAAGTATAACTCAGCCGGACTCACTCGAACTCAGACTCACCAAAATTTTCCTCAAGCGGACTCACTCGGACTCAGACTCACCTAAGTATAGTTCAGCCGGACTCACTCAGACTCAGACTCACGCCTCAATCTGAGTCTGAATGAGTCTGAGTGAGTCGACTCATGAGTGAGTTTGCCGACCTATGCTTGACACTGCTTCGGAAAAAGCACTATATGAATGTCATGTAATGAGCGGAGTCTCCCTAACGCAAGTCATATTGCACGACAGACGTGTACAGTCGCGCCAGGCGTCAAAACATGTGAATTCCACGAGAAGCGGTTATTTTAAAGGCCCACCATTAGAAAGCCCTCGGACATATTTCATCATAATCGTTTAACAATATCTGGGGTTTTACGTCCCAAAACCACCATATGATTATGAGAGACGCCGTAGTGGAGGGCTCCGGAAATTTTTGACCATCTGGTGTTCTATAACATCGCACAGTACACGGGCCTCTACCATTTCGCCTCCATCGAAATGAGACCGCCGCGGCCGGGATCGAACCCGCGACCTTTGGGTCAGCAGCCGAGCACCGTAGCCACTGTTCCACCGAGGCGGACATTGATCATAATCGTTATCAAAAGCATTTACAAAGTGAGCTGCTGAGTAGGTTTGCGTGTTGCCTTACGGGCACGTAGAGGGCCCTTCGCTGATTCACAAAAGGGTTAATTATGGCGCGATGGGCACTGCGCAACTGTATTTGCAGTAGGCATTCTAGGATAGCTGGAAATTGCCAATGCTATGCGCACGGTCGTTTGTTTCCTTACGGCACGGTTGAGGCAAACACCGAGAACCGAGGCCAGGGTAGCAATTGATAAGGCGATGCGCACGGGGCCCGATTATTATCGCGTTCTATGCTTGAAGGCGAAGCTCAAACGTCCCCCCAAGTTTTTTACAGCAAAATCTGCTATGAGATCACAACAAGGACCGAATTTGGCACCGTAGTTGTCGGCCGCCGCCGCCACCGCCGGTGTCCGTAACCACTATCGCGGAAAAAAAAAACTAAAATAAAAATACCGAGGACAGAATGGGATTCGAACTCGGGCCGTCTGCGTGGCAGCGACGATTCTATACCGCTGAGCAATGCTGATACTTGAAGATCCGTTGCAAACTGACCCCATGCAGGCTTCATGTCAGTTAAGGAATCGCGTTAACATGTGTAATAAAGCGTTTTATAACAGTAAATACCAGGAGTCACACAACGTGAATTGCGTAACGAGCGGGTCGTTCAATGGTCCAACCCATTACAAGGGCCTCAGAATAATTCTTCATCGTCGTCAGCCACAGCATCAACAAATTGCACATACGTAATGTGTTGCAAGTGTGTAGCGGGTACCGCGCTTTTCCGAAGAATGACGAATAATGGCATAGCGGACGCTCCCCCACTACACAAAAATTATGATGATTTATGGCGTAATGGGTAACATGCAAGTGTGCTTGTAGTAGTTGCCCCAAGAGTGTTTAAAAAAGGCTCTAGAAAGGCCTCTCTTCCAGATTTCGCTTTGACTGCGCTGCGCTTTCAGCGCAGAGCTGGCGTTCTTTTTTTTTTTTTTCGTTTGGACTCGACCAATAGGGGGAGAAGGGTCTGCAGTTTATATGTGATGTATGGCCATTCCTCTTACGATAGCCCCAACAGGGCTGCAGTATGTATAAATAAATAAATAAATAAATAAATAAATAAATAAATAAATAAATAAATAAATAAATAAATAAATAATTTAATTAATTAAATGAAATGTGGGTAGTTCCCTACTCAAGCCCGCATGTAAATTATAGTTTTATGGACTACATCGTCAAAATGGATAACGAACCAACGGGAAACACGAAACACAGAGAGAAGAAAATTACGGGCCAGCCTGGCGCTTACAACTGAACAAAAAACATATTTGAAAGGCTCGCTTATACCCCCCATTTTGACAATGTACCAAATATAGCCCAGTTCAAGGCCTTGGCATAATAATGATTGTAGGGGTATAACGTCCCAAAACCACCATCATTATGAGAGACGCCGTAGGGGAGGGCTCCGGAAATTTAGAACACCGGGGGTTCCTTAACGTGCACCTAAATCTAAGTACACCAGCCTCAAGCATTTTCGCCTCCACCGAAACTGGCCGCCGCGGCCGGGATTCGATCCCTCGAACTGCGGGTCAGCAATCGAGCACCATATCTACTAGACCACCGCCGCGGGTTAACGCTGTGGTATCAACTTCATCACTACTACGCTGTTTGCCATAAGGTGCCATAGCGAAGCGTCTTCACAAATTTTATTCGATCCATAATATTTTATTACGGCATGCGACCATGAAAATCGTCACTGCAGAAACTCTTCAGCGAAAAATGATATAATTGATTTTATAGGAAAATCATCAAGGCGAGTGAAGTGTTTTTTTTTTTCTAATAAAAAAAAATTTGTGAACTATGCTTCATCTTTTACTTCTCACGCTTCAGCTTCGACGAAATCGGTCGCTACGATATTGCCGCCGTCATCGACCTTGTGCTGAATGTCACCGGCGCCAGCAAGGTCAACATGCTCGTATTTTCTCAAGGCATGACTGCAAGCTTGGTTCTACTTTCTACGAGGCCGGAGTACAACGAAAAGGTGTGTTTTTAAAACAGCTTCGTTCACTTATTTATTTATTTATTTATTTATTTATTTATTTATTTATTTATTTATTTATTTATCAAGGCAAAAGCCTTAAATACCTCACCAAACCGGAAAATTGATGGTCGAGAAACTGACGAGAAATAACTAGAAATTATAAGGCGTGTAGTCAGTAACTCAGAGCCCAGATATGATTTCAGTGAATATGTGCTCGCCGTTCGCTTGTATATCCAAAGAATAAAACGAGAAGAGTTAGCGTGGATTACTTCGACGGAAGGATTTCGATTGTCATGATAGGGGTCCTATACAGCTAATATTGCTGAGGCCTAAACATTGCTATAGGCCTAGTTTAGGCCCTAGAATTTTTTTATGAATTGATAACTTTAATGATGACGGAGCGCGAGAAAAGTTATGGCGTCAATAATCCAGCGAATGGTTGGCCTGATGAGTTATGTACTCAATATGTTTCTTCCTTGTTAAATTAGATCTTATATGTTCACCCGAATATTTATGCGAATATGTAGTTTCTAAAGAAGTATAATTCAGATGGTACACGTACGGGCAGGTATATGCATAAGATCTAGATGTTCTCATAAATTTACACTTCTTAATATTAAACTAATTTCGCCACTGTTCACAGTTGCAGACGTTATTAAGGTCGGCCTGAACAGTAGTCACATCTTGTGTGGTAGTTATTTCTCTGAAGATTACACAGTCGTCGGCAAACAAATGTGTATTAGAAGTTCCGGCTGAAGTCAAGTGATTGATATCAATAAGGAATAAAAGAGGTCCCAGGACCGACCCTTGTGGCACTCCGGACTGAACGATACTAAGTTGGGAGTTATGATCATTAGCTGTTACGAATTCGGAATGATTAGCAAGGAACGACTCAGTCCATTTTAGAAGGTTGCGATCAAGGTTTAGTATGCTTAGTTTATGAAGTAAAAGGTTATGGCTTACTTTATTAAAGGCTTTTGAAAAGTCTAAAATTGCAGTCAGCAAGGAAAGAGCGGTCAACTATCTGGTGTATTTTATGAGTGGAAGGCAGTAGCTGAGATTCACAAGATAGTGTTTATCGAAATCCGGGTTGTGAAGGTGTAAAAAATCAGTTAGATTCAAGAAAACTTGTCAGGTTAGTCCGAATTATATGTCCGAGTAATTTGCAGCTGGTACTGTTTAATGATATGGGATAGTAATTTGTAGGTGAGGTTTTGCTTCCAAATTTATTTACAGGAATAAATTTGCCTGTTTTCGATGCGAATGAGAGTAGATTTGTCGAGTGATTTCTAGGAAATTTCAGCTAGTACAACAGAGCAATTGGAAGAGCTGTTTTTAATGGGGCCCTGCAACACTTTTTCAGCATGACCAAAAACTTTGCCGACGGGAAGTCGAGGCTCCTGAGAACACGCGTGCCAAACATTACAGCGCACCAGGGGGCCTGGATTTTACAATTATTTCTAATAATAATAATATTACCTGAGGTTTAACGTCCCAAAATCACGATATGATTATGAGAGACGCCGTAGTGGAAGGCTCCGAAATTTCGACCATCTGGTGTTCATTAACGTGCTCTGACATCGCACAGTACACGGGCTTCTACCATTTCGCCTCCACCGAAATGCGACCGCCGCGGCTGGGATCGAACCCGCGACCTTTGAGTCAGCAGTCGAGAACCCTAACCGCTACACCACCGCGGCGGACTACAATTATTTCTCGAAGTCAGCTATTAATATTTTCCTCTTCTTTCGACAAATAAACCCAAATGACCCCGCCGTACACCCAGAGTGCATCGTCATTGACAGATTTGAACATCGTGAACTGCGTAGTTCCCGTGGTCGCCGCGGGATACCGCCACCTGCCTTCGCGCGCGACCACACTGAAAGTAAGCGGCGCGTTCGAAGGAAAAACAAAAATAAAAGACGAGAAAGTGTTCGAGGTCATGACGAGAGCTTATGAAGGGATGCATCTTCTAGCTCCCATGTCATCCCCCCTCCTTGCGTAGCTTTCAGCGCGCACGCTAGTACGAAAGGAAAAGAGGAATCGCTTGAAGCGTGCCACAAACCCCTGTAAGTCTGCTCGGGCTTGACGGATTGCAAAAATTTTTGCAGCAGTCGACTCGTGAGACAATAAGCTCTTTCAGTGAAGTCATTTGACGATTACTCGGAAAGGTGTGGCAGGGCCCCTTTAAGAAATCTGGCAGTGATGTTATCAAAACCAGGTGATTAATACGCCTTCAATGAATATATTCATAGCATTACGCCAGTGACGTAGGGGATTATCGGAGGCATCGGTAAAGATTCGTCCATTGGCTTTTGACCAATTGTATTCTAATCACGCTGCATGGACTTCGGGTACGCAGTATTAAATAAATAAATAAATAAATAAATAAATAAATAAATAAATAAATAAATAAAGGAGCTGGAGCTGCGATACACTTTGTGGTTGCGCTAAGGATCACTCTTCTCCCGTTGCAAAATATGTAGCAGTTAAATACATCTTTCTTTTGTATGTCCACGATATCATGAGCAAAGACGACAGCTACTACGAGACTTATGTCACTGAGCCATCGGCCCCTCAGCCCCTCAGCCACAGAAAAATCGGGTAGCCAACCGAGCTTGGCTTGGTTAACCTCCCTGCCGTTCTCCTTCGTTTTTCTCTCTCTAGGTCCATGACCAACACATACCTCGCAAAATGGGCAATATTAGCAATAGACGCGTTTTGAGAGGCGAGTGGCGTGCTTGAAAATTATTGAGGAAATCTTTAAGGCTGATTTTACGCATATAATTTGATCTTACCGTGCCCCGTTAAAGGGGCACTAAAGTTAAACAATGAATCGGTGTAGGTTGATAAATTGTGCTCTTAGAACTGTAGTGCCGTTCACTCTATATCACCATAGGTTTGTTAATGGAGGAGAAAATCAAGGTCACAGTCGAAAACACCAAGCCACGGGTCACGGGTTTCACGGGTTTCAGGTCACGGGTTTCAGTGCGTAGTTTTCTTATTTTGGCGACATTCGCACAACGACATTTCTTGAAAGTCGGTATGCTTAACTCTAGTGGCCCCTAAAAAATCAATGCACTTCGTTTTTACTGATTCGGAACCATTGGCGTAAATCCGGAAAAATCACAAGGGGGGGACACCGTCTTGCCATGGCGGCCATTTTGTTTTCATAAATAAAGGTTTTACCTTTAATTATATAAAAATTAAAACCGCACTTCAAAATCAAATAAAAAGTGGGCATTATTCTTAAAAGTAACACGATCAATGTCCAGCATGATCGGGTCTGTACTCATTGTCAATGCCTTCGTTTTCTCTTTAGTGTTCCTTTAAGTGTCGATTTGTGCATAAAATTATTCGGTGTCCCTGTGACTAGACTTTGCCAATTTCACCCTTGTTAATGTGACTGGGCTTTGTGTAGTGCTTTTTTTCAGCGCATATGTTGTTGGTGTGACTGCACTTCATGCGACGTATAGAGTTAGGACGCTGGACTGCATTTTTCGTCGTTTTTAGCGTAGCTACCTGAATGGGCTTGCACAAGCTGTCCCTAGGTGCTCTTTCCTCTAATTTCTTTTATTGTTGTGATCTTCGCGAATTTCATTATCAGTGAAAAGAAGTAGCCGTCCCTATAAAAAAGCGCTAACATCTCCTAAGCGATACATAATTACAAGAAACACATGTAGACAACGGCACTGGGACGTCTGCATGCGCGAATACGAAGTATGCTAAACCGATATTCCATATTTTATACTTGAACGAGGAAACGTGGAGCGATGACAATATGACGAAGACACTTCCGTTGCACGAACAAGGTATTTTCGGCACGATATTACCTCTCGTGTGCTTCCATGCGACTCCGCAAGTGACACCTCGCGCTTCGTGCCGCTTTCCAGCGTTTGCGCGTTTGGAGCGAGTGTACATTGTCGTCGTTTATGAAAGGGAACATGCGAGCGCGTGGCCTGCGCTCTGCGGCGGCTGCCTACAGCACCATCAACCGACAGCTAAGGAAAACTCGTCCGCTTTTGGCGTCATCTATTGGCGAACAACATAATGAGTCATGGCCGGTAGACAAGCGCTGCTAGATTACACTCTCTCTCCGCTCGCGCAACGGCAATGCCGGCAGCTTGCGCCGTGTTCGTGCACCACGCTCGATTTCATGGCCTCAGACGGCGAGCTGCAGACATCGCCCGTTCCGCGAGCAGTGAGCATGCGTAATCGAGCAGCATTTGTCTACCGGCCATTACTCGTTATCTTGTTCGCCAATAGATGACGCCAACGGCGGACGGGTTTTCCTTAGCTGTCGGTTGATGGTGCTGTAGGCAGCCAACGCCGAGCGCATGCCATGCGCTCGCGTGTTCCCTTTCATAAAGGACGACAGTGTACAGTCGAGCACGATTTCAAATTTATCGCGTGATTGTTGACGACGAACGGGAACAGCGCCGCGTCCCAGCAGACTTTTTTCGAGGAGAGGGAAGCAAGCTTCACGCACATTATCATTTCTTTTTTTTTTATGGCAACGCGATATATTTTGTTCAACTAGCAAGCCGTTCACGCGAAGCAGGGCCGAGCACCAGTTCTACAAGGTCTTTCCCAGCAAATTTGCTACCGTCAGCAGAGATAGGAGCCAACGAAGAACACGCTTGATCGCAATAAATGGAAAGCTTAAGTGGAGAGAAAGAGTGGCGAGTTCGTCCTAGGGGCGATTGTTGTGGCATGGCACAGCCAATGAGGGCGATAAGACTGCGTAATCTGGAACTTTACTGTTCCAAAACTTTCCGCTAGGCCCCTGGGACGCTAGGCCAGTCGACGCGCGCGCGATAACCTTCAAATCGCGCTCGACTGTACAAGGCCTGCTGCTGATGAGCCGTCGGCTGATCCCTGTAATGAAGATGTGACTTATAAGGTGCACGCGACCGCGAGCGGCCACTGGCTTCCACGACCGCTCGATCAGAGTACGCATGCGGGAGCCACACAGCATACCCACCAGAACACCTCCGTGCGCCTTTCGCGCGACCTAGAGGTCGGCGCGTTGCCTCTGCGATTGAGCCTCGATTGTCAGCTGGCCTCTCACGCTTTCACTCGCAAATGGGCGATCACGCGCTTCCGCGACCTCTCGATCAAAGTACGCAGGTCCTACCGGAGCCACACAGCACCCTCTGAGGGACCTCCCCATGCGCCTTTCGCGCGACGCAGCCGGCCGGCGCCTTTCCTCTCCTATTGAACCTCTATCGTCGGCTGCCCTCTCACGCTTTCACTCGCACATAGGCGATGACGCGCTTCCGCAACCTCTCGATCAAAGTACGCAGGTCCTACCGGAGCCACACAGCACCCTCTCAGGGACCTCCCCATGCGCCTTTCGCGCGACGCAGCCGGCCGGCGCGTTTCCTCTCCTACTGAGCCTCTATCGTCGGCTGCCCTCTCACGCTTTCACTCGCACATAGGCGATGACGCGCTTCCGCGACCTCTCGATCAAAGTACGCAGGTCCTACCGGAGCCACACAGCACCCTCTCAGGGACCTCCCCATGCGCCTTTCGCGCGACGCAGCCGGCCGGCGCGTTTCCTCTCCTACTGAGCCTCTATCGTCGGCTGCCCTCTCACGCTTTCACTCGCACATAGAAAATATGACGAGCGAGGCGATCTTGTTTCTTTGCACTTTATACAGGACCTCACGGCTACAGCTGAAACGCGCGCCTAGGCTACCCGTATATCTGCTATCGCAATAATATTGCCATAATTAAACCTATCCAAGCTCGTACTGCTACTTATCTCCCCGCATTATGCTTGTCCAATGTCAGCAATCTTATATGGTAAGTTTCTACGTCAACTCATAAAAACTCACAGCGTCCCTTATGCATTCATTTAAAGCGACCCGATGGTGAAAGCCATCTTTTTCTTCTTAGTGGATTTATTGATCCTGCCCCGCCTCCCTCCCAAAGCGTGCTGCACCTAACGTGGTTTTGCTCTGCCTCCGTGATCGGCACACCTTTGAGCAAGCTACGATGTCATGTGGTGATGCCATTATGTGACGCTACGTCACCTAACGTTGCAGTGACGTCATTACGATGACAAAGATTTAGGTGATCTCTGACGTCACGATTGCGTCATACGGTGACGTCATTGAGTGGTAATGATTGCTTGCCTCACTCGTGTTTCTTTGCATCACTCATCCGAAACCGCTGGACGCCGCCGATGGTCAACTTACGAATTTGATGAGGCACACAAAGCTTTCGCCTTAAATTGGGGATGGTCCGCCACGGTGGATCAGTGGCTACGGTGCTCGGCTGCTGACCCGAAGGTCGCGGGTTCGATCGCGGCCGCGGCGGTCGCATTTCGGTGGAGGCGAAATGGCAGAGGCCCGTGTGCTGTGCGATGTCAGTGCACGATAAAGAACACCAGATGGTCGAAATTTCCGGAGCCCTCCACTACGGCGTCTCTCATTATCATAACGTGGTTTTGGGAAGTAAAACCCCAGATATTATTATTAAATTGGGGATGAACTTCCCTTAGCGTATGTTTTGTTCAGTACAAATCATGCGATATGATGCATTTCGCTACTTCACTACAGAAACACGTCGCTACTGAAATACCCCGATGCACCTATTCTCGGCAACAGTTATTTAATTTCTGAAGTTTGTAATTATCGATATTCCATTACGTTTTCTACAGGTCAACCTACTTTTCGCCTACGGTCCAGTGGCAAATGTAAGCCACGTTGGATACCCTCTTCGTGAGCTGATGCTATTTGCTGATCCCCTATTGGTAAGTACCAGAATGTTTTTATGCTTTCCCACGATATAGCGCTCTACAAGCAAAAAGTAATAGTGGAGTTTATTTAGGTAAAATATCGTATGTACTATTTCTGCGGTTCATTCATCGCACCAGGATATCATTTAATTAAATTACGTTATTATTAATTAGTTTGAAAAATGACTATTTCTAATTAGAGTAATTGATAATAATGTTATTTAATTCGATGGGCTCCTAGTGTGATGAATGGAGCGCGGAAATAGTACATACGTACGACTCTGCTAAGTAAACTGACCTTTTTTTTTTTTTTTTGCTTCTGCAGAGCTACATAAAGTATGCCTCCCTCCCCTCTGACGTCACCACGGGGAGTGGTACACGCACCTGTCTACACGTTGCGCTGCATTAATAAGGGACGTACTTACAGACTTGAGAGGTCCATTGCCTCCTTGACGTTAAGACTGCAGTGCATGTTACATGCAAATACCATACGATAACTTGAATATCTAATTGACCCGAAGCTCTCGAGTTCGATTCCGGCCGCGGTGTGCCTCATGGCTATATTAGCGCTTTTGTGTGTCTCCTTCGTCCCGTCCCGTCTCGGAAAAACCTGCACTAAATCACTTCAGAATGTCTTTATTTCTCACCACAGGTGTCACACACGCAGACACTATGTGGCTATAATAAACCCTTATTCGATAATGGCGCGGGAATGAACAAAGGAACTGGAACGAAAGTTCCTTACACAGGGGTTAAGCTCGACTCGACGGCGGGGGAGACTCGCCATTCGCATTCGCTTCAAGTCGGGGCCTAGAGCCAGTCCTGCGGCTTGTGCTCGCTAGGTTGTGGGTTCGTTCCCTGCTGTCGAATTCCGAAAGTTCCATTGCGGGGTGTCTGACTACCATTCTTGGTGCACAGCATTAACAAAAACAGTGGCTTCTCACGCTAGGTTTTCGGCTTCATCAAATCAGAGTTTGCTGGGCAGCATAACAACTTCCATATGGCCTTCTTGGAGCGCTTGTGTTAAGCTGAGTAGCTTAACAACTGATGCAAGCAAATGATGATACAAAACCCCCCGCTACATCTCAAGCAAAGCCCTACCCGCGTGAGCAGCGCGCTCACTTCGTCTTTGCTAAAGCGTGAAGCTGAAGCGATGAAGAACAAGGGCGCGATTCTCACGGTGTCCACTTAGAGGACATGTCCACTTCGGCGGAGTGCATTCAGTTACTCGAAAAGCCGGCGAGCCGTGAGGTCATGGCGCTATTGACTACGTCGACGCACCGAACCAGCCAGCACATTCCCAGCATAAAGAGAAAGAAACGGGGCGAAATGTACAGTAACAGGACTCAAACAAACTTGAGAAGTCTGAACTTGCGTATGAACGTGTTGAGATGTTTGAAGAACGATGCAGGGAACGTGTACCGACCTTCCAGGTGCGTCAGGCGGGCGGCCCCGTTAAACCTAATTCATGGGCTAAAGTAATTAGAGTTCATGCACGGCCTCCGAGATGTGAGTCCAAATGCGGATCTCTGGAGGCAGCATTCGTTGCGGCGAAACGCATTCCGTCTTTCTCATTTGTGTCGAGAGTTGTGAAAGCTGCGTGGCGTCAAAATGACGTCGCGGAAGAAAGAACAGAAACAGGCGGCGCGCTGCTCGCCGAGCTTAGCTAATCAGTGGAGGCCGAAGTGGACATGTCCACTAAGTGGACATCGCGAGAATAACTCCCCAAGATAAACAACGCGCTCCCCTGGCGCCGCAAACTTTGGGGAAAGCCTCCGATGAGTGGCGCCGGCTGCTTGGACAGTATCAGTATAACAAAGCGGCATTATCATGACAGCTTGCTGGTGGTCATAAAGTTTCCTTAAGACTTTTACAACGCTCCAACCAAAAAAATGGGTTTATTCCCGAAGTTTCGGAGCCAATTCGGTTTCTTCCTCAGAAGGAAGTGACAGCGGAGGTGTCGAGGTGCAACTTCTTTGACGGCCGAGCTGGGGAGAAGGAGGGAAGGCGTGTCTTCTTGCGTGGTGCTAGTGTTAAGAGGGTTGTGGTTGCTGTGGTTGAATGGTACATCCAATACACTGAAAACAACTTGAACCGCTATAAAGGAAACCTGCCACCTGTTTACGTTCATGGCCTAACAGCAGCGAGAAAAGCAAGCCAAACCGAGAACTCAATGGTCCCCGGCCACACACAGCCCGTCAAACCCACGTAACGACAGCAACCACAACCCCTTAGCACTCGCACCACGCAAGAAGACACGCCTTCACTCATTATCTCCAGCTGGGCCGTCAAAGAAGTTGCACCTCGACACCTCCGCTGCCACTCCCCCCCTGAAGAAGTAACCGAGTTCATTCCGAAACGTCGGGAATAAACCCATTTTTTGGTTGGAACATTGTCAAAGTCTTAATTAATTACCCAACCAGACAGGTAACTCTGTCAAAATGTTCAGCCATAAAGTCTCCTGTAAATACACTAGAGGGAACTCTGGAACTAGTGCCTATGGGAGCTGAAACGCCTGGCGCTTCATCCAACATGGGAATGATGGATCGTACAAGGATTTGTCAAAACATCGTTCTTTCGCTACGTTTGGCTCCGTATGGCCTGGAGCCGCTATGTCGCAAGACGAAATTCACCAAATGTTCTCCATTTCACTTCATCACCTTAACCTTTTTAAGCTCAGCAATTAAAATCAGCTAACGAAGTTCACAAAGATCCATTCTTTTAAGAAAACAAACGCCAATACACAACAATAAACGCCGAAGCCGCAAGTGCATTCAAAGCCGCGAACACGAAGATTAGGAAGATCCGTGTACTACCCATCTTTTCCATGGTGGATGAACGATCCCAGTAGCGGAGTATCCTCTAGAAAATATTGTTGGAAAATCTATGCTGACGGCCATGCAGTACCGTGGTAGAGGGCACACTATGGGAGGCGCTTAGCTAGGGCCAAGAGTAGTGCGTGGTAGGCTCGGCAAGGGCTAAACAATATGACGAGCCAAATTGCTCGTCCACTCATGCAGTGCCCTTAAAATCTATAATGCATCGCCATCGGGCCTAGACCTTCAAGCCTTGGAATTAGGTATTAATACAAGTTGAAAATACTTGTCGACTATTTTCCTTTCATTGATGTTGTCTTGCATTAAAAGTGTGAAGGAAAGAAGTGTAAATTTACGGGCTCGATTGCTTTGTTAAACACAATATTAATGAGAACTAACAGACAGTGATACCAAAGAAAGTATAGGGGATGTTATTAGAAGTAATTGTAATGTAAACGTGAAGAAAGAAAACTGGACGAAAAGATAACTTGCCACCGGCAGGGACCGAACCTGCAACCTTCGAATAAAACGTCGGACGCTCTAACACTGAGCTACGGTGGCGGTCATCCCTCCGTCCACTTTATAGGCTGTATATGTCTATTTAAACGTGGGAGCGTCAGTCAGCGCCGCCTGTTACCATTGCGGCGAATGTGGAACACTCTTCTTGCCTGTTGGCGTCACGTAGCACGTGATCTTATTGCGAGCTGGCAGCTGACTAAAAATTCCTCGCATACTACCCCAAGGCACCAAGTCTGCCAGAACGAGACCCTCGCAATGAATGAAGGAAAGAATTGTAAATTTAAGGGCTCCTTTGCTTTTTGTTAAACACAATATTAGTGAGAACTAACAGACAATGATGCCAAGGAAAGTATAGGGGATGTTATATCTAAATGTGAAGATATAAAACTGGACGAAAAGATAACTTTCCACCGGCAGTGTGAGTATGTTCAAAACGTTCATGGTATCTGTACCTTCTTTTCACTGTCGCGAGGCAATGCTATTAACGCGATAACGTCAAAGAACTCCTTCAGCAGAAATTCCAGTGTCAGCGTCGTTGGCTGCGAGCGAAAAATCGGAGTTTTCCGTGACTGAAAAATTGATATAGGTGCAAGTAATAATAAGAAATTTCCTGTTTGAGTAGGAATCCAATTCAGGCCTTCTGCCTGAAAACTCGGTGTTCCACCCCAGAGCCACGCCCGTGCACGACATAGATCGCGCGCGCAAAAAAAAAAAAAGAAAAAAATTACCATCTCCCACTAAAGGGAACCATGTGGGGATGCGAAGCAGCACTGGTGTTTCCATTTGTATGTTTCCGTGTATGTTTGATTTGTGTGTGGAGTTGTGTACCAGCGGTGCTCCTTACGCTGCTTGCGCTGCTGTCACAGCTTACGTTACCGATGCCGCTACACCTGGCACCAACGTTGACATCCATAGCGCCTTTGCGAAGGAGAGTGCAACGAACCGAGCGCGCGTCGCATTATATAGACCTTTTTAACGGAGAGGAGGATCCCCTCCTTTCTAGGCTGTTGCACGGGAGCACAAAAGCCGACGTCACAGGCTTGGGCGTGCATTTTTGGGGGGGTCACGCATGTTAACAGCAGCCCAGAGAGCACTATGGCGGCGCCCAGGGAGCCTTCAGTGAAAAGGTCTGTACGAGGGCACAGCTGCGCCGGAAAGAGAGAAACTGGAGAGGAGAAACGAAGCGGAGGCAGCGCTCACGCCACCTCCTCCCACTTCCTCGCGCTCACGCGTGGAGAGGGTCCTCCCACCTTCTCGCGCTCACGCGAGGAGAGGGGGGAGAGTTGGCGCATGCGCAGTAAGGGTGGTCAGGCCGCACACCACCAGATTGAACTCCGCTCTAAGCTGCTTCGCATCTAAAACGGTATATGAATGGTGAGTAGAGCGAGTAGTAACAAGGAATATTAGGTGGCAGAAGCGTAGAACTGCACCATGAGTCAAAGCATTTGAGTTCAGCAACGAGTGCGTGGTTTAACCAGAGTCCTTCAATAAACTATTGAAGGACTCTGGTTTAACGTTTTACCCATGACAAAGTGGTCTGTCATAATTAATCATCATCAGCAGCAACAGCATCAACGAAGTGGCCAGATACGCAGGTACGCGTGTTGTCTTGCGTCCGCATAGCGGGTGCTTTGCTAATTGTAGAAAGGAATAATTATGGCGTAGTGGGCAATGCCCAGCTGTACTTGCCGTAAACATTCTAGGACAATTTGAAAGAGCCTATGTTGCGGGCACGGACATTCCTTTCCGTGTGGCGCAGCTGAGGTGTTCACCGAGAACCGAAGCTAGGCTAGCAATTGAGAAGGCGATGTGCACGAGGCCCGATCACGCTATCGCGTTCTACTCATTGAAGGCGAAGCTCAAGAGTCCCCCGAATTTTGCCGTCTGCTGACGCTGTGGACCCAATATTTCATCACCAACGCGTTCACCAGCTTAAAGGGACACTAAAGGGCGAAATTTTTCTCGTATTAGTTAAGTACAATTTCACAATCCCGAAAACACCACTCTTACCGCGATACGACGCTTGGTAAGCGAGAAAACACGCGAAAAGAAAATGCGGGTGGAGACGCCACCATGAGATTCCCGCACCAAACACCGTGAGGTCATAGATTCTGAAGGCGTCTACTGAGTCCTGCGTAGCTTCCAATCGACAAAAATGAGGTGCACTGTCATCTGTGGGTGCCACAGACCTAGCATACGAAGTTTCAGAAAATTTCATCGAGCCAATGTCGCGAAAATACGAAAAATACATTTGGAATTTCTGACGTCACGCGCGCAGATAACGGCGCCAAATTTAAAAATAAAACTTCAACCTTGATTTTCTCCGCTAGTAATGAACTTATGATAGTGAAACATATGGCATTAAAGTTCTCAGAGTGCAGTTTGTCGATCTAAACCAAGTCATTGTTTCGCTTTAGTGTCCCTTTAACGTAGCTCACAAAACCAATCGCCATCCATGTTGTCTAACCCGACGACCTCATGTCTGTTCGCACAGTTCCTTGTAGATCCTTTGGGAGACAGCGGTTATTTGTTCATACCAGATGCCCCGAAGGAAGTGACGCAGTTCGTGTGTAGCATTCTGAAAGGACAACCATGCAGCCTCGTCCTGTTGTTCACAGAGCTCATCAGTTCTGAGCAGCTGAACAAGGTACTGTTGCTTCGTTCCACTGGACATGGTTTCTTGGTGATGGTAGTGGGCAGTTAAAGAAATGCACCTTCAGCGTAAACTAAAATGAATGCATGAAATGCTGGACATTTTGTCTTGGTGATTGTAGTGGACAGTTAAAGAAATGCACCTGGGTGATTCCGCGAGAGATCGACACGGGTCCGAAAATTGATATTTTAGATTTGATTGAGTATTTTATATTTTGTGCACATGTCACCCAGTAGCCCGAAAGTGAACTTTGTTTTTGTATTAACTGCGTAGTTTATGAGGAAAAAAAATATCGAAGTTATTCTGTACGGCGTGACCAATTTTGTCCCTTGTCGTTCTCGAAAGTTCACGACGATATAAAAACACAAAATATTAACCTTACACAAAAAAAGCTTTTTCTATAAAATTTATGCGTAATGAAGAGTGAAGCAGCATTGTTTGAAGCCTGTAGACAAAAGGAAACTGTTTTTGAAAAAATGTCTGAACAGGCGACATTTTTTAAAAGTTGCTATATTTGAGAATTTTTTCCTCTTAAGATAAAGCAGCTATAGTATCATAATTTGGCTTAATGTTCTCCGCACACCAGAGCCAGGAATGCAATGGAATGCATAAACTTTATTCACGTGCATCGGGGCGTGAACTAGCATGTAGCGGGCCGCTACCACGTCGGGACAGATGGGCCTAGCCTCTCCCCCCAACGGGCCCCGATCCAGGAAACATGTATCAAATACTTCCGCTTAATTTAAAATTTTCGTCGTCCAGCGTCCGGAAGCCAGCCTCACTGAAATGGGCATTCAGGGTTGCCATTGGTGGCTACATTGCGCCAAATTGGCTACTTTTGGACCCCTTTGGAGACGAAAATTTCCATTTGCGCCATGGCTCTTTTTTAAACTTGTGGTTTTACTTATTCAAAATGGTTTTATTTATTCATCAATAGCAAAGACTCTGTTGATAATACCGCTTCAGTTCTATTTGGCTAGAAATTTGGCGATAATATCAAATGACGTGGCTACCTTGGCTACTTTTGGCGTGAATTCTGGCGCCTGTTCATGTCCACCCAACGGCAACCCTGTGGATGTTATCGCGGCGAATCAACGCAGTTCGCTGGGCTTCCGAACTCTGCATCCTGCATGAGTCGAAAATGGCTGTCGGCGTCGCTGGACGATGATTTACTCGTCGTAGTTTACGCGCGTTACGTGCAAATGACAGAAGACGCCAGAGCTGCTGCCAGTATACGCCATGAGCTGCGGTCTCCAAGTGACTGAGATCAACATGAGACAGTGTTGGCGCATCACTGTGCAATCGCTACCTATATATCAAAGCTGAAAGAATTTTTTTTTTAATGTAGCGGTACTAAGAATGTATTCAGTGCTCTCCGACGTACCACTATACTTTTTGTAGCGTTCTCCACACTTCAGAATTGCCCATGCCTCACTTATTGCTGATAGTTTGCGAGAAAGATTTTTGAAGGCGTTCAGTGTTCGAGTGTCTTGTAATAGTTCAGAAGTTCAGAAGGTGTTACGCTCTTATAACACGGGAAGATGAAACCCTGGCTACGCTTGTGCAAGGCAAATAATGTCTACTACAAACACAAATTCCTGTCGACAAAAGTTCTGATATTGGAGAGTCAGTGGTAGTGGTTGGCCCGACGATTGTTTGCTTTGTTTCAGACGAGATCCCCTGTAGGGCTGACCCATTATGGTATTGGAACATCCTTTCAAAATCTACGACACTTCGTTCAGGTAAGAAAGAAAGGCGAATCGAAACTAAATTTTTAAAAAGCAGTGGTATCAAGCTCACCTCAGCTAGCGGGCCGCATTCACGGAATTTCGCCCCGCTGGAGGGAGGGGGGACAGTAGGACGGGGGAGCGGGGGGGGTTAAGGGGGGGGGGGGGGGCTGTTCGAACACAATGTCAATGAACGTTGCCCCGTGAAAGAAGGCTTTTCCCGTGCCTCGTTTTGTGTATGGGTCTTTCCTCAAGAGCATTTGACGTCAAAGCGTGATTTCGTAGTGACCTTGGAACACGGCGAATCACCTGTTGAACCAAACACATTCGAAGAGAAACCCGTACGTCTGCCTTGCCCGTCAAGTTCCTTCCTGGTGCGCATAGCGTCCATTGCGGGCTAAAGGCTCACAACGCACTTAGCAAATTACATATACACTGTAATGAAAGAACACAGAGACAGCACCCTTGCTCATGGACGTCGGCAGGATTTTGTCTTGGGGGGTGCAAACCCGTGTTGCTTCATTGGTGCTGGAGGGGGAAGCGCTGGTGTAGATTGAGGGGGGGGGGGGGGGGGGGCAACTGCTCGTGTGTCTTGAGGGGGGGCAAAGTGCCCATTTTGCACCCCCCCCTGCCGACGCCCATGCCCTTGCTGCGGGTCGCCTGTTCTATTCTCCCTCGTCTTTCTCCTTCTCGTGCTAGTCGAGTGCAGAGCCAAAGCTCCGTTGCCAATCTTTATCATTAAAATACATACATGGAACTAAGGTTGTGGCCGCCAGCGAAAGGTCCGCGGGTCGCGGTCTTGAGACCCCTGCTCTACATAATACTAGATTTTGCTGTGCAATCCGAGCAATTAAGTTTTATGTTTTAAGATTATGTAGGACTGGCATCGTGTAGTGGAATGACAATTAGTGTATAGCTCTATGAGAATTCATAAAATACACATTCATCACCAATGTCTTGGCTGAAACGGCGTACTGTGAGGCATCAGAGAGTTACATGAACAGTCGCATAACCGTCGTGAAAAAATACGAGCACCTTCTATACCTACAGACACGATATCAAAGGCGATGCATGAGATACAATATTCCCAATCTGAACTAAACAAAGAGTTACTGAGTTTAAAGTAACAGGAAGAGGTATGTGATCTTTAATTATTCAGATAGACAACTTTTTAAACGCGTGCATACTGCTCAAACTGCTTTCGTCATCTTCATGACTTCTTGCTTTCCTTCGGCTGTGGCTGAGTAGGATTCTCGCGTGACAACGTCTTCCCTTACAGTATGTCCTATAGGTATAGGTTGATTTTGTGTGTTTTTTTTTGTGTGTGGGGGGAGGGTGTGAGAGCATTCTTTCTGATAGCACATAAAGGACGTCCCAACGATGGTTTTAAAAATCTGGTTCATAATCGTCTGAGACGACACATGCTGTTCCGTCATCAGTCCTTGTCCGCTACCTAAAATTGTACTTGTACGCGTTATTGAGTTAGCGAGTAAATTATAGTACAACGGTCTTCAGGAGTTTATTTTATTTGAGGACGTAGCTTCGGAAAGCGGAAAAACTGCTATTACGTTCTAAAGCAAATCATAAAGCCGTAAAATCATATCCTGTCCAACTTTTAACCGCGCTTTATTTTGACTGCGGGACATACGATCTGCGCCGCGTGAAATATGGCCGTTCTCCTAAGCTATGTTTTAGCGCTTCGGGACAATTTTGTAACTGCGGCACATTTCCATTACGGGGGATATGCCAAATTATATATAGACTTTTAGGACGCGGAGCGAGCTCAGCAGAGAATACTCCAAGTGTAAACCAAGGAGCTCATGGATAACGGCTTTGCAGGAAAATTCACAAGCCCTTCCCCTACAAGAAAATGGGAACGCGGGAAGCTTTATGTTTTTTAAATGCGAAGCATTTCTTAGCGAACTTCGGCGACATTGAGCGTATCTATCTATCTATCTAGCTATCTAGCCGCCCACGACTTTGTGCTCTCCTGGCCGTATCGTTAATGGGATTTATACCAAATTTGGTATGGCATAACATGACTGTATGAAGAACATAAATGGCTGGTCATATCATGAAAATCATGACTAACTTGTCATGAAAAGTATGATTTACATGCCACGCTCAAGGCGCGCTCGCGGCCGTTTCGTTAGCTTGACATACACCAAATTTGGGATTGAGTGACATGGCTGTATGACGAACATAAATGACAAGTGGTAATATGAAAATTATGACTCCATGAGCGACATGACTTCCATTCCACGCTCATAGCACGCTCGCGGCCGTTTCGTTAGCTTGATATACACCAAATTTGGTATTGAGTGACATGACTGTATGACGAACGTAAATGACAAGTGGTAATATGGAAATCATGACTTGTCATGTGCGACATGACTTGCATGCCACGCTCATGGCGTGCTCGCGGCCGTTTCGTTAGCTTGAGATACACCAAATTTCGTATTGACTGGCATGACTCTATGACGAACATAAATGACAAGTGGTAATATGGAAATCATGACATGTCATGAGCGACATGACTTGCATTCCACGCTCTTGGCACGCTCGCGGCCGTTTCGTTAGCTTGATATACACCAAATTTGGTATATTGCGACGTGACTGTATGACGAACATAAATGACAAGCCGTAATATGGAAATCATGACATGTCATGAGCGACATGACTTGCATTCCACGCTCATGGCGCGCTCGCGGCCGTTTCGTTAGCTTGATATGCACCAAACTTGGTATTGAGTGACATGACTCTATGACGAACATAAATGACAAGTCGTAATATGGAAATCATGACTTGTCATGTGCGACATGACTTGCATTCCACGCTCATGGCGCGCTCGCGGCCGTTTCGTTAGCTTGATATACACCAAATTTGGTATTGAGTGGCATGACTGTATGACGAACATAAATGACAAGTGGTAATATGGAAATCATGACTTGTCATGTGCGACATGACTTGCATGCCACGCTCATGGCGCGCTCGCGGCCGTTTCGTTAGCTTGATATACACCAAATTTGGTATTGAGTGACATGACTGTATGACGAACATAAATGGCAAGTGGTAATATGGAAATCATGATTTGTCATGTGCGACATGACTTGCATGCCACGCTCATGGCGCGCTCGCGGCCGTTTCGTTAGCTTGATATACACCAAATTTGGTATTGAGTGACATGACTGTATAACGAATATAAGTGGCAGGTGGTAACATGAAAATCTTGGCATGCATGTCATCTACAATGCCATTTACATGCCATGCTCATGGTGCGCTTGCGTCCAGTTCGCTAGCTTGACATACACCAAAATTGGTATATCGCGACGTGACTGTATGACGAACACAAATGACAGGTCGTAACATGTAAAACATGACATGCAAATTATGTAAAGCATGATTTGCTCCTTCCTGGCTGCTTCGCATTACATCGATTCCCACAGTGCGTGGGGTCTGCCGGCTTTTAAATGCGAAGCATTTCTTAGCGAACTTCGGCGACTTTGAGCGTATCTATCTATCTATCTAGCTATCTAGCCGCCCACGACTTTGTGCTCTCCTGGCCGTATCGTTAATGGGATTTATACCAAATTTGGTATTGCATAACATGACTGTATGAACATAAATGGCTGGTCATATCATGAAAATCATGACTAACTTGTCATGAAAAGTATGATTTACATGCCACGCTCATGGCGCGCTCGCGGCCATTTCGTTTTTAACATTGCTTCTCTCTGTCTTGCTTTTGTGTCCCCGTCGGAAGCGAAGCGGCTCTGATTGGTTGCGGGCCTGGCGCGAAGGCGCGCCTACGTTGTTGACACAATGCCTAACGATGCCTAACGACTCACATTCCTGCGCAGGCACTAGAACGTCAGGTCATGAGTTCATATATAGGCGACAATAAAATGTGTGAACGTGAAATGACAAGTCACCCGGATAAAAAGTCAGATTGCCATGTTAGAAACAGGTGACACTGACAAGCTCACGATTGAGGGGGGGGCATCAGTTATTGCAAAACGGCGCATACATATACGCCCTGACCAGCGCACATTTGATGGCCGCATTTAGGCTCGTTTACACCTGCGGCTAGCTCCACTCGCGCGACCATTTGCAACTTACGACCGAAAGTCGACTCAAGGCGATGTTCACACTTGCATGCGACCTATACCCATTGCCACACAGAATTCACGTCTGCTCTCATAGCTATTGGCGCACAGATGAAGCTGACGTCCTATTCCTGCGCATCTGATTGGTTCAGAGGTTTGCGAATGCAAAATCGAGCAGCCAGCGATTGAGCCAAAATAGACACTTTGCGACCAAAGCGGCCATTTGTCACTAATTTGGTCGCGCGACCGGATCTAGTCGCAGTTGAATTAGTCTTTTCTGTGCACTCGCCGGTGCTGAATTTTTCTCGTACGATGCCTCCGCCACCGAAATATGTAGCTCGTGACAAGCTTCGCTCGAAAAGACAAAGCCACATGCGGAAATGTTTGTGTTCCTGCTGCGTGATGCGAAGAGCGATGAGTGTCTTCTGCTGTGGCAGTGCGCTACGTTTCGATAGCCTGGGACAGAGAGATACGTCATCTGAGTCACGCGGCAATTTTCCCCTCTACGCAAGCATCTCCGTCAATTGTCCTGAATTGCAGTGGCCAAAAATTGACTTAGAAGGGCAAAACAGCTCAAAAAAGGACGAGGACGCAGAAACACAGTACACTGGACGTTCGCTGAGTATGGCGCCCGTCCAGTGTACTGTGTTCCTGTGCCCTCGTCCTTTGACGGGAGCCATACACCGGACGGGCGCCATACTCAGCGAACGTCCAGTGTACTGTGTTCCTGCGTCATCGTCCTTTTTTTGCGCTGTTTTCCCCGGCTAAGCATGTACCAACTAGCCCAAATCAGTCTTGCTCGAAAATTGACGGTCCGCACATTGCACTACAGCACCCAGCGGGTGGTAGAAACGACACGTTCGTTCAGCTTGTCTCATCGTAATTGCGCTGACGACCTTCGGATTTTTGGATAGATTGGAGAGCGTGCGATTGTCCTCCGCGTTTCAAGTCGGTTTCACATCCGCAACAGGGCAGCCCGAAAGCTTAATCTATTGTCGCATGCAACTTGAGGATGTCTGGGAGGGCCCCGCCCACACGACCAAAGTACGGCAGCTGATCGCATCCGCGATTAAAGAAATAGTCGCGCTCACTCACTCGGCAATGCTCTCCGGAGGTGGAGTCACCGGACGCCACACTCATTGCGCCAATCTGGAGTGCACGCCCATTTGGGCAGGCTTGTGTGCACTCACCTTTGAGGAGGAAATGCAGCGGTCTTCTAAAGTTGGATCCTACTGTAGCACCACATACCGAGTGTCTAAATCAATGAAAACAAGCACAATGAAATCTGTAGAGTATAATGCACTGCTCGAGTATGATCTGGTTTTTTACATCAGACGGCTGTCTAGAAAATTATTTTGATGACAGAGCAAAGAATTGAGCTTTTATAGCATAGCTTGCCGATCAATGTAAATGGGCTCTCGCGGCACAGTACTTAGATTGGCCGAACTTCTAGTATTTGGACAAACGCACTCAAACTCAAACCCGTATATATATCAAACCCACATAACTCGAACCCGCATATGTATCAAACCCACATATGGAATCATTGTGCACAAGAAAAAGTTGTAAAATGTCTTTATAATATCTTCGACATATAAAATATTTGATTTATCGAATAGCAGAACCTTATTGTGGTCCCCTTCAGATTCAATATGTTCGGGTTCCGCTGTATACGCATATTTATCCAGCAACATGGCCACCGACGCAGCAGCAGTCACAGCCGCGTGAAGCCCTCGAGGTTAACCTCACCGTATTAAAAGAAAACGCTGCAGCCTTCTGTTCCTGGTGAAATGCTCAACATGGACTTTACCAGTGACCGCAGACTGCTTTCAATTATGCATAGACTGCATGTAAGCTGACGTGACCTTGCATTTGTTGCAGATCAATAGAGCAAAGGACCTTCTCATGTATGATCATGGTACCTCCGAGAACAGAAAACGGTACGGACAGGTAGGAAGTGCTTCTCGTCATATCCCATGGACTACCTACCTACCTACCTACCTACCCACCTATCTATCTATCTATCTATCTATCTACAGTACGAAAGTAAGGGAATTGCCCGAGGGGCTCGTTTTCTCTATTATACACAACTAATGAAACCAATGTTAGGTCGTACATATATATATATATATATATATATATATATATAGAAAAGTCAAACAGACGCGCGTGCGAAGCAGTTTTATTTACGTTTCGCTCGGGGTCCGAGCTTCATGAAAATCCCACTCGAAGCTCGGACCCCGAGCGAAACGTAAATAAAACTGCTTCACAGGCTATATATATATATATATATATATATATATATATATATATATATGAGAACTAACAGACAAAGATGCCAAGGAAAGTATAGGGGAAGCTATTAGAAGTAATTGTAAACGTGAAGAAATGAAAGTGGACGAAAAGAGAACTTGCCACCGGCAGGAATCCGAACCTGCGACCTTCGAATAACGCGTCCGATGCTCTACCACTGAGCTACGGTGGCGGTCATCTCCCCGTCCACTTTATGGGGTATATATGTGTACTTAAACGTGGGAGCGTCGGTCAGCGCCGCCTGTTGCCATTACGGCGAGTGTGGAACACTCTTTTTTGCCTGTAGGCGTCACGTAGTACGTGATCTTATTACGAGAGGGCAGCTGACTAGTAATCCCTCGCATACCACCTGAAGGCATCAAGTCTGCCAGAACGAGACCCTCGTTATGAATGAAGGAAGGAATTGTAAACTTAAGGGCTCGTTTGCTTTGTTAAACATAGTATTGTTGGGACGCGTGTACGCGCGGGAGAAGAAGACACGACCGCGCGGCGTGGATCCCAAACATCAACTGTTTATTCAGGTTCTCTGGAGGTTCCGGAGAGCAGCGGAGGGTGGCGCTGCCTGGCGGCTTGGCTTGGCTTGGCTGCCGCCACAGCACTCCCCCCCTAGTGAGTTGCCGAACGGAGTTAAAGGTCCAGGCGAGTGGGTGCTCTTGATAGCCGCCCACTGTGCGTCAGCCGGGAGGGCACCTCGTGGACTTGGGCTGGCATTGAAGCTGGGGGTCCTGGCGATGATTCCCTTAGTGGAGGCAACACGGCGTCGTCACGGTCCATGTGTGCTGGCTTGATGCGGTCCAACGACACGACCTCCTCACGGCCGTTTCTCTTGATTGTGAATTGCTTGTTGCCACGGCGGAGGACTTGAAACGGCCCATCATAGGGTGGCTGAAGAGGTCGCCGAACCGCGTCGTGTCGTACAAACACATATGGGCACGATGTGAGCTGTGGGTCGACGTGCACCACACGCGACCCTGGGGGGCCGTGGAGGTACCGCGCGCAGTTTGCTCATGACGTTGCGTAGGCGAAGTGCATAGTCGCTGCAAGCTATGGATGCCTCCTCTGAGCCGCGCGCAAAGAGCTCTCCCGGCAGCCTGAGTGTCGTGCCGTAGACCAGCTCAGCGGCGCTGCAGCCAATGTCCTCTTTCAAGGTGGACCTTATACCCAAAAGAACGAGTGGGAGGGCCTCCACCCAGTTGTGTTCCTCGGTTGCCGTGAGCGCAGCCTTCAGCTGGCGGTGAAAGCGCTCCACCATGCCGTTGCTCATGGGGTGGTACGCTGTCGTGCGTATGCGTGAGGTGCCCATGAGCTGACTGATGGCAGTGAAAAGGGCTGATTCGAATTGTCGGCCGCGGTCTGTTGTTATCGTGGAGGGCACACCGAAACGGGCTACCCAGTGGTACAGGAAAGCACTCGCAACCGTCTCGGCAGTGATGTCCGCGATAGGGATGGCCTCCGCCCAGCGGGTGAACCTGTCGACACAGGTCAGCAGGTAGGCCTTTCCGTGGCGGGGTGGCAGTGGGCCGACGATGTCCAGGTGGACATGATCAAAGCGAGAATCCGGAGTGGGGAGTGTTCCCAGTGCTGTCGAGGTATGGCGTTGTATCTTAGAGCGCTGGCAAGCTACACATTCGCGTGCCCAGCGTCGGACGTCCCGATTTACGCCCGGCCAGACAAATCTTGCCGTCACCAGTCTTTGGGTGGCTCTAATCCCCGGATGAGACAGTCTGTGCAAGGACTCGAACACATGGCGACGGAGGCTCGCGGGCACGAACGGGCGAGTTCTACTGACGCTTGTGTCACAGCAAACCTTGTCCTCGGATCCGGGAACCGGGATCCACTCAAGATTCAGGGCAGTGGTCGCGGTCAACAGGTGTTTCAGTTCGTCATCTTCACGTTGAGCGGCTGCCAAAGCGGGAAGATCAACCTGTAGTGTGGGCATGATGGCGTTCACAGGATTCCGTGAGAGGGCGTCCGCTACCTCGTTGTCGCCGCCTTTGACGTGGCGGATATCAGTCGTGAACTCTGATATATAGGACATTTGGCGCCGTTCACGTGCTGTGTGCGTTCCACCGTCGGAGCTTAGCGAGCGCAATGCATAAGTAAGCGGCTTGTGGTCGGTGAGGACGAAAAACTCTACACCTTCCAGGAAATGGCGAAAATGTCGTATGGCAGCGTACACGGCCAGCAGTTCTCTCCCGAAGGTGCTGTAGCGGCGCTCGGTAGGTGTTAGCTTCCTCGAAAAGAAGGAAATCGGGCGCCAGATTCCCCCAACGAGCTGCTGTAATACAGCCCCAACGGCTGTATCGGAGGCATCTACCATTACGCTCTGCGGGACACCGGACCTGGGGTATTCAAGCAGTGCGGCGTTTGCCAAAGCGTCCTTGACCTCGCAGAAGGCTTCTTTTGCTTCTTGAGACCAGGAGAGGGTGTCCGAGCCATTTCGTGAAGTGGCCAGCAGGTCGTGAAGAGGTTGAAGGATATGGGCGCAGCGGGGAATGAAACGGCGGTAGAAGTTTACCAAACCCAGAAATTCCCGAAGCTGGCGCTTGGCGGTCGGCTGCGGAAATCCTTGCACGGCTTCAACCTTGTTGGGTTGAGGAAGAACTCCTGAGGCGGAGATGACGTGTCCAAGAAACGAGAGTTGTCGCACACCAAGCTCGCATTTGGCCATGTTCACGACCACGCCATGTTCCACTAAGCGCTGGAAGACGATGCGCAGATGATTCACGTGCTCTTCCGGAGTGCTGCTGGCGACTAGCAAGTCGTCAAGATAGGCGTGGCAGAAGCTGAGGCCGCGTATAGCACCGTCCATGAACCGCTGGAATGTCTGACCCGCGTTTCGGAGTCCGAATGGCATTCGGAGGAATTCGAAAAGTCCGAAAGGCGTTGCGATGGCGGTCTTCGGGACGTCCTCCGGGGCAACGGGAATCTGATGGTATGCCCGCACCAGGTCGATCTTCGAGAAGATAGTGGCACCGTGAAGCCTCGTCGTGACATCGTGTATGTGCGGTACCGGGTATCTGTCTGGAGTCGTTACCTGGTTCAGCGCCCTATAGTCCCCGCATGGTCGCCAGTCTCCCGGCGTTGACTTTGGCACCATATGAAGTGGAGATGCCCAGGCGCTCGACGAGGGTCTGATGATCCCTAGCTCCATCATGTGTTCAAATTCCTGTCGTGCGACCTTCAACTTCTCTGGAGGCAAACGGCGAGGCCGCGCGTGCACGGGTGGGCCGCTGGTGGCGATGTAATGGCGTACCTCGTGCTTCACCGCGGCGCTGGCTGGCGGCTGCCTCGTCAACTCGGGAAAATCCTGCAGAATGCGAGTAAAACGTTCTGCACCGGACGGCCCGAGCAGAGTGGGGCTCAGCGGAGGGTGGTGCGAGGGATTGCCTTGCACAGTTGCCTGCGACACGGGATCGTGAAGGCGGCGGTTGCGCACGTCGACGAGAAGGCCGAAATGCCGAAGAAAGTCCGCACCCAAGATGGCGAACTTCACTGCCGCCACGATGAAAATCCACCGGAACGTTCTGTTCAAGCCTAAATCGAGTGGCAGCGAGCGATGTCCGTAGGTGGCGATGGTTGTGTTGTTGACCGCCTGAAGCGGGGACGCACTGGGGACACGGCGATCGGTGGACCCAACCGGCAGCACGCTCACCTCAGCGCCGGTGTCCACGAGAAATCGAAGGCCACTGTCGCGGTCGGTGAGGAAAAACACTGATGGACGACGTTCGGGGGGCCTCTGCGACACTGGTCGTCCTCAATGCCGGCCGCTCCCGTTTCCCGCATAGTCGCACGGAGGAATGCATTTGCGAGCAGCATTGCCATGCTTCCTGTGATACCAGCAGATTCTCTGTTGCACTGCTGGGCGCTGGCGCTCCTCGGGAGTGCTGCGGGCCTGCATCGCTGCGACGGCATCGGCGAGGCGGGATATCTGCTCCCGGATGTCATGCAGCGTGGTCGTGGGCGCGCCGCCGGCGATGTCTGGCTGTAGCGCCGCGACGGACGGCGGAGCGACCGCCAGCACCGAGTCCGCGAGCTCGGCGAGTTGAGACAGGCGTTTGTCGGCAGCCGAGGCGAGGACCATGCGCACGTTGACCGGAAGTCGCTGTAGGAACAGCTCGCGAAGCAGTCTGCTGTCGGCATCGGTGGTGGCTGCGCCGGCCGTGTGCAACAGCTGCCTCATGTGGCGCAACAATTGGCTGGGCGTCCGGTCCCCGAGCTCGGTGTCGTGCAGTAGCTGCTGCAGTCGCTGAGGCTCCGACGGCGTGAGACGGCTGATGAGCAGCTGTCTGAGCGCTGTGTACGCGTTCTCTGCAGGTGGAGCGACCAGCAGATCGCGTATCTCGCTCGCTATTGCCGGTGGGAGGCTGGCGACCACGTGGTGGTACTTTGTTAGCTCAGCGGCAATACGACGAGCGGTGAATTGGGACTCCACCTGCAGGAACCACAGCTGCGGGTCCGCTGTCCAAAACGGCGGGAGCCTGATGTCGACGGCGGAGATGGCCGGTGCGTCAGGGGGAGTCTCCATGGCGTCGATCGCTTGAAAAAGGCGGTAAGCCTCGTCCGGGTCACCACTGTTGGGACGCGTGTACGCGCGGGAGAAGAAGACACGACCGCGCGGCGTGGATCCCAAACATCAACTGTTTATTCAGGTTCTCTGGAGGTTCCGGAGAGCAGCGGAGGGTGGCGCTGCCTGGCGGCTTGGCTTGGCTTGGCTGCCGCCACAGTATTAATGAGAACTAACAGACAAAGATGCCAAGGAAAGTATAGGGGAAGCTATTAGAAGTGATTGTAAACGTGAAGAAATGAAAGTGGACGAAAAGATAACTTGCCACCGGCAGGATTCGAAGGTCGCAGGTTCGGATCCTGCCGGTGGCAAGTTATCTTTTCGTCCACTTTCATTTCTTCACGTTTACAATTACTTCTAATAGCTTCCCCTATACTTTCCTTGGCATCTTTGTCTGTTAGTTCTCATTAATACTATGTTTAACAAAGCAAACGAGCCCTTAAGTTTACAATTCCTTCCTTCATTCATAACGAGGGTCTCGTTCTGGCAGACTTGATGCCTTCAGGTGGTATGCGAGGGATTACTAGTCAGCTGCCCTCTCGTAATAAGATCACGTACTACGTGACGCCTACAGGCAAAAAAGAGTGTTCCACACTCGCCGTAATGGCAACAGGCGGCGCTGACTGACGCTCCCACGTTTAAATACACATATATACCCCATAAAGTGGACGGGGAGATGACCGCCACCGTAGCTCAGTGGTAGAGCATCGGACGCGTTATTCGAAGGTCGCAGGTTCGGATCCTGCCGGTGGCAAGTTATCTTTTCGTCCACTTTCATTTCTTCACGTTTACAATTACTTCTAATAGCTTCCCCTATACTTTCCTTGGCATCTTTGTCTGTTAGTTCTCATTAATACTATGTTTAACAAAGCAAACGAGCCCTTAAGTTTACAATTCCTTCCTTCATTCATAACGAGGGTCTCGTTCTGGCAGACTTGATGCCTTCAGGTGGTATGCGAGGGATTACTAGTCAGCTGCCCTCTCGTAATAAGCTCACGTACTACGTGACGCCTACAGGCAAAAAAGAGTGTTCCACACTCGCCGTAATGGCAACAGGCGGCGCTGACCGACGCTCCCACGTTTAAATACACATATATACCCCATAAAGTGGACGGGGAGATGACCGCCACCGTAGCTCAGTGGTAGAGCATCGGACGCGTTATTCGAAGGTCGCAGGTTCGGATCCTGCCGGTGGCAAGTTATCTTTTCGTCCACTTTCATTTCTTCACGTTTACAATTACTTCTAATAGCTTCCCCTATACTTTCCTTGGCATCTTTGTCTGTTAGTTCTCATTAATACTATGTTTAACAAAGCAAACGAGCCCTTAAGTTTACAATTCCTTCCTTCATTCATAACGAGGGTCTCGTTCTGGCAGACTTGATGCCTTCAGGTGGTATGCGAGGGATTACTAGTCAGCTGCCCTCTCGTAATAAGATCACGTACTACGTGACGCCTACAGGCAAAAAAGAGTGTTCCACGCTCGCCGTAATGGCAACAGGCGGCGCTGACTGACGCTCCCACGTTTAAGTACACATATATACCCCATAAAGTGGACGGGGAGATGACCGCCACCGTAGCTCAGTGGTAGAGCATCGGACGCGTTATTCGAAGGTCGCAGGTTCGGATCCTGCCGGTGGCAAGTTATCTTTTCGTCCACTTTCATTTCTTCACGTTTACAATTACTTCTAATAGCTTCCCCTATACTTTCCTTGGCATCTTTGTCTGTTAGTTCTCATTAATACTATGTTTAACAAAGCAAACGAGCCCTTAAGTTTACAATTCCTTCCTTCATTCATAACGAGGGTCTCGTTCTGGCAGACTTGATGCCTTCAGGTGGTATGCGAGGGATTACTAGTCAGCTGCCCTCTCGTAATAAGATCACGTACTACGTGACGCCTACAGGCAAAAAAGAGTGTTGCACACTCGCCGTAATGGCAACAGGCGGCGCTGACCGACGCTCCCACGTTTAAGTACACATATATACCCCATAAAGTGGACGGGGAGATGACCGCCACCGTAGCTCAGTGGTAGAGCATCGGACGCGTTATTCGAAGGTCGCAGGTTCGGATCCTGCCGGTGGCAAGTTATCTTTTCGTCCACTTTCATTTCTTCACGTTTACAATTACTTCTAATAGCTTCCCCTATACTTTCCTTGGCATGTTTGTCTGTTAGTTCTCATTAATACTATGTTTAACAAAGCAAACGAGCCCTTAAGTTTACAATTCCTTCCTTCATTTATATATATATATATATATATATATATATATACATATATGTATATATATATATATATACATAAACTGCTATGTATATATATATAATGTGTGTGTGTGTGTTGTGTGGCATTGTTGTATGCGATAGTACTTACTATGGTCCTCCACTTCTCGTGTTTTATGTTGGGCTTCACGGACAACATGTGTCATTTGCGTATTGCGTCGCGTAACTAACGAGTCGAGGCGCTCATTGTATGGGCCAGTAAAGAACACGCACATCTAAGACACAAGCGCTGGCTGACAACTGGTTTATTTTTCCAAACATGTGGCTAACATACACAACATGGGATCACGCGTCGCTGGTGTCAGCCAAGCGCATGTTTAGAAGCAATAACGTGGTAGCTTTCAGGCAATGCTTGCGTCCAGATCACCCTGCCCATTTCACAAATTGTTGAATTAACATCCCGCCCAACTTACTGTTTTAGCACATGTCTTCTAGAATCGGGCATATTGTTACGGGGAGTACTGATCTGACAATAGCTGGTTAGCACAATTTTATTATCAAGTCGGTATTTATTTTCTGCTGATCTTCAGGTTCTCATATAAAACAAAAAAAAATTGGGGGGGCCCTTAAGCTTCGCCTTTAAGAGTTGAACGCGATAGCGATATCCTGTCCATAGCGCGTACTTCAATCACTTAGTGCATACTATGTAATGGGTAGCATGCTTTAAACCACGACCAATTATGCGTGGGAACGGCGGGAAATGCTTTCGAATTGGCTATGCACCCACTACGTGGTCTAAAGGGAATACGCGCAGTAACGTCTGTGCCTCTTGTAATGGGAGGACGGCTTTGAACCGCAATGTCGTTATGATATTCACATCTTCTGACGCCCTATGGCATTGTACGCTTGTACCACGTAATATTACCGTGATATTACGTGTTGTACTTGTGACGCCTGTATACAGGACGCGTGTGCTTGTAAAGCATGAAAGTTATTTTCAGTGCATTTCCAAGCAGAGGAAGTTATTTTCACTGTATTTCCAAATTTAAATTCTCACACCATACGTTACCTGGTACCACCCAAACCCAATGCTAAACCCAACGCTATGCCAGTCGACATGCTGTTGTTAATGGGCATGCACTGTTTATGGAAAACTCGCATGTTAGACAGGCATGCGGAATCAATGGTGTCTTCGCGGTCACATTTCGTGCAAATGACTGTACAGCTAAGAGACTTCTATGAAGAACTACAGTTTCGGCCGGACTGGTATCCACAGTTCATAGAATGCACTGCTCAAATACCCTTTTAGAACAAGGTGTTGCGGGAAATTTGTTTTGTAATGCCTATTGTACATTTGTGGAGGAAGCCTTAAAGGCGCCCTGCAACACTTTTTGAACATGCTCAGAAAACGCTGCCGATCGGTAGTCCAGGCTCTCGAGAACACGCGAGCCAAATATTATAGCGCAGCACGCGGCGTGGAATTCACAATAAATTCTCAAAGTCAGCCAGAAATTGCTTTCTCTTCTCTCGACGAATGACGTTGCGTACCCAAAAATCACTCGTCACCGACGAGAGATTTTTTTGTATCAGCCATTGGCTGATTTTGAGCATGGCGCGCTCGGTAGTTACAGAGGCCGCCGCGGGAGGCCGCGACTTGTCCACGCGTGCGCCAGCGATCGCAACGAAAACTCGCGTATTCGAACAAAAAAAGAAAGAGAGAAAGCGCTCAAGATCACGAGGCGCGCGTGACGTATTTTCTTTCCCCGTGCCATCCCTCCCTGCTTAGCTTCCAGCGCTTTCGACGGGACGAGAGAAGAGAGAATGCAATTGCAGCGTGCGAGAAATCTTTGTAACTCCGCTCGTACTGGACGGATTCCAAAAATTTTTGCGGCAATGAATTCGTGAGGCAATAAGCTCCTTTAGTGAATCCATTCCATGGCTACTTGGAAAAGTGTTGCAGGGCCCCTTTAAGTTTTTTGGACGCTATGTGTATACATGAACATTTGTAATAAATACCATGTAAGAGAAAAAAAAAAGAGGCGTGGCTGTGTGGTAGAACACCTGCTTGCCACGCAGACGGCCTGGGTTCGATCCTCATTCGGACCCGGAAATTTTTATTATTTATTTTATTTGCATCTTTCTCGATTTTTCGGTCACGGACAAGATGATGATTTTTCGCTCACAACCAACGACGCCGACGCCGGAATTTCTGCGAAACGAGCTCTTTAACGCTATCGCGTTAAAACATGGCTGGTCCTTCCGTCACAGCAATCGGTATAACACGGAGCCGTGTTCTTTTTTTTTCTAAAGATGAAGAAGCTGTCTATACCTAGCCTGAACGTCCCGCGGTCCGCGTACTATGCCATAAGAGTGAAATCGGCATTCGTTTGCCGGCAGGAGGCAAGCGTATCTTCAAGTTTATTTCCAACAAGTCGGAGGTCCTTAGTGTCGGAGACATCCTGACAGAGCCCAAAGGACCGTTCAAGCGCAGCAGGCATTTTACACAAATATCACGTAAATCACTGTACCTGCATATCCCAAATTAAAAACTTATTTGTTCGCTTTCTTTTTAGTGAACAAAATAAACGCACAAATATACGTGTCACATAAATCTTGTATGCACTTGCGCAAGGACAACAATTTTTGTACAAAAGGAAAAAAAATGTGTAAAAAACATGATAAAAGATAGGTAGTGGTGTATGAGTAGTTGCTATTTGTTTAACATACTTCTCACATGTTTGTTGAATTTACATTCAGGCAGTTCGAAGTCGCTACTTGTTAAAATTTGTTCAGTATGGTTGGTATCTGGCATTGAAGAAGGCATTCTTCGCAACGTGTGCGGGAAAAGGGAACTGGTCTGGTTTGATTTCGGAGAGTGTATCGGCCGGATATGTCAACTGAATGCTGATGAAGTTTGTTTTTCTGAGTATAAAGTATTAGTTTGTATGTGCAAAGGTCACTTGCTCTAGTAATATCATGATTTATAAAGAGCTGATGAGTGCGTAGTTTGCTAGGAAGCCCATTAAACCGATATTCAAATATTCTGAGAACTTTTTTTCTCTAATTCCTCTAGTCTGTTGAGGTTCTGAGCAGACGTTTTTGCCCATACTAGTGCGCAGTAAGACAACCGAGAATAGAAATGGGCTAGTATATAGCCTTTTCAACCGTAATGGTAGAAGATCTGGTAGGTTATAGTTGCAGCCTACAGTTTTGCCTTATTCAATGACAAGTTTTGATACATGTGTATTCCATGACATTTTTTCCTCGAACCATACTCCCAAAAATTTTTGTGTCTTAACACACTCCAGCTTGGTGCCCTAAAAGAAGAATTTCAGTGTAATGTATGGCTTATTAGTAGGCCTAAATATAGCATATTTTGTTTTACTTGCGTTAAACTCAAGATTGTTTTCATGGAGCCACAGTTCCAGATGTGTTAAATAATTATTTACAGTAACTTGAATATCGGTCATTGTTTCAGCACTGAAAAGGGTATTCGTGTCATCTGCGTAAATGACTAGTTTTTTCTGTGTAAGGGATATTGCATATATAATCTATGTAAAGTACAAATAACAAGGATCCTAATATAGAACCTTGTGGAACACCTTTCTTAAGTCCTGTTTCTGCTGACTTTAAGCTTCCGACTTTAAAATATTGTTTTCTATCTGATAAGTAATTCATGTTAAGTTTAAGAGCAGCGCCACGTATTCCATAGTCAAATAATTTTTGTTCTAGAATGTCATGTTTTATGCTATCGAACAGTTGATGCTAAGGAACAGTCCAACTGTATATAGTCTTTTTTTTAATTATTTAGTATCTCCTCTTTTACGTTTAATAAGGCTGATTAGTGAACTTTCCTTTCTGGAAAACATAATGAGCAGTGTTTATTATATCATAATTTGAAAGAAAGTTCCTTAGTCCACAATTGATGGCACTCTCAAATACCTTCGATAGAAGTGGTAAAAGAAAAATCCGACTATAATTCCACATGTCAATCACAGCACCGCCTTTGTGCACAGGACATATACGTGCAAGCTTGAGTTCAGAGGGGAAAATACCTGAAAGGAACGTGCAACTAATAGGGTGAACTTGTCGGCTAGTTGGTTTAACATTTTAAATGAGGAAACAACGCGGCAAAAACAGGAAGACGAAGCAACGAACGAGCAACACACTCCACAAAGCGCTGACTATCTACTGAAATTTATTCTGGTGAAACAAACATGCGGTAAAAGTTACATCGGCCAGACTGGCCGACGTTTAAACGACAGGCTTCGTGAGCACAACTATAACGTATCCAGAGCCGTTAGTGGTCATCTAGGTGTACATTGCAAGCAATGTGGTTGTCGTCCTGATTTTGAAAAAAAATGTGACGTGATAGCAAGGAACCGTAATCAGTCGACCAGGGAAATCATAGGGGCGCATAATATCTCAATGTTAAAAGAAAACTGTGTTAGCACACCATCGATCTTATCTGACAAAGAAATTTCATATCTCTCGGCTAACTTAGCATGATTGTTCCGCTTACGCCATGCACACGCAGCATAATGTGATGATGACCATCCCATTACCAATTTTGGTTCTATGTACTTTTCTTGGTTTGTTCTATTTTGTTTGTGATGAGGTGTTCATACGTATGTCATTGTATACGTTGTTTCACCAGAATAAATTTCAATTGATAGTCGGCGCTTCGTGTGGTGTGTTGCTCGTTCCTTGCTCCGTCTTCGTGTTTTTACCGCACTGTTTCCTCATTGAAAGTGCAATTAATAATATGAGCCAAGGGCTCCGATATAAGGTCCGCAACGTGCCTCAAGGGCGCAGCGCTTAATTCATCAGCGCCTGTTGAGACATTGTTACGCAGTCTAATTATCGAGCTGTGTACCTCCGAAGGTGTCACTGGACTGATTGTGTTAGGCTGTCTCGTTCTACGGGTAATCCTTTCTTGTGTACAATGTCCTGAAGTAGGCCATAATCACCGGAATGGGCAAAATATTCGTTCATAGCCGTAACAGCTGCATTGTCGTGTCATGTCTTGAGAGAAAGCATTTACATTAATGCGCATTTTATTTTCGGTAAATTGTGCCGGATTATTCACTTCGTTCCACAGTTTACGAGGATCATTATAAATCTTGGCGAAACGGCATTCATAATAAATCTTCTTAGCTTTGCGTATGTCGGCATTTAGCTTATTGCGATGCGTTTTGAATTCCTTCATCACCTCTAGGTCAAGTATTTGAACAAACTTATGATACATTTTTTTTATTCTTTTGTGAATGTTCTTACTGATTCGTGGTTTGCGAATTTTCTTTTTCTTTATTGTGTGTATCACCATAGGAAAACTGTTATCATAACATGCTTTGAGATAGCGCGAGAAAGCGCCATATGCACGATCTGAATCGTGCTCTGTGTACACAAAAGACCAGTCCGTAAGGACTCTTTCCCACTGAAATTTTTCTAGGGTGAGCTGGTTTATGACGAGAAGTTGATCGTTTAATACATACATTCATTTATGAGAGCTTGCGCAATGTCTATTCGCGGTTGGAAGCTATAGCACTAATTAACCTGGATGTGCCTACGCTGACGCCTAGTGGCCGATTTCCATCCTGACGACTGGCATCCGTGATCATTATTTAACCTTTGTGATAGCTAAAGTAGTCAACATACACCTGGAAAAATCATAGGGTGAATCCCACGCAGAGATGACATCAACAAGCACGTGATATAATCACTTGTACTCGACACATATCCCCACAGCGCTTGAGGAACTCAATAGGCAGGGTTCGTAGCTTGATCCGTGAACGCGTTAAGACGTTCCGCTTCCCGCTGGCACGTCTCTCTCTGCACCAAAGCACTCACTGCGTGACATTCGTCCGTTGACGTCGTTGCCCTTCTGCGGCATTTATTGCAGCAGATTTATTAGTCGGGTGCCATCACACTCGCAGCCGTAGGTGTCTGAGAAACACAATTGGTGCATGTGGAAGCTGCACTACTATGTCGACGAGGCGTCACACGCTAACACAACGCGAAAGGCAAAGCACGTAACGGCGTCATCATCGAACTGAATCACCGAGTACGGCGCATGGCACCGATGGTAGTGCTCCCTACACTAATGTGCTGAAACTACCGAAGGGTTGCCAGTTAGTGTCATGATGGGCTACTTCACTTCACTCTGGCGACACCGGCCTTACCAACCAAGAACACTGTGAGAGACAGAAGGGATGAGAGAGATACAACATGCGCTTGTGAACCCTCGCGTATGAGCGTCAGTATTTCCGTGGGTCGAGTGTACGGCATCTATCATCGTGGAACGACAGGTCATGGATTAGACGCCCAGGTCATCCGAATGAATGAAAACTTTTTCTTCAGATTTTTCTTTCTCGCCTGTTCTTGTGCATACTACCGACATCACTTCAGGGGCGGAAATGACCTTAGTGAAGTATTGGTGGACCCAGGCACAAAACACTTCCGTGTTGAATGAAAGCAAACTCGGTAATTGATTGAATAGGCCAGCGACTGTGCGCCTGAATTTTTACGCCGTCATTTGACATGTATGCTCCTTCAGGACGAGCCTCCTGCTTACAACGTGGATCGCATCACAGCCAAGATCGCGCTGTTCTCGTCAGAGGGAGACACGGTCGCTGATCCGATAGATGTGTCTCTTCTTGCTGAAAGGCTAGGGTCGAACTTGCTCTTCAAATACGTGGTGTCACCGGAAGGCTTCCGTCATCTAGACTTCTGTTGGGGCTACCAGGCGAACGATATCGTGCACAACTTGATGCTGGACACTCTCGAAAAGTACTCCGGCACGAGCACTTAGAGCAGGGGTCTCAAACTCACCTCAGCCAGCGGAGTTTGTGAAAATCGTCAGCAGACGTTGCCATTTGAAATAAAACATTTCCAATATATCATGTACGGGTCATTTCTGAAGGATATTTGGTACCACGATTTCAACATGTCTATAGAGGCCTCCAAAATGACTAAAATCTGGATGCCGATTCTGAAATGTACCTTTTTCTTTTTGTTGGCGGTTACGTTTCAACACATGGTGACTACATGGGGTGCTGCACGAAAACAATGCTTTAGATCACTCATGCCTGTCTACTCATGAACGTAATTATTAATAAATTAAAAAAAATCACCGCCCAAGCACTCCGTACAAATGGTTAACCAGCGAAGCTGAAATGTGCGGCCCCAGTGTTTAGCAGTGGGTTCAACCCGACGCTGCACTGAAGCCTTCCACAATTATCGTTGCCAGGTTGTGGTCGAACCACAGGCGGTCACAGACGTCGCAGCCGAAGGCAAAATGCCGCTGGAGAAACTCTGGCCCAAAGCGGGCGTTCGCCCCGGCCAACGCGCTCCCGCAATCACGTCGACGCGGTTCTGCCCGCAACGCCGTTTCTTCGGCGCGCCAGAGGGCGCGCCGTGGCTGCAAGCGTTTGACCTTGCAAGCGTCGTACCTAAGCTCGAGCGCCAATGGCGCGCGAGCTTGGGTACGACGCTCAGAACGACGTAACTGATAGCACAGCCAATGGAGACCGCTCGTGACACAGATGCCGAACGCTTTTTCGTTTCTCCTAGCCATATACAGCTTTCGCTGTAAAAACAAAATGTGGACTGAAGACAGTCACGTCCGGTCGCGGGCCGCAAATGAGAGACTCGCGGGCCGCGTGTTTGACTTAGGACTTAGAGGGACAATAAAAAAAAAGATTCTTCCCACATTAGAAAATTACAACCTTGCAATATTGAAAGCGCCACTCTAACCGCGAGAAGACGCCTGGTAAACAAGAAAACGTTCAAAAGGTAACACAAGCGGTGACGCTATCTTGAACTTCCCGCACCAACTTGTCGCGACGTCACAGATTTTGACGGCCTCTGCTCGGGCTAACGAAATTGTTTATCGGTAAAATTTATTTGCATTATGTGCTGAGGAACCCGAAATCTTCACATAGCAAGTTTAACAAATGTTCGTTGAACCGACGTGGGCAAAAATAAACAAGAAACCCTTTGAAGTTCGTGACATCCCACTCAAGTTGGGGTGCGAAATTCAAATATGAAATTTTGATTTTAAGTGAATCTTTTAATACTATCGCTACCATATAAAAAAAGAAAAGTGTATCGCCAAATTTTTTTTCGATGATTTATAGAGCTTTTTTTTTTCTAAATAAAATGGGACCGTTCTTTCAACTAAATAAAGTTGCTTAACTTCAATATTTGCGTAAAAAACACAACTGAAAAATGGCTTCACCGCATGCCAATACAATAAAAGTCTGCAATGAAATTAAAGCAGAGACACAAATGGCACCACATGGACAAGTACAGCCATCTAGTGTCAATCAACACAAGTATGACAAGTGCAGTCGCGATCGGTTCCAAGTGGGACCAATTTTTGTTGATAATGACTACAGCTGTCATTGGTTATTTTGGTAAGAAATCTCATGACAACTATGCTCGTCCACGGGACTGAAAAGGCGAATAATTGCCTCATCGTGAAATTCATGCCGATGGAGTTCTGAAAGAATAATTTATCTGTCTAATCTGACATATTATTTCCAACCATCGCTAGAATAATCAATAAAGGACTTCAATCCCAGTCGCTTTTGATCCTAGAAATAAGATGTTGTTCTTGATTTTTGAATGCAGCGCTTTCGCTTTCTGCTCGTCGTTGCTTTGTGTTTCGCTTATGCTGGAAACAGCAGTTGCTGACGTCACGCCATTCAGTACACCAAACTGTCTTTTTCTTTATTAGGACATAAACGAAAATGTGTATAAACTGCAGGTATCGGCATCATGTTTCCATTTTATTCCTTATGATTATGAATCAAAAAGTCGTGAAGGCTGGAAGAATCAGACCAATACAACTTGCTATGTTGTCGCTCCTGTTCAGCATGAGCAGCTATGAAAAATGGTACCTAAGAGAAGAACATGATATCATGTTGAGAAAACGGAATCGTAGTAACAGTTTGCAAAACCTACACAATAAGTGATTTACATAGACAAAATGAAGGCTCACAACAAAACAACAAAGCAAACGGGCATGGTAAGGAACCATACTTTTTGCCGTTATCGTGTAAAACACAACTTCCAAACGGTAGCTTTTGTAACATGTCACATGGTGACAAACTTGCATTACAAGATAATGTGAGCATCTTTTAAACAACGAACGCAATTTTTTTAGGCTTCTTTGCGTGGGTGCCACTCACCTCTTTTCCTACGTCGTCTTGTCCAACCAAAGGAAATGTGGGACCGACTGCCTCGTTGACAGGGCGAACGCCGCTGTTGATTCTCCCATCACTATAGTAGTGAGGCGCCAGACCATAGCGACAACTTCGTTTCCCCGAGTGTGGCTGTCAACTGGAGTGAAGAAGCTGGAAGCGATCTGAGATTCTGGGAATAACCAACACACAAACACACACAGACTGATTAGGCTTATTTAAACCACCGTTTGTTCCACACACCGTTACTGTCACACATCTGACACAAGTGTTTTGTTTTAAATAATTTCGCAACGAAAACAAATTTTCACTAAAAGAAGGCGGGGACCTCGTTTCGCAGTAGGCACTGGCTATGCAAGAATGAAAGCACTTCGTTTGTGAGAAGTCGCATCAAAATTTGCTTTCAGAGTAAGCTCGGCCTTGCGCCAGCATATTCCGACAACCAAGCTCATCCTGCAGCAGTGAGGGGAACGCCGTGAGCGGTTACTGGCCGCGTGTTTTACAAACGTAACCCATCCTTCAATACTCAGTTAAACACATGCGAGTACGAACTCCCGAACGACACCAAAGCGCGCGGACGCCGTCTACGTTGACATCAGACATGCCATATGCTAGAATGACCGCACATAGCACCCCAGTCACGTATACTCCTTCGATTCTGTTATAACGGCGAACGTCATCGCAGATGTAAGCACAGCACGAAAACAGCAAACGGAAGAGAGCGCACGGCGGCGGCCGCAACAACGCGCGCCGCGTCTAGAGCTTTTCCGGTTACCGGCGAGGCGTGTCATAAACATTTAAGTGACTAGTGCGTACGTACTGGAAGAATTGTACTATATCTGCACCTCAAACTACCGTCTTTAGGCCAGCAAAAGCCATTAAGCCCCAACCACTGGCACGCGTATGCTCGCGTACGCTCGCGCCTACGCGTCAAATGGGTCTCTCAGCGTCGGCCGCCGAGGGGTATACGCGACGAGGCCGACGAGGCGCTTCGAGGCGCGAGGGATCAAGCACTGCTTGAAATTTTCGCCTACGTCACCACGCGTCCGGCGGCGCCAACCAATCACTCGATGCACAGCCAAGCCAAGTCACCGAAAACGTCACTACGCATATCCACGGCCGCGCCGAGTAGCAGTGCGCGTCATTTCTGAGACGAAGTGTAGGTAGAAAAATTATGTCGCTCAAAAATCTTAGCGACCTGCAAACTGCGTGCACGGTTGCATGAGCCCGCTGAAAAGTTGCTCAAGACGCGCTGTCAGCATGGTATTATTACGTCACGCGAAGGCAGCGCCGATTTAATGCATACTACTAACGCAGGCCTATGCGTACATTTTTATGGAGTAATATCTTTTAATATAAAGAAACGAACAATATTTCAGTACCAACAAAAAGATCCTCAACCTCTACAGCAATCAACGGTCACGTGACAGGGTACATCGATTCGTTCATGTATTTGCCTCCAGAGGCGCCATAGGTCATTTTTCGCGTCTTTCATGAAGAAATAAAAATATAAATCCACCTGTCGCGGAAAAAACAGGGTTGGTTTGAGTCAGTGCGACGCACAATCTTTCCATCAGTGGAGTCATCTCAGTTCATGTTCTGGGCAGTTGTCGGTCCCTTTAACAGGCGCACATTGTCCGTGTCCGCATCCCTATGAATATTCCTCACTCTAAGCGCCACATCGAGCACGAAGCCTGGCGTGACCGCCACCGAAGATGCGCATGTTCACTCGAACTCAAAACTAGAGACGCGAGCAGCGCAACCAACGCAATGCAATCAAAAAGACGGAGAAGGCAGCGGAGGTGCTGGCGAAGGCGGCGAGCCGGGCAAACCCGCGAGAACGACGCCGAACGGCAAACGCGCGATATGTATGGTGTATACGGCAGCGCCTTCATCACGGAAGCCAATCGAAACGCTCTTTGCGAGAGTGCTGTGACTCCTCTAAAAATGCTAACTCTCTTTTTCTGCCTCTATACCTTCCAAAAGGGGTCAAGTGACTACACGAAGAGAATCATGGTGCCGTGACCCTCTTTTGACTCTTTTTTTTTTCTTAGAGCTTACTATATGCTATCGGGCTAAGATTTGTGCTGCGAGTATTTGTTTTGCCAACATTCTTGAAATAGGGTTTACGTGTCCGCGCACTAATCTGTGAAAATACCTCAAATCTTCAATAAAAATCGCAGTTTCACCACAAGGGCGAAGAAATTAATGCGATAACAACAAATTATAATATTATACGAAGTAAGGCTTGTAGCTAACTCTTTTCGATCCGATATCGCGTAACTACAAAACGCTTGTGTAAGAGAATACGACCGCTCCAGGGAGAGATGCACTTTTTGTACAGTCTCTTCGCGTTGAGAGCGCATCACGTAGAAGGGTAATACGAGCCGAGCGCTGATGCCTATCGAGATAACGCGCGCGCCATCAATCGCGACCGCAGCCTTAGAATCAATGTTCACCGTTGCTGGTCGAGCGAGACCTCCCCGCGTCCCTTCATGCTTGACGGGTGGGCGTTTCCAGTCTGCTTCAGCATTCGACGGGATCTCTAACGCGCGGGGAGATGCTATCGCATGCACCCTACGAGCGACGGAAATGGGCCGGCTCATTTTGTAGTTTTATTTCGGCTTCAGCCGCGTTCATCGCCCCCGCTCGCGCGCGTTTACCCGCGGGTAGAACATACAATGCCGGAGGGTATGTTATCGATCCGGACTTTATACGGAACATGACGGCGACGGCGAAGCCAACGTCAACGACGGCGAAGCGCACTGCACTGGGTTCAGATGGGGTTCCCGCCAGCTTCACTAGCGAACTAGGACATAACACTGAGAAAGCACTGTTGAAAGCCGCAGAAAAATGCTTACAGGACAGGCAAATACCCGACAGTTCGCAAAAAAGTAGAATGAGCCTAATCTATCAAGGCAAGGGAGAAAAGGATAACATTCTCTCGTACAAACCGCTAACCATTACATCGGTACTATAGAGGCTGACAACAGGGTTGCAAACCGTAGGGTAATTCCGCTACTTGTAGGGTATTTTCGGAATTTTTCCGCTAGCGTAGTGTAGTAGTGCGGTGACGTAGGGTAATTTCAACATTTCGCTCGTCACTGATCAGTGAAAAATGTAAGAGATCCGCGCGACATATCCTGGTACATTCCTGGATAGATCCGAATCGGACCTGTCTTAATTCCAAAGTCACCAGCACAAAAGACGAAAGATAATACGTCACACACCCTTGTGCTAGGTTTATTGTTTTTTTTCTCAAGGATGTTTTCTCCTCTCTGTCGTCTACTATCTGTTCGTTGCGTGGAGGGGCTTTTAAATTTTGCGACGGTGGTCGGCTTCAGTTATTAAGGCGAAACTTAGATGCCTCATCATACACGAAAAGTGATGGTCGGCGTCAACGCGAGCGTTGCAAAAAATCATCATGATATAACGACGCCGCCTGATGATGTCATTGTGGCATCACATATCACCATAATTTTTGATGTCACCATGAAGTCGTTCTGACGTCACTGGCATCACACTGTGACGTCCAATGACGCCGTCATCAGATGTCATCGTCGCACGGCCCTAGGTGGGCCGATCCCGGCGGCATGGGAGGTGCGGAAAGAAAGTTTGCGATGGCTCCGACCCCGGAGGCAATAGAATTTGGAAAGCCACGCTAGCGGCAGAAATCTTTCGAGTCGGTCAATAGAATCGGCTGAGACGAAGAAAAAGAAAATGGCTTTCGACTTCCAACCATCTTAGGTGAATGCATGAAGAAACATGCGAGTTTTTCCGCTTAACGCTCCTGGTTACCATGTCGCTTACACTGCCAGCCGTATACATGCTGACGAGTCTCCTATCTTTTAGGGGCGAAGCTTCTAAGGGAGTGGGTCTGTCTCTCCTCTGTAGTTGTCGTAGTAGAATCGACTGAGAAGAAGAAAAAGAAAATGGCTTTCGACTTGCAACCATCTTAGGTGAATGCATGAAGAAACATGCGAGTTTTTCCGCTTAACGCTCCTTGTTACCATGTCGCTTACACTGCCAGCCGTATACTTGCTGATGAGTCTCCTATCTTTTAGGGGCGAAGCTCCTAAGGGTGTGGGTCTGTCCCTCCTCTGTAGTTGTCGTAGTACTAGTAGGTAGGTAGGTAGATAGCCACGTATAGTGGAATGTACCCACTCCACGTGATAAAGATGACGATGACGCAGTATAGTGGAATGTACGCACTACACGTGACAACGATGAAGTATAAGCGCGTTCCAGTATAGTGGAATGTACCCACTACACGTGATAACGATGACGCTGTTGAACATGAAGTATAAGCGCGTTCCAGACCACACATTCTCTTTCTGCCATGGATGAAAACGATCGATCTTCGCCCACTCATCATCATTCCCTTCGTGGATATGGCGTGATTTTTTTTTCAACTTTCAGTCAACGCTCTTCCCACACAAATGCCGGAACGCTTTTTCCTCACACCTAATGTCTTTCATGCTCCTGAATCTCTCTTCGAAACTAATTTTCTAACCACTGAAGTTGCCACCGACTCCAGCATCCCCATACGTCTGCACGTCGTAGTGTACGTTATCATTGTTACACGGCGCTATTTTTAGGTGTAGGGTAGAACGCAGGGTAACAAAAATGTTGCGTAGGGTAAAGTAGGGTAATTTTCACCTTGCCGTAGGGTATTTTCCAAAAATTGGTTGGCAACCCTCCTGTGTACAGCTTTTGAGGGAGATATGCATAGACAATACAGTTTGCATAGAATGGGAAGGAATAGGTAGCAAAGATAACGTTGATATTAGAAAGAGGCTCAGACAAGGGTGTCCTTTGTCTCCGCGGCTATTCATGTTGTACATGGTGAGGATGGAAAATACGCTAGATGGTAGCAGCATTGGGTTTAATCTGTCACACAAACAAGGCGGCGTGATGATTGAGCAGAAGCTTCCAGGTTTATTTTATGCGCACGATATTGTCTTATTTGCGAACAGTCGAGATGATATACAGCGGCTGGCGGATATATGCGGAAGGGTAGGCGAAGCTCTTGGACTAGGATTTAATGTAACAAAATGTGGATTGTTGGTATTCAATCATCCCAATGATCAGGCAGTGTCAATACAGGGCCAAGAAATACCGAGGGTAAGCGAATACAAGTACCTCGGAGTATGGGTAAATAAGGGTGATAGATACGTGGAGGTACAGGGAAAAGCCTTGGCAGCAAAGGAAAAAAGAAATGCTGCAATAATGAAGCGCAGAACGTTATGGGGATACAATAGGTACGATGTGCTTCGAGGGCTGTGGAAAGGTGTGATGGTTCCGGGGCTTACATTTGGGAACTCAGTGGTGTGCATGAAGTCAGAGGTGCAATCAGGAATGGATGTAAATCAAAGCACTGTGGGACGCCTTGTGTTTGGCGCTCATGGGAAGACGACGAATGAGGCTGTAAGGGGCGACATGGGATGGAAAGGTTTTGAGGCGAGGGAAGCTCAGAGCAAAATAAGGTTCGAAGAGAGGCTAAGGAATATGAAAGAGGATAGATGGGCAGAGAAGGTGTTCCGTTATTTGTATAGTAAGCGCGTTGACACAGAGTGGAGAAAAAGAACTAGGAGGCTGACTAGTAAATATACGTCTGGAAGTGTAGGCGGTATGGCAACAAACAGCGTTAAACAAAAACTCAGAGAGGCGGAGAGAATTTACTGGATGGCAGCGATGGAGAAAAAAACCGGCTCTGAGTAACTACCAAAAGGGCAAAAATTAAATAAGGAGGGAGCCTTTTTATGATGATTCAAGGGGAAGAACTTTACTGTTTGAAGCGAGATCGGGTTGCCTTAGAACGCGTAGTTATAAAGCGAGATTTGGTAAAGAAGAAGAACAATGCATATGCTGTGGGCAAGATAAGGAAACGATAAAGAAGAAGAACAATGCATATGGCAAGATAAGAAAACGACGGAGCATGTTCTGATTGAATGTGCACCCGTACGTGTGTACGTTTATACACGAGCTATGAAGCCTTGAGTTTTAGGGACGACAATGGAAAGCTGAACACGCGAGCGATAGAAATAAGTAAGAGACGGTTAATTATTGGTGGCAGAAAACTAGAGAGAAGGGGCAAAAATAAATAGTGGGGAAAATAAGGACATTCTGCCGTAATGGGCAGAGAACTGAGCTACGAATTTGCGTTTTTTTTTTCGTATAGTAAGATAGATTTAATCGAAATCGACAATTAAGCCTTAGGACAACTTAAAAAAAGAAATGTGGAAAAGCTTTTTTAATGCGAAGCATTTCTTGGCAAACTTCGGCGAGTTTGAGCGTATCTATCTATCTATCTATCTATCTATCTATCTATCTATCTATCTATCTATCTATCTATCTATCTATCTATCTATCTATCTATCTAGCCGCCTACGACTTTGAGCTCTCCTGGCCGTATCGTTAATGGGATTTATACCAAAATTGGTATGGCGTAACATGACAGTATGACGAACATGAATGACTGGTCATATCATGAAAATCGTGACTAACTAGTCATGAAAAGTATGATTTACACGCCATGTGGCCGTAGTGCCCCTAAGGCCGTTTTCTTAACTTGATATACCCAAAAATTGGTACGATCATACATTTGTGCATGACCAACATAAATGACAGGTGGTGATATGAAAATCATGACATGCATGTCATGTACAACATGATTTACATGCCACGCTCATGATCCGCTGACGGCCGTTTCGCTAGCTTGATATACACGAAATTATTATTGCGTGACGTGACTGTGTGACGAACATAAATGACAAGTGTTAATATGGAAATGATGACATGTCATGTGCAACATGACTTGCACGCTACGCTCATGACATGCTCGTGGCCGTTTCGCTAGCTTGATATACACCAAATTTGGTATCGCGTGACGTGACTGTATGACGAACACAAATGCGAAGTGGTAATATGGGAATCATTACATGTCATGTGCAACATGACTTGCATGCCACGCTCATGGCACGCTGAGGGCCGTTTCGCCAGCTTGATGTACACCAAATTTGGTATTGCGTGACATGACTGTGTGACGAACATGAATGCCAAGTGCTACGGAAATCATGACATGTCATGTGCAACATGACTTGCATCAGGGCTTAAAGTCAGGGGGGGACCCAGGGGGGGCCCGGCCCCCCCTTCCATTTTTAAGGTGGGGCTTGGGCCCCCCCTTGGCACATCAACTGTTACTGCTGCACCCTTTGAAAAGCGCTGATGTTGATGTATATATGTATGTCGCACCCCCGTGCGCCCCCCCCCCCCCCCTCCAATGATGGGAGACTTTAAGCCCTGACTTGCATGCCACGCTCATGACACGCTCGCGGCCGTTTCGCTAGCTTGATATACAGCAAATTTGGTATTGCGTGACGTGATGTATGACTAACCTTAATGACAAGTGGTAATATGGAAATCATGACATGTCATGTGCAACATGACTTGCATGCCACGCTCATGGCGCGCTCGCGGCCGTTTCGCTAGCTTGATATACACCAAAATTGGTATTGCGTGACGTGACTGTTTGACGAACATAAATGCCAAGTGGTAATATGGAAATCATGATATGTCATATGCAGCATGACTTGCATGCCACGCTCATGACACTCTCGCGGCCGTTTCGCTAGCTTGATGTACACCAAATTTAGTATTGCGTGCCGTGACTGTATGACGAACCTAAATGACAAGTGGTAATATGGAAATGACTTGTCATGTGCAACATGACTTGCATGCCACGCTCATGGCGCGCTCGCGGCCGTTTCGCTAGCTTGATATACACCAAAATTGGTATTGCGTGACGTGACTGTTTGACGAACATGAATGCCAAATGGTAATATGGAAATCATGATATGTCATATGCAGCATGACTTGCATGCCACGCTCATGACACTCTCGCGGCCGTTTCGCTAGCTTGATGTACACCAAATTTGGTATTGCGTGCCGTGACTGTATGACGAACCTAAATGACAAGTGGTAATATGGAAATGACTTGTCATGTGCAACATGACTTGCATGCCACGCTCATGGCACGCTGACGGCCGTTTTGCCAGCTTGATGTACACCAAATTTGGTATTGCGTGACATGACTGTGTGACGAACATAAATGCCAAGTGATACGGATCGAAATCATGACATATATGTCATGTGCAACATGCCACGCTCATGACACGCTCGCGGCCGTTTCGCTAGCTTGATATACAGCAAATTTGGTATTGCGTGACGTAATGTATGAGTAACGTTAATGAGAAGTGGTAATATAGAAATCATGACATGTCATGTGGAACATGACTTGCATGCCACGCTCATGGCGCGCTCGCGGCCGTTGCGCTGGCTTGAGATACACCAAATTTGGTATTGAGGGACATGACTGTATAACGAACATAAGTGGCAGGTGGTAACATGAAAATCTTGGCATGCATGTCATCTACAATGCCATTTACAGGCCACGCTGATGGTGCGCTTGCGTCCAGTTCGCTAGCTTGATATACACCAAAATTTGTATCGCGCTACGTGACTGTATGAAAAAACATAAATGAGAGGTCCTGTCATCTAAATCATGGCATGCATATTATGTCCTGCACGATTTGGTCCTTGCTGGCTGCTTCGCATTACACCGATTCCCATAGTGCGTGGGATCTGCCGGCTTTTTTCTTTATTTGTCGAGCCTGGTGGCACACTTGTCACCCCCTATAGTTATAAAGGGGACGCTCATGTAATCCATCGATCAATACAGCGTCAATTCACATATGTTTTGAGACCTAACTGGTGCGATTGTATGATACTCTGGCGTTGTGGCGAGTGCCTATTAGCTCATTTTCGGTGAACAGATGACGCGACTGTCAGCAGACCCCCCCGCGAATTCAGCCTTTGGCGAGTTCGGATAACTCGTAGCATTGAAAAACTGGTTTCAAGCACTCGCGTGGCTCTGCGGTAGAACACCTAACTGCCGAGCAGAAGGCCTGTGTTCGACAGTTCGAGCCACACTTGGTCTGGAAGATTTTTTCATAATTTATTAATTTGTATCTATATGGGGTACCGCTCACGGTGAACACCGATTTTTTGCTCACAATAAACGACGCCTAAAGGATACAGCTCAATAAGCCCGGAGAAGTCCAACCCAGATGACCGGGGGGGAAGTGATTTTAAGTTAGAAGAATGAAAAGAAAAGTGGGCCCCGCAACTGTCTGCATCAAAGTGCGACACCTCAGCAGTAGCCCACGAGGGAAGGGATAAGGAGGGATTAAAAGAGATAGAGAGAAAAGTAAAGATGGAGAAAAGTAAAAGATTGGGAGATAGGGTGCTGAAATCCGTGGAAGGGGCCCCGATCGGCGAGAGGTCGGCACGAAGCGGGCATCGCGGACGAGACGACCAGGCGCGGAATCCAGCGAGAGAGGGAGACGGTTACTGAAGTCCGTGGACGGGGCCCCGATCGGCGAGAGGTCGGCGAAGAGCGGGCATCGCGGACGGGACAACCGTCAGGCACGGAATCCAGCGAGCGAATCCCCCAGATGACCGAAGCCGGCAGCTGCACTCGGCACTCCGGTTTATGACGTCAGCCTGGAGTGCGCGCCCATTGGTGGAGGTTTGTGTGCAACCACCTTTGAGGAGGAAATGCCACAGACTGGTAAAATTGTAAAGTCTAGGGACTTTAACGACGCCGACACCGGAATTTCTGCACAACGAACTGTTTAATGCTTTAACACAGAAACAAGGGAGGCCGCCTAGTTCCGCTGCTCCTTCAGGCTTCGTACCACTGAGCGAAGCTGTTTTAATTCACCTAAAGGCATTTAAGCGAAGAATCTGCATATTGACAAGGGAAGCGAGATAACTTGCTCCTGCTTCACACAGTGCGTGTATCCATATACAATGCAGGATTTCACCATCGCTCGCGAAGACGCACACAACACTGCTCATAAAATTACCGCTGTGCGAGACTAATTATTGCCCCTTCCAGTATGGCGGCATGGGTTCACGGATTGTTCGCTTGCTACGCTCCAGAAGTTTTATATTAACCTCCCTGGTTCCAGTGCGCTCATCTCTCCACCCGGCCGGCTGTTGTAGTACGCCGCGCAACGCCCCCCTCTCAATCCCGTGTGTGAGCGCGCTTGTGTCACGGTCACCGCGTCGGTCGTGTGATCATGAGTGTGTGTTGTCGTCCGTGTTTATCGTGTCGTCGTCGTGCGGTGTGAGTGAGCCGACGCTCATGGATGCAACAAGAGTGGCATCGGGCACAACCAGCGGCAAGCCGACCGGAGACCGCTGAGATCGCCGAGGTTTTAGGCTTACGCACGGGCAGGGCCTCTGACCGAGCCTTCCTTCGCCGCGCAGCATGGGGGGACAGCGGCAAACCGACGGCGCGGCCGCCGAGCGCACGCCCCGTGCCTATGAAGCTGTTCGCCGCCTGGGAGGTGGACAAGACGACGCCCAATTGCATACCCAGGCATGTTTTCTTCGGGGGCAAGGGGAATTCCCCGGTTCTTGTTTTACGTTCTCGTTCCACGACCTCGAAAGCACTCGTGCTTATGTGTTCATTCAGAAGTCACCAGTTGCACACAGGGCGCATACAAGCGACACTTTGATTTTGGGCGAGTCGGCACACGCTTGGATGGGGAAAGACAGCGCTGAAAGACGAAGGGAAACACGGTACACTGGACGAGCGCTGTACACTGGACGAACACCGGACGAGCGCATACCAGAACGTCGATCTATGTGAAGCATTTTACATCCGCACTGAAATGACGCGGAGATGCGCTACGAAGTAACGGTGTTTTTGTGTAGTGTTTATGCTCCGCGGGCTGTCGGTCGATCACCTCGCGAAGCCAGTGCCTGCAGATGCCGAGATCGAAACGCGACGTGACGTGTTTTGCGAGGAATGTTTGTAGGAAGATTCGAGATTTCCGATGACTATGATGATGTTAGGTTAGGTGAGGTTAGGCTTTGTAAGGTTAGGTTTGGTTAGTAAGTGTATGGTCCCCAGAATATTCTTATATTCTAGGGGCCACCGTAAGTGGGCAGTTGGCAAACCTCTTCGTCGAAAATGCGCTCGCAGTTTGGCTGCTTTCGCGACTACCGTTGCCTCGATGACTCTCTGGGGAATTACCGAAAATGTGTCACATCCGTCTGTTGCGCGCTTATCATCCAACGGGAGTTAGTTTATCGCGCAACTCCGGGCAATTAATCGAAGCGTGGCCGTTACCACCGCTATCTGCCGGTCCCCAGCGTTCGTTGTCTACAGCTTCGAGCACCCGTTTCCCGTGCTGGAGGCGTTCGTTGTTTTGTTTGGCGACTGAGGGTCAGCGGTGAATTGACGTTAATACGGCAGCGTCGGCCGTCGCCACCGCCCCGGATCTGTGGTGTCCTTCGTCATTCGTGGTGGTAGTGGTTAGAATAAGGAATCGTCATTCGTAACTGAGTTTGCGATCCTAGCATTAACCATACGAGGGCCCATGCGATGGCCTTTTTTGTTAGACCCCAAGGGTTCTTAAATCGTGAAAGATGTTGAGGCATACGTGAGATTAGGCGGATTTCAATTTAAGATTCGGAAACATCGGGGAATTCGTTTGATGGAGGAATCTTTTACTACTGATTACCTTAAAAGTACGTACGTCGTGGGTAGTTTAGGTTTGACAGCAGGTTTGGAAAATAGGTTGCACGGTTGTGCATCTTTGGTGTGGTATATGTTCTAGCTACAGAGACATTTCTAAGAATTTAACAAAATTTCTATGAAGATGTGTGTCTCAAAACCGAAGGGTGTTTTCACATTCTGTCATCACTTTCATTACATTTTGATTAAGTTGACCGATGATGCTCCAGTGCCATACTTTCAACTTTTTTCGACATTTCTGTTCGTTTGTACAAGTATGGCTCATAGATTATCAATGTAAGGTGCTAGACTAGAACACGGAGGCATACCTTGCGGTAGTTTGTGTGTGGATGTTTTATTCATTTGCTGTATTTTCTTTTTCTCGGGATATTTTATAGTAAAATGTATTATCACCACTCCACCACACTTCACTGAATGTTTAATGAAACACTTTAACCTTGCAGCTTGCCATGGCTGTATTGAATTTGAACTATTGGTTCCAATACGTTCCTTTATTGCATCGTGACAGCTATAACAACAATATCTATGGGCCCTCGCTGCTGTGATCTGAGATGAGATTGTCAGTGTGTCAAAATAAATGAATTAATATTGTTGATGTTGCATGCAACACTATTGGTTGTGATTGAGATTGATCGCGATTGAATTTCTGAGCTGTTACTTGCTCCCTTCCAGATCTTGCATAGCAGAACAAAGTGTGATCTAGAAATTCAACCCCGATTGATTTTGTCATGATTGAAAGTGGACCATGTGAAACTATTTTTATTTGACCACTTTTCACGACATAGGAGTAAAGATTATTGTAGAATATTCCAGCAATTTGTGGTTTACAGGTGACATAGTACTCTTCAGCAATGATGGTGGCAAATTGCAAGAAGCGATTAAAGATCTCCACCAGAAATGTATTAAGTAGGTTTGAAAATGGATGTGCAGAAGGCAAAGATAATAATCATAACAGGTAACTTAACACTCTTCCTAAAGCAAGAGATGTGGAGTCATTGCATTTTGCCAGTACTAACCTTGGGGCATAAACTTGGAGGAAAAGCTTAGGACCACATAACATGCAATTGAATGAAAACTTAAGCAGAACCTCAAAGGAGTACTGACAATATTTTCAAGCTGAAACAACTTGTGAAACAGATTTGTGCGGATGCACACACATGATCTACATAATTTGAACAGCTAATAGGGCCTGGAACATATTTAACTTCATTTTTAAAGTATGTGCCATGCAACTGCACGGGAAACGGAGCACTTGGTGACATCAAGATCATTGTCGTTTCAGTGTAAACACTGACCTATGTCATGAGTTTGGACTGGCTACCATGCTGCTAGCAAACTCTCCTGCAGTGCTCACGTGCATGTGATGCCGCAGCATGGGTGGCGAGTGTGCTTCTTTTTTGTGTGTTGGCTTGGCCAGCTGTGTTTACAAACCACAATGGGTTCCCGCCTCTCTTGGCACACTCTGAAACCGAAACGTCGACTGGGCGCTGTAGGGTGGTCTCCAAATAATCAACCATTGTACTTTCGAGCAACCAAGGTTTTTACCCATGATAAGTGGGTCATTTGCTTCTTATAGTGGCAGGAATAAAATGAGATGTCAATTTTTTTATGGCACTCCTTTAAGAGATGGGAAGAGAGGAGAGGGGATGATACAACAATGGTAGTCAATATCCTTGTCGCCATGGAGAATAAAAAGTTCTAGGTCGTTCACATTAATTAATGCGTAGGAAAGGCAGCCGGTGGTCAATTAGCCATGGAATGGTTACCAAAAGATGGGTCCTGCCTTATCTCTTGCTCGAATGTCATGCCAGGTCTTCGCAACGCCTCCCAGGTAGAATCGCATGTTCATTGCTTTGTCACGATCGTGATGCCAAAAATTTTGATCGCCTGTGTACTCATAGAAGTCAAGCCAGGCCTGAGCGCTCATTGATGAGAATCCATTGTTGATCTCTGGCTTAATTACTTCTGTTGGTGCTTTTGCGAGATCGATCAAGGCCTGTCTGCATTATAATCTCCAACAGATGTTGTTGCCACTTGCTATTTTCTTCCTGTAACTTGATTATATCTAGAAAAATATGTTTACTTCTTAAAGCGCTGTCTGTTTCAGCTATCTCTTCTTTTGGGAGCCCGGCTACCTGTGATCTATCTTCCCTATGCAGCCGAGCAGTAAGCGCCATGGCCGCCTTAAGTTCCTTGTGACTTACTTCTTTCTTCAAGAATGGGCAATGTGTCGCCGAACAGTCAAAGCTCACGCGAACAGGTCGACTTTCCACTATAGATGCAGCATGCAGCACTCACAGTCTTGACACGTTTTGCAGCGACGTCGATGCACATTGTTGTTGGAAAATCGGAGCTGCTCAGAGGACATAGTTTCCTACAATATTTTACTAGAGGAAACTCTCGCGCTGTGATTGTTCAACCACCATGGGAATGATGGGTACTACACAGATTTGCCTAGTCTTCATGCTTGTGGGCTTTGAATGCACTTGTGGCTTTGTTTATTGCTGTGTTTTCGTTTTGTTTAGAATGAAAGAATGGGCCCTTGTGAATGTCATGAGCCGATTTGAATTGCTGAGTCTAAAAAGTTCAAGGTGGTGAAGCGTAACAGCTTAAAGGGGCCACGACACGGTCACCCAACAATTTGTGGTTTTCAGTGAAAACTAGAAGTAGAGGTTCTATTATGCCTATACAGATATGAAAAGTTGGCCGTGAAAGAATATTTCCGTGCAAAACAGGCTCTAGAAGTCGCCGGCTGTAAATACCACCCATGCGACCTCCATTTTGCCATGGCACCTGTGATGTCACGTGCAGCAAGGAGCGGTGCCGTCATCTTCTGCCACAGTTTCAGCCGCTACAAATTGTTCAGTTTTGGTGCCAGGCAGAAGAAAGCTCAAATGTCTCGATTTCACGTGTAACTTACGACGGAACAATATCGTTAGCCGGAATGCAGACGCTCGCACAGCCAGCTGCTAGTTACGTCACGGCTCGCGAGTGCGCCAGTGTTGCCCAACTCTCAGGCCACTCGCATGTTTGTAAAAATATTCAATAATAAGTTTGGTGCTCCACCAAATGCGCTAAAACTTCACCAGCTTATTTGTGAATGCTCAAAGATCCATCCGCATAACACAGATTATGATCGAAAATTGGGTGTCATGGCCCCTTTAACCTTTGCTGAACTTCGTCTTGCGGCAAAGTGGATTCAGGCCATATGGAGCCGAACGGAGCTGAAAGAGCAAAGATTAGACAAATCTGTGTACTACCCATCATTCTTATGCTGGCTGGAGCGCCGTGCATGGCAGCTCCAACATACGCTAGTGCCAGAGTTCCCTCTAGTGTATTTATATGAAACTTTATGGCACAGGATACTGCAATAGACTGTGCCAAAATTGTAACAACATCGAGAAATCATGAATCCAACATGATCACCATCATTGTTCATTTTTGTTTTTTTTTCTTCCTCTGCCTCCAAAAACTCAACTCTCGTATCTTTGTTTCCAACTTCTTCCTTACAAATATCATGTTCAAAATACTTGTACAAATTTTTATCAGTTATATCCATTCCTAGCCAGCAGAAATGATAGTTTTAGTAATAGCTGGGGTTTTACATGCTAAAACCACAATATGATTAAGGGGCACACCGCACTGGAGGGCTCCAGATATTTTGACCACCTCGGGTTCCTTAATTTGCATCTAAATCTCGGTACACAGCTGGTGTTTACATTTCACCCCCATCAAAATGCGGTCACCATGGCTGGGAATCAAGCCCATGACCTACGGGTCAGTAGCTGAGCACTGTAACCACGTTACCACCATTGTGGCTAGAAGTAATAGTTTTGCCTTAGCTCCTGTAATGTGGTACATTGAACGTGGTAGTGTCCTCAAGGGAATCCCTTGCAGGAATACGTAGTGCAATGAAAAATGAGCACTATTTGTCAACACTGAAGAAGTGTTTGCAGTGATGGAAGTGCTGCTCCAATTGCTCCAAACTGCTCCAAAAGAGAAATGCTGCTCCATGCTGCTCCAAACTGTGATTTTTGTTAGTAATTGCTCCGAACCTGCTCCGAAACGGCACTGAGAGAATGAGAATGACGAACTTTTAATGTTTGACCAACTCATAAGTCCCAAAGAAACTAAAAGGAATCTCTATACTATCATTCCAGTATGCCACTAGTGTGCTGCGTTATCGTCTCTGATCTCATTTATGCAACAAGAACTGGCATATTAAGCATATAGCTAATTTGGCTGTTCTTTTTTTTTTTTTTCAGCTAGACATGCAGGGTAGTGTGGTTAAACATGAAAATGAGCAGGATTGCTTTTATCTCATACTGATTATCTACTGCTTATTTGGCAACGGTTATATGCGACTGTGGTTACTTCTAAAATGTGGCGCTCAGCTTTACCGGTTTGATTTGATTTCTGCCACGAATACTAGAATTTTAAATATATAGCACATTTCTGACAACCAGCCATTTTTTTTAAATTGTTTGCTTCTTGAAATTTACATTTATTGTTGTCTGCGAAATATATTTCGTAATAAATATTAATATTTAAGAGTTGCATTCAGCAATGCTTTGAACTCCAATTGGTGTATGACAAATTTTGTATCTGCTCCTAAAACACCAATAGCTGCTCCAAACTAACGTTCTTTCCGCTCGAAAAACACTTATGGCTGCTCCAGAGCAGTAATTTTCCTGCTCCAAAGTGTGCTCCAAAAAGTAAAAAGTCACTTCCATCACTGTGTTTGGCAAATGTGCACATTCCATTTGAAGCCAAGTCAACAAGTGCACAATGCATGGTACACACCATCACTGAAAGGGATATATTCATTTTTGTTTAGTATTTGCGATAACGTCACAGGGCACTAGGTGAATGGATCACGGCATTTCCACATTACAATGAATGTTAACACTTATTTAAAAAAAAAAAAAATTAAAGTTCAGGATGCTTAAGCTTTGCCTATAAGAGTGGAACACATTAGCGTTATCCTGTGCTTTGCCTCTGTAGCAAAATACCCACTCTGTGTCTGCAAGACGTTACGGGCACCTGCATAACAGCATGCTTTGTTGATGCTGGGGCTGATGATGATGATGAGGAATTATGGCTCAGCCTTTTGGAATGGGTTAGCAGCTTTAAACCTCCCGCTCATTTCCCATTTTGCATGGCGCAATGGCGGGTACAATTCTACGTTTATGGCACACGATATTGCATCTGTTAATGTCACTGCTCACACAGCAATACAGCCATATTACCAAAGCTTGAAGTGCTTCGATCTTGTTACAAAGCACCATCAAGCACTGGTGCGTCAATTTGGTTCAGTACTTGACCACATGCCTTGCAGAATGCCTGGGTTTGATTCCAGCTTGAACCATGATATTTAGCCTTTGAATCCGTGGGTCTAGGATTTTTCGCGTACAGAGCACGCTGGAGGCGGCAACACTATTTTCTGCAATATTGGCTCTTTAATGCTATCGCATGAGTATGTTGTTCTGATCTAAGACTTTTATGCGAATAAATGGGTTGGGAGTTTAGCTTCATGTGGCTACTTCGCATCCGTTTTTTTTTTTTTCAGGTTTATTCGAAGAAATGTCTTTTGTACACTTCATCTTGTCTTGGGGAATGCTGCTTGTTGATATTGTTTGCACTTGCTGATGTGCCTGTGCCTGTAGTGCTGGGAACGAGGTCACATTTTGATTCCAGGCCTTGGAGGCTGCATTCGGATGATAGAAAAAATTTCTTTGCCATGTCCCACATTTTTTCGCGCTATTTTTTCCATCATGATTTACCAACTCGCCCAACCGCCTTATCCTTCTAATTCGGATGGCGGCAGATTGCAAAAATTCCCATTTACCATGTTTTCCTGCAGACACTAAGGAACAGCCATTGTTCGTAATTAATCTACAGCATTGTATGTCATAACTCACTATTCATTAATAAGGGACTATGAATCCCAAATTTTATGCAAATTACCGTTCCTCCTACAGGTACTGCATCGCACTGTTGGAGTAGTCATTATTTTAATTTGTGTTTCTGCAAGTTTGTGAACAAAACTAGCTGAAGTAAATGACAAATGTAATTGACAAAGCATTTCTTTTTGCATTAGTGTGATCAACATGATGCAGCAGTGTATATCAGCTTCTTATATGGTAACTTCTGTAGCTCCTGATTACGCTTCAGGATATTCTCACTGCTAAGCTCAGGGTTGTGGGTTCGTATCCCAGCCCTGGTCACTGGCTGCATTTTGATAGGGGAAGAAAAGCAACTACCTTGATTTAGGCACACATTAAAACAACCCCAGTGGTCAAAACTGATCCAGAGGGTCCCTACTACAATGTCTCTCATAATCATATCATGGCTTTGGCACATTGAAGCCCAGAATTTAATATTAATTTTTAAAGGAAATCCCACAAAGGCACTGTTTTTAAAACACAGCAGGGAAGCGACCATGTTCTTACCCTTCCCAGTCAGTTAAAAATGCATTCTGGATAAAAAAAGGTACAAAAGTATGGCTTTGAGGAATATTTGAACAGCAAATGTACATCAAGCAGGGATTACACGTGGGGGGCTATTTGCAGTGGCGTGCAAAACATTTCAGCTTGAAGGGCCACGAGAGGCAAACTTGGGACAGGGAGAAATTTATAATGAAATTGCACTGGCGAAAACATTTTAAGCAGATTGGGTTATACTGAAAGTGTATCGTACAGTGGTTAATAGAATAGAACTTAAAAAGGAAATTAGAAGCAAAATATAAATGCGAAAAATGGCATCATACTTCATATTAAAGCGGTACATGCTGTAGGCCATATTTGAGGTTTATGTATCTGAGTACATAGAACCAACCATTGCTTAATTCTAGAAATTATGGGGGGTCTTAATAGAGAAATACTCAAGTGGAAGCAATTGCACAGGAAAACACCTTTTGCATGCGCCACCTAGCATAATCACACAAATGAGCCTTGTTTTCTTTTTTTTTTTTGCTCTATTTCAACATGCCAACTTGAAGTTTAACTAATATTTGGGAACTACTTTTGGAGTGGACATGTTTTATTTACTTACTTACCCAGCTGAAGGGCTCAGAAATATTACAGAGTGCAGTGGAATCACATTACACATAATGTAAGGATAGATATTAAGGTGAGGTAAGACCTTGTGGTCTAAAAATTCAATTTTGGGATTTTGCAATCACCTGATAAAAAATTTCTTTATCTTTTAGAAAATATAGCATACTTGAGTACTCACAGTTTCAAAAATAATTTTTGGTGCCTTTTTCTTTGACATGTTTAGAGGAAATACAGCATACCCCTACGTTATTTCTGCTTTTTTTTTCTCAAAAACAACATTTTTGGAATTTGTGTACCCTTTTCTCGAGAACTAGCGGGCGTAAGCAAACAAAATTTTTCACACGTGTTATTCAGGTAGCATTTTCATAACTGGGTACTAGAATTAGTAACCTAGGTGCATTTGTGTATTTTTAATTTAAAAGAAACCGTTTAGCTATAAGTGGCAATTTTCATGCATCGACAAACGTAAAAAAACACAACAAATGGAGTTTTTGTTGTGCAATCACAATTTTAGTTCCACTTCTGTAAAGCATTAGTAACTGCCTTTCTGGAAAATTCCAATGCTCCACAGTTAGCAGATCTTATAAAAAAAAGTACATATGTAGAAAAACCCAAGAAACTAAAAATAAAAAATGCTAAACACAATTTGAACTAGTCTTGAGCTCTAATGGAACCTGCGTCTACCTCTAAAATACCTTGCAAATGTTATAGACATACCATTTTATGGCCATTGCTGTACAGCCAAACTTTTGAAATTCACTTTCAAAGTCTCACCCCATCTTAATGCTTATGGCAGGGAAAGAAAAAGTTTTAAAAATGCACCAATGACTCATATGGCAATGTTGCATAAATCTTTGGGAAATACAGCGCTTAAAAAGCAAATGCAAGTGAAATGAGAAAAATTAAGAAATTGCATACAGCTGTTTTAAAGTTGTGCGGATCAGTAATATGAACTACACGTAGGAGATGTACACCCTTTTTTTACTCCCATCTTCATCATGGCTTTCTGTCTTTTTTTTTTTTTTTGGAGTGAGGAATTAGCTAATTATATGATTTATTATAGCTTCTTTGTGTGTAATCGGTACAACTGACATTGTGGTTGGCCATGGGCACATTCCATAACGGGTTCAATAAGGATGAAAAGGTTACGTTCAGTGAAATATTTTTTTTTTGCCTGGGGTTTAGAATGAAGTGATTCATTTTATTAAAGATCAAGATGTGCTAGACTTAACACTAATGACATAACTATATCTGGAGAACAGATGCATCTGTGCGTTATTAAGAAAGGGGGATTGAAATATCTAAGTATGTATCAGATATCTTCTGGCATAGAGGCACATTTGGAATATAATCTATGGAGCTTGGATCTTTTATTTGTTCTGTTGAACCTCAGTTTAGCGAACAGAAATATTTGAAATTCTTGCTTATAACAAATTGAATGAGGAATTGTGTTGTCATTTGTTCAGTGTCATGAATGTACATTTATTATGAATATTCAACTATAGCTCAGCCATTTTCGTGTTAGATTGGGTCATTGTTGTTATGAGGTTTTACTGTATATGCTCAGGAGGCTATATATACGTTAAATAATACACCAGACAAACAGTTCTTTTCATAGATTCAATAGAAGACACAGAGCACAAAAAATGTTAGAAATTCATCGCCGCAACATGTGCAGGCGTGCCTTATGCAAGCATCAGATGTTTTTCTGGATGAATAGTTCAACTCATGGAGAATTTATGCCACCCGCGCACAGACTTGTGCACCTGCGCACAGGATGACATTAAAATGTCATCCTGCTCAAGAAGTAATTACGACATCGGCGACTGAAATGTCAGCTCAACCTTGCTGTAATGTTATGCTAAAACTTATTCTGCACTCTAGCCATGTTGAGAAGAACGAACTTTAGAAAGCATTAGCACCACCATCGAACGTTAGATGTACAAGTGAGGTCCTGTTAATACTAGACAAGGTCAGGTAGCAGGAAGTATCGTATCTTCTGGTGTATAACTCAGTTCCCACCCCACACATACGCTTTTCAGGAGTCGTAGGGACATGCCTTCTTTTTTAAGGAAGTTGGGTTATCAGGACATGATTATCATGCTCACTTGTAAACCACTACCACAAATCCGTACCATTCCTCTTGACGGCAGTAAGTTTCCATAAACACATTCTTTTATGATGTGCAAGTTCTCGCAAAATTAAACTTCAACAAACACTCCATGCACATGGTTAACACACATGCATTGCTTTGTGAATGTATAAGTGGTGCAGTGTGACAGTGGTGAAAACTTTAAAAAAAGACATACACTTAAAAACGCAGTAAATGTTTTTTTGTTTATATATTGGAGTGGTGCCTTTCACAGACCCTCCTCTTCACACGCGTTTCTCCAGAAAATTGTTATTTCTTGTGCTAATAATTATCTTTATTGATTTGAAACTCTGCTTTGAAAGGCGTGTTCACAGTTTGTTGCTCCTTCCTACGCAGAATTGGAGAAAATGAGCACGTCAAAGGAATTTTCTTTATCCAACGGTGCCACTTAGTTTTGTTTATTGAAAACTCACTTTCACTGCATCTCTTGCATATTCAGAATTATGAAAAGCATATACGTTGTACAAACAGTTGAGATTTTGCTATAGGCCTCAAGGACATAGCGTGGAGCCACCTATGTTGTGACATGATTCATAAGATACTGGGGTGTGTTGTCTGCTGGAACACCGCATATCCGGCGCTTTTGCCACCGTGCATTCTTGTGTGCACCGCGCGTGCTTCCCCCTTTTATGAAGCTCATTTCTTAAAGAAAGGGTATGACCTAATAATCCAGGCAAGTGAACAACGAGTCGATGCCCCCTGTTGCGACCCGGGGTGTCGCAGCTCGAGATACAGGTCGTGGTATCTCACCGCTGGCCCCAGTTGTTGCGACTGGCCTTTGCAGGCACTGGAGACTCGGGAGGAAGATGCCGAGGCAGCATGAAGAGGCTGAAGGGAAACTGTACAGAGGTTTAATTACATTATTTACAGGGTGAACATCTCGTGATACAAGACGAAGATATCGTTCTACATCATGACAATCTCTTCAAAGGCCCGTGTCGAAGCTCTCCGAATCCTCTTCGAATCCTCTCAGGGAGCCCGCAGGGGCTGATTATAAAGAGTCTCTTTTCCCCAGATCCCTAGATGGGGGAACAGGTCCAAATTGCGCTGTCCAATCACGCGACACATGCCACTTCCGACGGTGCTGCCCACACCCGCCCAGGTCTACGTGCCTGACAGGGGTGTTCCCACAGCATTGCACCAGTGGCACCAAGGTGGGGGGCGTGAGAATGCCACAGGATGAGGGGTCCTACGCTCGCACTATGTGGCGCATCAAAGGTCCGCCGCTCGACACGCAATTAGTGGGACGGGTTGTCATCCGCGGCGACGCTCTCGTTGTCCCCTCAAGAAAGGTGTCGCGATCGAAAACCATTGCGGTCATCTCGCCGAACACCTTGCGCGTCGGACTGCATGGCGCCTCACTTCCCGGCTAGGAAGGACAATACACGTCTTTGAACGTCTTTGAATTTTTTTTCCGCTACTGATAAATTTACTTTTCGCCTTGGCTTACACTTGTCGGCAACATAGCGATGTTAGTTTTCAGCGCCTTCGATGAGATCGTAAACGTGACAAAATTTTTGTTTCATGAGGACGTCGCCGTGAGAGATATATGAGACGCGGGTGCTCTTCTTTTTACTTCTTTTGTTCATTTACAGTGAGCCTGTCGTTCTCTATTATCAGTAAATTCAACGACAAACGCACACGATGAGCTGCCGGGAGCACTCGCGAGCATACATCAGCTGTTACCGAACATCTTAGCTGCGGCAACGTACACGAAATCCTCATCAGGAAAGTGCTTTCTCTGGAACCCGTGAGTTAGCGTTGGCGTCTTTTCTCATTTTTGGCTTCACCAGCCAAGTGTCATGCATTTCTTTGCATTTGGGGTAATGATGAAAACTTACAGCGGAACCTGTCGCATACGTCTGGCACTGAGGCATCGAACAGTACACCAACAAGCTGAAGCTGCTTGCAGTCTGCTGGGGTGGTGTAGCGGTTACGGTACTCGGCTGCTGACCTGGAGGTTGTGGGTTTAATCCCGACCGCGGCGGTCGCATTTCGATGCAGGCAAAATGCGGGAGGCACAAGTACTGTGTGATGCTAGTGCGTGTTAAAGAACACCACATGGTCACAAAATTTCCAGAGCCCTCCACTATGGCGTCCCTCAATCATATTGTGGTTTTGGGACGTAAAACCCCAGATATTATATTATTACGAGAACAGGAAAGCTGGGTTAGTTTGTAAGAATTCATGTTAAAGCAGGTAGCACAAAAGAACGACACAAGCGAGGAACAAGTACACGAGACGAGCGCTAACTTCTAACTAAATTTTATTCTCAGAATCCACGCCTATTTATCAAAGATCAAAACACCACATTCTCACCAAAAAAAAAAAAAAAAGAACAACTGATACAACCTATATTATTATTGTTATTAAAAGCTGCTTGAACGCAACCTAGCACTGCTTATACGGCGATATAATATCTCCAGCTCACCAAATTAAGCTTCACATGCTTAGGAACCGAATGCCGCGCACTGCGATTACTCCTGAACATCACGTTCCTCAACTACGCAGCAAGGCGAGCAGGAGCATCCTATCTGTGACGTCAAAACGATCGCAGCACCGGCCTCTCCAGTGGAGGCCCTCGCGGCCAATATCATTTAACGAGTTATATGAAGTTCTTGGGATGTAAACTTCATCTGGTAATTCTCTGCAGGATTGTGTGATATTTGACCAACAATTTCATGCCTAGAATACGAAGGAGGACCTATCTAACTACTTCAACAATGTACATGATCTACTCTGAAGCATTGCGGGAATAAGAAAATGAGAAAAAAAATAAAAGAACCCGTTACATTCGACATACCGACACCGCAACAAACATCCTGCCTCGTACATCGCATACCGTTTTCGCAGAACAGGCTGCACTTGTTATTCGCACTTGCAGAATGTGTGCATAATGAAATGTTTCGAGATGCATGCTGCATGTCCTGACTATTATTATTATTTTCATTTGTTCTCATGCATTTGAAGCAGTTTAGTGTGCACAGTTGTGCATTTGGAGCGTAAAGGAAATCCTGTTTTTGAACATAACAAGACTTGCTTGCTTTACAGTTCATCGTGCTCCTTTTCTTGTGCAACATTTACTGCCAATATCAATTCAGACTTAAATGAAAATCTAACAGACAGTGCGACAAGGAAGCTGTAGGGGACGTTATTGGTAGTCTTGGTAACTGCTATTATGACAATTTGAAGAAATTAATCCACAAATTTCTTGACATTAATCGTAATTACAGCAGTACAATTAAAAAGACTACAAATAACATGCCCTATACTTTCTTGGGCCCAACTTGTCTGTTGGTTTTCATTAAAGTTTGGGTCTGTCCGCCGCGGTGGTATAGCGGTTAGGGCGCTCGGCTGCTGACCCGAAGGTCGCGGGTTCGATCCCGGCTGCGGCGGTCGCATTTCGATGGAGGCGAAATGGTGGAGGCCCGTGTACTGTGCGATGTCAGTGCACGTTAAAGAACACCAGATGTTCGAAATTTCCGGAGCCCTCCACTACGGCGTCTCTCATAATCATATCATGGTTTTGGGACGTTAAACCCCAGATATTATTATTATTAAAGTTTGGGTCTAACTAAACAAAACGAGCCCTCAATTCTCCTTATTTCATTCAGTATCAATACAGAGACATATATGGACATTCAGTAAGCCCATGTGAATAAGAAATTGAGGGAGGGGGTGTGCATTGATTAAAATATTCATACGCTAGAACAATTTAAAAGAGCAGATGTCATCCAAGCACTGTGGTGGTCATCTCATTAGCGAATGCGACCGGCCAATGACGGACAACACTTGCAAACAGAAAGCTTTCTCAACTCCACCCATTCAATTCTCATACCATGTGTTGCTTTGAGTGTTTTTGACTCAGTGTTTTGTAATTTTGAAAGCTGTCACCCACAGAAATTTTAATGACACTCGCCACAGCATGCCTGACAAGCGAAGTGCGTTCACTGAACTCTGCCTGCTTTGTTTTTCTTTCAATTCCCCATTGGCTGAGTAGTTGCAATAACAGCGGTGGTAAGAGTAAATGAATCCCACAAAGCAAGACTGTGTTTTTTTTTTCCTTTGCATAGGCATTATACAAAATAGTTTGTTCACTTGAGTAAAAGAATACTGCTGCTGTTTGTTTATTCATTCACTGTGGTTTCTGCTGCAGTGCATTAGTCATGTATGTATATCAAGATGCATTGCAAGATTGTACAAAAGAATTGCTGCGTCTGTCACCTTTCTGTAAATTTCGTTTGGCGTGTGCATTATGTCATGAAAACAAACACAACAGTCCCCTTACAAGTATTGTACTCCGCTAAAGGTGGGGGGGGATCCAGAAATTCAATTTTGATATTTTGCAATCATGTGATAGAGTATTTCTTTATCTTTCCGAAAATGTATCCTACTTCGGTACTCGTGGTTTCGAAATAATTTTTTTCTTTTTCTGCGACATGTTGACAGGAAATGTGAATGTTCCTCGAAGTGGTCTTTGTGTTTTTCTCAAAGCAACATTTCTTAGGGGGGTACCCTTTTCTCAGGAACTAAAAGGCTTTCTTAAAAATAATAATACAAAATTTTTTAATCGAAATTTCGTTTAGTGCTTTCCTGAAATTATAAGGCCTTCCCTAACAATATCCAGTGCCTCACACATTTTTGTGGGCTTTAGTTTAGCGAAAAAGTTTCGGCTTTCGACGCCAACCTGACGAGCAGCCAAATCCCTTTTTCTCGGACGGTGAACACCCTGAGCTTTCTGCCGCTGCTGCATTTTTTTTAAAATCAAAACTGGTAGTTTCGCTGAGCTTAGCAGGTTTTAAAAAAAGTATATGGTGCAGTTCTTTTTTAACATGCGTGGACATTTACCGAGTCCATTTATCTTGCATATGTGAGACGTGCACGGAGACTTGGTTCTCTGCATTTATTTTGAGTTTAGGTGCACCTTTTTTGATTCTGTTGCGACGGCAAAAGATATTCTCATGTTGACGAATCAAAGAAACTGTTTAGAAAGTGCAGTATTATTGGAAATTGACGAGCTTGTGAGAAAATTCACAAAAAGAAAATGCTGATGGCGACGCCACCCATCGCTGTATCTTCATAGACTTTTATGCAGTGTCCTAAGGCCCATGTAGTTTATAGTATGTATATATATAGAAAAAGTACATTGTCCTCTAAGGGGGGCCAGAAACTTACTATACTAAGTTTCAGATACCATAAAATCCCAAGCAAGCACACACACATACACCCCCCCCCCCTCTTCTCCTGCGGTGAAGGATAATCCGACAAGATTCAGAGGGGGGAGGGGGGGGCCTTGCTCGGTCATGAATCAAAATTCAACATGACAGCGCAAGAGGCGCTGAAAATAAAGAATGCACACCCGTGCTTCTAATGCAATGCTTTATTAAATACGCTTGCATTCACTGTTTTCATCTGCCCTCGTTGGGCAAATAAAGACAGTGAATTAAACTGTGAAAATGTTGGCAGGACAAAAGGGGCCACATACGTGAAATCCCAAAGAAGCAAGGAGGGCGCTTGCTTGGAATTTTATGGTACTTTCATGGAGCCCGCGTGGCCAAAATACAAATAAAACACTTTGAAATTCTGGGTGTTAAAGGCAGATTTCGGCGCGAAATTTAATAATGAATTTCGATCTTGATTTTCTCTTTTATTATTGATCCTGTGGAGGTGAAATTAACAGTACAATTTTCAGAGTATAATTTATCATTTAAAATGTATGTGTTGTTTTGCTTTAGTGTCCCTTTAAATCTAAATATTCAATTCAAGAACAAACATAATTGTATAATGGGGTTCTAAGAAAGGGAAAATAGACAGCCACCTGTTTGAAGCATGAATCCACAAGGAAATCCATATTGATTTCTACGAATTTCTCAGAAAGAAAAGCTTCTTAGTTGCCAAAAAATTCGTCCTGGTACGGGGTTTGAACCCAGGACCAACGCCTATCTGAGGCGGTCGCTCTACCAATTGAGCTATCCAGAAAGCTAGCAACTGGCAGCGCGAGGGCGAATCCATCGACAACTCGAAGCACATGAACACGAGTATTGCAAATGAACTCATTTGCATTAGTGCGGAACTCAATGCAGAACTCATTTGCATAATGGGGTTCTAGACCGCGAACAGTGTACAGGGATTTTATCGGTCAGTAGCTTGCTGATAATGTTAAGTACTGTGTAATGCCGGCTAACTTTTGCGTCGAGTGCCATTTTTGATTCTAACCAATAGGGTATAAATTAGTGTGTACTGACGTGTTGAAACAAACGAAATCAAATACAAAAAACTAAGCCCTGACCATTCTTCCATGCAGGCAATGTTCGTTCACGCTGACTCGCCTGCTACTGCTGCGACCACTGGGCGGCGAGGTTTCTGCAATCAGCATTGCCGTCAAGATGCAGGTAGGGCCACATTCTGTGTGCATGTCCTACTTTGAAGCAGCGTACCTTGTGCACAGAATAAAGGTTGCTCGAGTCGGCACTTTGTTTCCATTGCCGAGATCACAAAATATTAACTGAAGTCCGTTGTTGCACAAATGCACCTCTAATTCAGTATTAATGAGAACTAACTGACAATGATGCAACTATCAGTTAGTTCTCACTAATATTGTCTAAGAAAGAAAAACGAGCCCTTAAATTTCCACTTCTTTCCTTCTCTTATTCAAAAGAAGACAGCATGACTTCTGAAAACTGGAACAAAATGCAAAGAAAATGATGAGGACTACTGCTGACTTTCAACTGGAAGATTTCATTACTTAGGAGAAATACGTACAGTACTTGCGGATTGAAACGTCGTATCGGTTTTTTTTTGTTTTGTTTTCTTTTTTCGTATAATGCTGCTGTGAGCCATTTCTCTTGATGACCATGTCATGTTGCTGGAAATCTGGCCACTATAGGTAATGCTGGCTCTGATGTACGTGCTACAGTCAAGTCTAAGTTTATATGTCTTGCTGGAAATGAGAGTTAGCACATTACTCAGCCCTAAACTTTTTGCGTTTCAATTCGTATGTACTCTGCATATCAGAAAGAAACAGACAGATCAGCTTAGGGAAAAAGATGAAGTGTGACTTTCCATTGCCATTTCATTTGCTTCTTTAAAAATGGTAGTTCTTTCTGTAATAAATTAACAGATACCTTGCATCAGTTTTTCACCGAAACACCTGTAATTTTTAAAAAGCATGTGTACTGTTAGTAACAAGTCACGGTTCAGTAATGTTTTTACTGTGCCAAAACATGTATACATTTCTCGTGTTTAGTAAATTTTTTCATTTGAAAGGTTCATGCAGAAATACATCCTATTTAAGTCACCTGCAAGCTACATTATTTACATACTTATTGCCCAATGGGCGGTGGGTAGACTATGTGCACAGCATGAATGACCATGGATCTGGACAATCCAAATCCACAAGCATGCAACAACAAAAAAGAAAACATAGAAATTCATAAAAAAGCAATCAATAATAGTGCAACCCATGTCACGTCCACATGACTACAAAACATCACAGAAATATATAAACAGCACTCTCTCGATGATTTAAACTCAGATAATTCAAACTTTCTGTTAATTCAAATAAATTTCAAATTTTTGTTTGGTTTGCTGTGTTTTCAATATATTTTGAAGCCACTTAATTCAAACTACTCCATTAGATGAATTTGGACTGTTCATACTTTATGCTTATCCGCACTGGAACATATCTGCTGCCTTTGTTGCTTCCAGCTGAATATTCGCATTCTTGTATGACTAACAGTCACAAATAAAGCAGATTGTCAGTGTGGAAAACTGCCAAACTAGCCAAACCGCACTCATAAACAATCGTGTATTGATTGAGAAGGAACAATAAAACAAAAAGATTTGGTCTGGTCTTGGTCGATCGTATACTGAACGCTTCTTAGGTCACTTTCACTGCAGTACCCTAGTGTCCTGTGAAAAAGCATACTTAAATTGTGGAGCAACTACCTGCTGTTGTGAGACATAGCACATTTTGTCCCTTAATTAGACACCCGCACAAACAAACAGCATGATTGCTGACATTGAAAAACTGCAGTGGCATTCATGTAAAGCTCTCTCTGATGTTGCTGCAGCCTCAAGAAAAAAAGTCACAGTTCCGCCGCAAGGGTGAAGCAATAAATGCGATAGCAAAAATTAGAATGTCACGCAAAGAATGGCAACCAGACTGAAACGTGCAGTGCTCTGCTCAAGAAGAAAGAACGCACGAAAAGAACACACACGGGATGAGCGCGAACTAACAACGTTCACAGTTCAACACTCATTGCGCTTCTCAGACTCAAAGGACGCACGAAACTTTTACGCACAGGTATGCACAGTATGAGCGCAAAGTAAATATTGTCGCAGTTGTTACTTAACTGTGTTTGAACACCCCCTCATTTTGCAAACGGGGACTTGGTGGCGAGCGAAGTGACCTTTGTGCTCTCCGTAACTACAATGCAATCGCTCCGGTGAAAGCCCAAGACGTGCAAGCCTCCCCCGACACGAGATAAGCGCGTGCGTGCACGGGCGACCACGCACCGTAGGGCAAAGTACACGTCTATAGAAGCGGGGTGCCGAGCGCGCCCTTCGCGCCATCTTGCTGGTAATGCTGCGAACACGCTGATGTTCCCCTGAGATCTACGTACCGCCAGCGGTAAATGGTGTATATAAATAGCTCGCCGTTACTATGTCGAAGGACGTGTGCTTTCGTGGCTCAGCGGTTAATGCCGCGCGCTACGGAGCAAGAGGTCGCCTGTTCGACTTCGCGCGTTGGAAAATATTTTTCTGAATTATTTTTCTTTGTGGCTTTTCTATATATATATATATATATATATATATATATATATATATATATATAGATATATATATATACATACATATACATATACGGGGCATGACGGCGACGCAGATGGCAAAAAAGCAGCCGAGAGTGTCCATATAATTGCTATCGCAATAAAATAGACATGGCAACGCGAGTTGGTACGTTGTCCTGAATGATATTTACAAGAACTTCTGATAATTCAAACAAAATCCTGCAGTCCCCTTTAATTTAAATTTTCGAGAGATTACTTAACAAACATGAACACTCAAGCCTCCGGTATTGACTTGAAAACCAAAATGCAGCCGAAGAAGGACTGGAAAACCTGTGTGAAATGGGACTATTGTTATTTGCAGCTGAGTGTAATTGGCCCAACGTATCATGTACTTGGACCCTGAGTGCTGTATATAAATAGGCTCCCTCGTAGTCTGATGATCACAGGAACTGTCTGAACGCGCCAATAACTTCATTCGCTTGCCTCTTTAATTGTTCAGAGCTCCAAGCGGACCCTGCGCTCCAACGACATCCAGGTGCCAAACAGTGGACTGCTGGACACGGAGCTCGACCTTTCCTTCTCCCTTCAGGTGAGCACCACTTGCCAATTCACTGCACTTTGCACTCAGGAGCACAGCTACGAACGTAGTATGCAGCAGTGGCTTACATGTCATGTTCATACGACAGCTATGACGGCCCTAATACTTTACAGATGTTCAGTAACACTGACAGTTGGGCAAGTTGGTATGTGTTCAGATGTCGCAGCATTACTCGATCACATGATAGTCTGTAAAATAGGGGTTCAAGGGTAGGTGGAGGCTTGAAGTGATGAAAAATTGTCAAACAAAGAATGCTTCAGGAGATAATGCTTCGATGTGGGGACTTGTCTGTGTCAGAGTAGCAACTGCTCTTCTTAGCAGTGTTTTTATGTGTTGAGAGTGACATGTGTACATACATGCAGCATATTTTTATGTGCCCATACCAAAGGTGGCAACACACGATTGATGTGCATGGAAAAAAAATCTACATCCCATGTACTTCGTGAAGATGGTCGTACAGCGAAGCTACCTATGTGCAATGGTCCCCTTTGGGGCACCGTGTTTCAATGGAGGCAAATGCTAGAAGCCAGTGCTACTGTGCAATGTCAGTGCATGTTAAAGGGGCACTAAAGGCAAATAACAATTTGCGTCAGCATGAAAGATCAATGTTTGGGAATGTCTAAAACGTCAATATTATCAACAGCAGTGCTCTACTAATTGAGAAATTAAGGTAAATGTATGACACCACATGTGCTACGAGTGGGACATCTAGGAAATGATCCCATTGACATCACAGCTCCCGGGTACAATTAATCACTGGTAATCTAACTAGCTGTAGTAAAAAAAGAAGCTTCCGTGTATTATACAACACGTAATAAAATGCTCCTTGTCCATTTCTGTTTGATTCATAGAAAAAGGAACTGCCTGGCGTTACTATGGGGAAAGGCGCAAGGGGTTCAAAAATTGCGTTTTCGCTTGGTTAGGCTGGATTTTTCTGCTTCCTTGGTGCTAGATGGTGCCTGTGGCGCCATCTAGCACCAAGGAAGTCAGAAAAAAATGTGGCGCCATCTAGCACCAAGGAAGCAGAAAATTGTTCAATGGCCCTTGTTCTTGCTGTGGCTCCCGCTACTTTCACTCTGCTGCTGCTAGTGTCGGCGGCCGCGCAGTAAAGGCGGGCAACGTTGGACAAGGCAACTGCTACGTCAGGAGTTTAATTTTCAGGCGGGCGACGCGGGTGATTTGAAGCGCGCTAACGCTGTGCGGACCACTAAAACGAGATTTTATTTCAAAATAAGCATTTCCTTGGCACGAAAGTAGCACTACGAGGTTTCTGGACCACTATTTCAGCAATCAACATCGACTTAATATTTCCCTTTAGTGTCCCTTTAAAGAGCCCCCCAAACCACCCATTGGTCAAAATTTAATTGTAATGTTGCAGTAGTGCGTGATTCTACAATGAACACGCAGCTGTGAGAATTTTTCAGTACAGTGCCATAACAGTGAAGCTACACCCGTTTCATGATCAAAATGCGTCCCTTGCTACTTCACTCTTTTCTTTGCTACGCTCCATTCATTGGCTCATATCTCCTGCCGGCCGAGCGTACCTCTTCACCATGCGTGGAGGGTACGCAGGGAGCGCGTGTGCCTACATGCAGAAGGACAGGTTCTTATCGCTTCTGGCATGACGAGATTGTCCTGGTGACGTTACAGCATACGCTGGGGATACTGAAAGGTCCGGAGAGGAGCATTCAGTTGTTCCTTTTTATTTCATGGCATGTCCACAGCACATTGTGCTGCCGTGTTTGGCGCTGTTGATTGGGATGACATTCTGAACTCGATGAGTGCTTATGCTTCAAGTGTCAACAAAAAAATATCGGAGGTGGTTTACGGGATCTTAAGGGTTAGCAGATGGTCTATATTTTCGGAGCCCTTCACCGTGACGTGTTCATAATTGTATCGTGGTTATGGCATGTAAAACTGCAGATATTACTACTATATATAAAATTTACGACATTGTGTTAGTATAGTGCAAAAACGTTTTAAGACGACGTTGCCACCTGTGTTTCCTTCTCATGCCATTTCTGGCTTACTGAGCATCTTCTCATGGCAGGAGTATTGCAATTATCAAGTTTTAGTACTGTGTATGTTGCATCCATAACGGTGCATGTGTAAGAAGGCATACTACATGCATGAACAGAAGTTTTGCACATGCATTCTATGCGAAACATGCTGCTCTTATCTAAGTATGCAATGTCGTTATGGACATAATGTGCACAGTACTGCTCACTGTTGATATGGTGGAAAGGTAATTTTCTAATACATATGTGATCATTCTGCTCTTAAGAATCCCATTAAGCCTTTGAGACGCTTTGTACACAATTGTGTACGCCACTTGTTTTTGCTACTTGTATCGACAAGCAGCTAAGATAGAACAAGATACAATGAAGTTTGTATGGATTGAACCTCCCGCATAATAAATTTGTCTTCATGTAACTTCATTTTGCAGTGTGCTGTTGCATATCCCTTTGCAAACCCGCTCCCAGTGTACTGGAAATAAGGAAAGAAATGGTGCAGAAAACCAAGAAAAGTCAAAATCCTAACCGAAACCACTTTTGCAGCTTCTCTCAGAGGCGATCAATATCTTTTGTATTGTAAGTCCTCCCTCAGCTGCATTTTCTTAAGGTAGGTCACCACCTTCAAAAACGCATTTTTTGAAAAAAAATTGAGTTGTTGGGATTTTTTGTTTTCAAGTTCCCTGTCCATTCAAGAAGATTTAGAAAAAAAATAATGCAGTTATATTAAGCCATTTGAAAGTTATGACCATTTTGTCAACACCTGCTGGACACATCCGAAACTGAAGGATTCTACCATCTCGTCATAAATGTTGTTCGCTTACATATTACGTAATGCTAAGGTGTTTAAGAACATTCTAAAGCTTGTGGAACATGATGTTTTCAATTTATTTTTAAATTTCCTCTACTCTGATGCGACACTCTATTGTTTAAGTTGCGCGTGCTCTCACTCGGCAGTCTGTGTTCTTTTTGTGTGCCATTTCGAGCTCTTGGACTTAGTTCTGGCTTTACAAGGAGAAAGTTATAGTACGTCATGAAACATGGCGAAGTATAGAACGAAACAGAAGCATTTACGCAAGTTAGGGATCAATATTCCAAGTGTGGACCCACTGTGGAACACGGGGATGAGAGTCAGCTGGAGACATGAAACGAGCTAGGAAAAAAATGTGTGCTTCATCTCGCTCAAAAGAAGATTGTGCCGCTTCAAAAGAGGTCCCAAGCTATAAGCCTGGTGAATTTCAGGACTATTGAATGTTTCTTTGTTTCATAGACATTCGGTTGAAATCTTTAAAGCCATTTTTCTCAAAATGAGATTTTTTGCTTCCTGCAGTTACGCGAACAATGATAACCGTCTTTCTAATAAATATTTTCGCATAAATATTTTTGTGCTGTTTCTTTATAGGTGGAGCTGTGCATTCAAGCAGAATTATTGAAAACTAGTGGTAACTTTTTGTACAGTGGCCAACTGTGTGCAAAGCAAACCTGCCAAATATCAACTTTTTCAGTATTTTTACGATAACGCACCCAAGCTTAGAGATATGATGATCGTGGAGGTTAGATGCACAGAATGTTGTGCTCACTACGTAGTTGCCAAGTTGCGTTTGAATTGCAACAAGAGTTTTTTAGTTATGACTGTTGGCGCAACATGCATATTTTGGCACATTTTGATTTTTATAAATTTTATGTTTTCGATATTTATCTATTTCATAATCTTAAAGCTTAAATTTACCGAAGCCCTACAATCCAAAACCATAATTATAACTTTTGGACCAAAATTGTAAAAGTTTTTCTCGAAGGTGTTGACCTACCTTAAGGGGTGCCTTCGAGTAATGGCATCATCCACGAGGAAACTCGCATGCTTGAGATGGTCAAGTAAGGGACGTTATTTTAGGAGCTATCTTCATGCAATTGAAGTAGTTTAAATCATGCGATCCAATTTATGTTCTCTTGAAACAGTCGTGAAAGGTAGCCTCTGTAATCTGAAGTTTGCTCGCAATGCAAGAATGTGTTTCTGTCCAGTACACTGGACACTAAAATGCAATTGACATCATCGTACTAAACATGTAGCAAAAAAAAAAACTATGCGGGAGTGTCACGTAACGATCTTGAACTCAGCTTTAAAAAATTAAACAGGAGCATGCTGGGAATTCTACCAAGAATATGGAACACGAGGAGGGAGTGACGTCGGAGGAGTTGCCTTGTAGACGCTACGTGCGCTTGCTAGTCAATTTTTTTTTCCATGGGCCCAGCAAAAATTTTTTTTTTTTTCACAGGTCAGAACAAGCCATAGTTGTTTCAAAACAGTTATACCAAACCTTCTGATGGAACCAGAAGCTACAATCTTTTAACAAAAAAGAACAGAAAAGAACATAAAAAAATTTTTTTTCTACCCTAGAAAAAACTTGGGATTGAAAGGGACATGCTCAATTTGCTGAAGGCACTACTCTGTTTGATGAGTTGTTTGACAGGCTGCTAACGAGCAACGTTGAAAGTATAATTTTCCTGTGCATCGAAATGGACATAGTACGCGAAAACGAATTTGTGCTATATTTCTGGCCTCAGATTTCATTCTATTTATGCAAAAACAAAGCCTGCGTGACTTCAGAATGAATATAGGTTTAATTAAGATTTAATTAGGAATAATTACTATAACACACATAAATTAACATATTATAACATTAGTTTTGTTGCAATGGAATATTGAGTAGCTTGAAATTACGTATCAATTTGACGCATTTACAGACAATTCTTCATAGGCAGCATCTGAAAGTGTTAAAAAGCCGAGTCTAACCCCTGTATTTACAGGTGCACTTGTAACTTTACACCATGACTTAACTTGTATACCTCACATTGTTGTAATGCCTGACACGAATGTTAACATTGAGTCATACCTGACCAATTCAAGTTGTGGCTTCACTTTTGAACATGGGGATAAGCATGCAACTCCCTGTCAGTGTGGCATTGGCACTGTCCAATGTTTTCGAATCCAAGTTGAGTGCCTATTTTCCGGGCTGTGCAGTACCCGCACCTGCTCAAGGGCAGCAGTAGTGGTGCCAACCAGTTGCTGGTGACGCTACAGCGGCGCAAGCGGTACAAGAACCGCGCCATGCTTGGCTACAAGACCATCGCCACAGGTGCCATCAACATGGCCGAGGTGAGACGGACGAGTGGCATTGACGGAAGCTTTTGTTTTAATGACCGCCATTTTAAATTGGCCATGGCCTGAGCAATTGCATAGTTATATTGAGTGTCATTACGAGTTGAAACTGCCAGAACACTGGCGGTGTACGATAACTTTAGCTAGGTAATTTTTGTCTGCTCGTAGCGTAGTAGTACTACTTATCAGTCAAATTATACAGGGCTTCACACTCTTTGATGGAGGCATCAGTGGCTTATTTTTATGCTGCGTTCATCAAATAGCCCTGTATGATGAACAAACGCAGCCATGTATCAACGAGAGAGTACGTGGCGTGCGAGGTTGTGTGTATTTCATATTTGGCGTGTTTTGCTTGCTTTTGTGTTTTCTAAAAAAAAACAAAAAACCAGGCAGATATCAGCACAACATAAAAGCTTATTTGTGAGGTTATTTGAGGCAGTCTGCAGCTTAAAGTTAATATTTTGTTGATGCAAGCAAGAATAAAAAAGCTGGCTAATTATAGCTAATTAATTAAATAATACTTGGTAATGAAAAGTACAGGTTGTAAGCATACATGGCTATCACAAATATACAGCACGTACAACTTATAGAACATTGTTTTTTGTTTTCTTTATCTTTGGTTCAAGTTAGCGGAGATGCCCGGTATATATGCGTACTGAATGGAAAAATAAAGACTACGATTACTTCTGCCATGAAGCCATGAATAAAGCAGTGTTATGCCCGTAACGAGGTAAGCTCGTTATAAGCCACAGAATAACAATCGCATGTGACAAACTGAGCCCAACAAAAGCCCTTGAGGCATTACTCAAGCCAAGGCTGCTGTTAGTGAATTATGAATAGGGAACGTTATGTGAAGGGACGCTGGTCGAGAGGAGACTCTGCTTTGGAAGACATATTTATCTTTTAACAGATTTTTATGAAGCTTTCCCTGCTTATTTATATTTTGTGTGCTGATTTCAAACATGGAATCCTCTTTTGTAGTACATTGCGCAGTTTTTAAAATATCAAACATTTCTTGGATCTTGTTCGGAGCAAAATTTTCTTCTAAGCTGTGAGAGTTAGAGAGCAAATAGACATATCAAAATAATCTTGAACGAATAGTACTGTATGCAGTAAAACAAGAATGGATATTCTAATTCCGTTTGAACAAAAGTTATGGTTGGTTGGTTGTACATTCGTGAGCGAAGTCCCGACTTGACATCAACTCACTCGGAATAGTTCAACGTACCACAACTTTTGTTGAAATCTGTTTAGAACATCAATTCTTTTTATTGTTTACTGCATGCAGCATTTATTCCAGAGTATTGTGGTAGCTTGATTAGCTTTATAACTTTCACAGTTTATAAGAAAACCTTGCTCCTAACAATACAACAAATATTTGATCTTTTTAAAGCTACATAATTTATTCAAGAAATAATTGCATATTTGAAGTTGACACATCAATATACATAAGCTGTGAAAGCTCAATAGAAATCTGCTCGAAAACAAAAGACGTGTTTCTGAAACAGGGTCTCCCCTAACCAAGTGAAAAAATTAGTGCAGCTTGCACCAAGTCACGCAAGTCTGAATCACAACAGAGCTGGTGGGCACGTTTCGACTTCTCTTGCTAACACCTGTACAGAATGCTTGGGCACTCATTGAGCGCGTGCCAGATTCATGATGACAATAATTTTTAGGCTTGTGCGAATATTCGAGCACTTTGAATATTAACGTATTCGAGTTTGCTTCGATTTGAATTTAAATTATTGTAAATTTTGAAGTATTCCAAATGAACAAATAGGGAGGTGTATATTAGTCCCCATGTAGCCCTCCCTGCAAAGGTGGTTTCACTGCAGTGGAGGTGCACTGTACCGTAAATACACCTTTCCAGGGGAAATCTGCCCTGTTGTGAAGCCCCTTTTCAAGTTTAATGAACATATTACCCTCACATCGATTTTTCCTTCTTTAAGTTTAAAAGCTTGTTATGCTGACTTATATGCTCTAAGTATAGTAAATTTTAAAACGTAATGTATTTTACAGGTTATCGCTTGCACTACCGAAAGTCAAATCCCCCCTACTATTCAAAGTTTGCTTCCACTTTCTTTGAACCAAAAAGAATGATATTTGCACATGCTTTGTTTCAATTTTTTAAAAAATATTGCGCAGGTTAGTTGGGTCATGACAAATATGCTCATTTTTATTTGTTATATGCATAGGTTGGCAAACTCACTCATGAGTCGACTCACTCAGACTCAGATCGGGCCGTGAGTGTGAGTGCGAGTGAGTCCGGTTGAAGATAATTTTGGTGAGTCTGAGTCCGAGTGAGTCCTCAGAGCAGCATATATTTCTTGAGTGAGCCTGAGTGAGCGCCAATTTCGTTGACGACCTATGGTTATGTGCGATATATACTACTCAAATTCGATTCGAATTTATTTGAACCAAATCACAATTCACTTCGAACCTACAGTTTACTATTTGCACAAGCCTAATAATTTTGTATCCACAACACACGTACAGAATGCTTGGGCGGACATGAGTGAGTGCCTGTTCATGATGACAATAATTTTGTATCTACGAAACACGGCAAACCTCGACCGTAACAGCTCTGCTGTAAAAGATAACTGTTATAGTGAATAGGAGACAGTGGGGCCTCACACTTGTCGCACCTGGTGTGCGGTGCAGGTGCTGCAGCGCCCGATGGATCGGGAGCTGGAGCTGCTCGCCTCGGAGGACACAGGAGGCGGTGGAGGGGGCGGCGCTGCTCCGACGACTGTGGGCCGAGTCCAGCTGGACTCCCTGAGCAGCCAGCCGGTGGAGCAAGAACTCAAGGCCACTGGGCAGCATGGTGAGTGCTACACGGTAAAATGCTATCCAGTATACATACGGTGAAGATGTGGTATACGTACTCTGTATTGTGTACAAACGTGTACAAGGTCAACACCTCCTAGACATGTTTTCAGGCCTGCGCATCACGTGAGATGACGTAGGATACGTCGCTATCCGCCGGCTCCCTCTCGCTCAGCTGCCTCGGCTGGCCAGCCGTATGGCTCGCTCCGTGTGTTCAGTTTCTCAAAACACTGACAAATTGCGCAGCGATAAAAGATTTTTGTTGCTTACGAAAACATCGAATGAGCAGCGCATTCCATATTGCTGCTGTGGAACAATGCAGTAGAAATTACAAACACACATAGATGCTTACAAAGAGAGGCATAGGCATGCGCTCGAGGGGGGGCAGAGGGGGCGGCCGCCCCCCCCCCCCCCTAGTCACCTAAGAAGGGGGGGGCGCAAAGTCTGCCCCATACCTTGACTTAATAGGGAAGGGCAGCACTGCGACGATGCTTTGCCCCCCCCCCCCTGAAGGGGAACGCTGCGCATGCCTATGAAGAGAGGTACAACGACAATACAATAAAATGTGCTGATGATACAAAAGCAAGGGTTCAAAACGGCGTGCATTATACCAAATCCTGTTAGCATCAATAATAAGTGACCACTGGCTGTTATAAAACTTGAAACGCACCTGGCATGGCAGCCTTGAGGATAGCAACCTGCTTTTCCACTGCAGGGATCCTGCGCTTGTGATTGTTCACTGGGCTCATTCACATTCCTGTGAAACCAGAAAATTTGTGCCACGGTCGAAGAGAGACAAGAAAAGTGTTCGCTGTTAGTTAGAAGCATGTTGCACGCAATCTAATCTGATCCGTTGTACACACTATGAACATGAGGCATTCACTTATTTCTGTATTGTAAGTGAGCTTACTGAAGAAGCGTTGATCTTGTTCAATTTATCGTTTGTATTTCCTATTTCGTGTAACTGTGAAGTGGCTCTTTATACAATTATGGTTGCATTACATGTGAATAGATGCGGTACAAATGCATGAGGGCGAGTGCCGGTGCGCACAGGCTAGCAAATTCACTCATGAGTCGACTGATTCAGACTCGAGTCGAACCGTTAGTCTGAGTGCGAGTAAGTCCGGGTGAATAAAATTTTGGTGAGTTTGAGTCGCAGTGAGTCCGGTTGATAAAAATTTTAGTGATTCTGAGTAGGAGTGAGTTCGGTTGAGGAAAATTTGGGCAATTCTGAATTCAAGTGAGGCCTCAGCGCAAAATATATTTAAGTGATTCTGAGTGAGCTCCACATTTTTTGCTGACCTGTGCTGGTGAGTGCTAATACAGGTTGAGATCTAGTGCGTGTTTACAGTTAGTCAAAACCTGATGTATCGAATCTGAAGGGGAAGGGGATCGCAAAAAAGTTTTGCATAGTGGTAATTCGATATATCACTTGCGTTATACCGTATTTACTCGAATCTAGGCCGATGTTTTTTTTCAAAAAAGGGATGTGCGAAAGTGGGGGGGTCGGCTTAGATTCGAGTACCATGGTTTGACCGCAGCCGCCACATACTGTCGGCCGCAAAAGTTTACGGAATCTGCAGCGCGTGTCGGAGCGACATAAAACTGCAGCACTGCGTCATCTACCGTGACGGTTTTCGAGGCTATCGGCCTCAGCGATTAGCGACGGCGCGTTTAGATAACGCGCCTTCGCCGGATCTTATCGCAGAGGCCGTGGCCGATATCCTGAACACCCGCCGCGTCACGGTAGGTGACGCAGCGATGCAGTTTTTCGTCGCTCCGCCACGCGCTGCAGATCCCGCAAACTTTTGCGGCTGACAATACGTAAAGGCCCGGCCACGCTAGCGGCATGACGGCTCGCCATGTGCCCATCTCGGGCTGCCGTGTGCAGGCGGTTCTGCATGCGCGTCCGAGGCATTTTCGCGACATCCTGCGGTAGCGTTGCACGGCGACGTGGTCGCTCAGCGGCGGAGTGGTGGTCCCCATGGCTACACTGGCGAACCGCGTTGTCTGCTTCGTACTGTCCACTGTTCCGAAATCTCGCAGTCAAGATTTCACGCCGGCAAAGGTGGATCGTGTCACGTGATACGTGATTGCGGCATAGCGGCGCCGGCGATAACCGTGCCTCCTCCTCTGCGTCTCTCGCATGCGCGACAGGCGCGGGCCTGCGCGGGCGCAGTCAACGGGCGCGGGGCGCAGAGTTCGCCGTTTTCTGAAGTTTAGTGCAGTCGCATTGGTAGAGTTGTGGAAGTGTCGCGCCTTAACCACGTGCTCGCGAAACACGTGCACCACATGTGCTTTTGAAGCGACGGCACCAATCAAGTGGTGCCACTGCAGCATCGTTTTGCACGCGGAGAAAACTTCAAACCTGCAAGCGCAGCACGAGTTTGGCGTGCACGAACTGGGTTTTCTGCCGATGAAACGGCATTTCTTTCATTCGGCCTGCATTCGAGGTAAACTTTTTTTTTTCTTGGCCTTGCGAATTTCGGGGGTCGGCCTGCAATCGAGGGCGGCCTAGATTCGAGTAAATACGGTAGTATATAGAAAATGTATTCAAGGGGGGTGTTACAGTTCTTTGATATATACAGTCGATCCCGGATATATCGAACTCGAAGGGGATCGCGAAATAGTTCGATATATCGATAATTCGAAATACAAAATATGCGTATTTAAGGCTTAAATTAAAGTATTGCAGGCCTCGAAACAGTTCTCGGAAATCGTAACAAGCGCTAACAGTATGCTAAAAACAAGGTGACAACTTCTTTTGCAAGTTACCGCACTTTATTTCGCACGAAAATAGTCCGTAAACGTGTCTTGCTTCTCGCACGCCGTCAAGTTCATCGAGTCATCCTCAGTATCATTGCAAATAAGCAAGTTCAGCACCGTCGGCCACAACAGCGGTGATTGCACTGTAGCGCGGTAAATGGTTATTGGAGGCAGCGGCAGCGTTGACATCTTCATAACCGCGCGGGCCCACTTCCGTGGGCACCGGCAACGTCAGCCGTTATCTCGGCATCGATGCTCTCAGAAACAGCTACGTCGTCATCCGCACTGATCAAGTCGCTAGCTGCGCTCCCATCCGAGATAGCGCCCGGAAATGCTAATAAGTCGCAAAATTCACTGAGGCACCGACCGCCGTTGTCAGCGGCTACCGAAGTTGTCACCTGGCACCAAATTCGATTAGGAAATAGTTCACGACGGTGCTTTACTAGACGTCGTTCCAAGCACCAGTCGTCATTTTTATCGCCACAAGCGGGTCAATGCTTAGTTCGGCTCCCGAATAAGAATTTATCAGTACAGGAACGAAGCAAGAAGTACACAAGCCGCAAGAGACACCGCACACCACTGCTACCACTGCCCACGAACAACAAACGATCCAAGCCCCCCACCGTCGACATGTTGGTGATAGCGATGGCACTTGTGGCTTTGTAACTTGGCGCAAAAAAGCAAGAAAAGCGTAGCCTCCGAGATGTGCGTTTTAAAACCAACATAGAGTTTCATACAATAATATGAAACTCTATGAAAACCAAACACGGCCAAAATACGTCACGAGATTGCGGATCTCGAAGGCCATGCTTTTCGTGTCCGCATGCCGTCGTGCGCGAACGGAAGGGAATGCGAACATTGCGATGAGGCCGCCGAGTCGCTTCGCATTCTCATTTTGACGCCCTCGGCAATCGGCCTCTGAAAACACCATGTCCGTGCGTTAAAACCTGCAGATCGCGCATCAAACATACCGCTGCATTCACATGCGCGGCGCAACACCGCTTTTTCATCACCAGCGCGCGAAAAGGGATCGGAACGCGGCCTAAAAATGATCAATATTGGTTAGGAAAACTGCACTTTCTGGGCTTCGGGCGGCGCAGCGTTCGATATAGCGGATGTCTCGCCGTGCGGGAGTTCGATATACGCGTGCACCAGCCCTATACTTTTGCATGGGAAGTTCAAGGGGATTTCTCAACTGTTCGATATAGCCAATAATTCGATATATCCGAGTTCGATATATCCGGGATCGACTGTACAATACTTTGTTATATGTAGGTTCAATGTATCTATGTTCTACTTCATATGTAAGTGTACAACTGTTGGAATATGTTCGATTACCAATGAGTGAATGCTAGCACAGATCCTGTGAAAATGTTTGTGAGTGAGTTCCAGCCCTCTTTTGGTGAGTGAGTTCCAGCCAAGTGAGCATCCAGCCATCTTGCCAACCCGTGATTTGTGACTGCGCAGATGCGGAGCGGTCAGCCACGGACGAGGAGTCATCATCATCGTCCAATGATGAGGCGAGTGACAGTGAGGCAGCGGGTGATGAGCCGCACAATGAAGAGGCCCTGCTGCGCTGTCGCCGGCGGTCATCGCAGATGCGCAAGGTGCAGAGAGTCTTTTACGTGGCCTCGTTGTCAGATCGCTTATTTGCTTAGGTACCATAGACACAGCGGTGCCACGCTGCCAGTTTTTCGTAAGGGGAGAGAGTTTTTGAGTCATCTTCTCCTCACTGCTCTCTGCTCAATGTTGTCGGAGAGGACGACGATGTGAAGCTGTGTTGTACGTCTGCACTGTTGACATGGTGACTGAGCCCGCACCACTACGGAGCTGACCAATGAGAATTTAAAAAGCTGCTTTTAAGAAATTGGGGGGCCCTTCCCCTTTTCGAAAAATGGGGTAAATGAAGCATGGCATGCGTGTGCCTGACATACTTTTCTTTCTTTCTCCCTTTCTATCGCTTTCCGCAATGCTCCCGCCCAACCTTTCCCCGCGAATGGGACCCTGTCCACATGCCTAGCAGCGCAACACATCTGTTGCTACGGGCAGCGACAACAGCCACGTGTGAAACAGTGAAATGCAACAAAGGAATGTGGCAACATGAAATGTCAAGTGTCCTCGATAAAAGATCAGATTGCCATATCGGAAACGGCTGATTGCCAACAAGCCCACAATTTAGAGGCATAAATTATTGGAAAATTGGAGGACGCTTGAGCTTACATTTTTTGAAAGGCGATAGTCTTTCTTGGGATACTTGAACGCAGAAATTTTGGTCTGTCTTTCTTTCTGTCTGTCTGTCTGTCTGTCTGTCTGTCTGTCTGTCTGTCTGTCTGTCACACGATTCAGCCACCCGGCCCAAGTTTAAGCACTTTCTGAACACCCGGTAGCTGCGTTTATACTTGTGAACATTGTCAATCAAAAAGCAAATATTACGCATATCTGAAGCGCAACATCAATACGTAAGTATTAGGTGGTGTGTTCCTTTACTAGAAAATACATAGATATGTAATTCTAAAGACCCTAGTGTTTTTCAGGCTGCACTGTAAATGTGACGCTATGCACGAGAAAGCCCTCTGCCGACCATATGGTGCTGCCACGTGGCAGTGGCCCTGGGTTCTGCACAAGCTGTTTCCCGACGCCACTGCCAGATGGTGTCCATATCTCACGCAGCGCCTCCTCTATTTTATCAATGCCAGCTATCGTCTTTCGACGACATTTGCAGTGAAGCACGCAGATACGCGGGCAATTTTTTTTTCAGTTGACTCATTGACAGATTACCTTTCAGACATACCCTGTATTTTCGGAGAATCGGAGTTTTCGGACGCGTCTCTGATGCGTGCCCCCTCTCTTTTCTTTGCAGAGAAACATCAAGCAGAAGTTCATAGCCCTGCTGAAGAAGTTCCGGGTGCCGGACGCTGAGGTGGGCTACACGGCTCTCATTGGCCTTCGAATCGCTCTTGTGGTGCGCTGTCAGCTGGTGCAAGTATTCATAAACGACACCCTATCACGACTGCACCATAGAGCATTCACTTCGTAGCAGTAGCATTAGCAGCAGTCTTGTAACTGTTTTCTAGTGCACCTTCACTGTGCACCATACTATAAACTGTGGTCAGCGGCATTGGAAAGCGTAGCGTTATACAGTGTGCTTCAAAAGTTGTTTCCCAAAGACTTACAAACTACAGTAGACTAGATGTGGAATTCTGGCGAAGTCGTTTTGGTTACAGCACCACGCATGTTAAAATGAGTTGGGGTGTAAATCTGAACAGTTATTACCAATCACTAATTAACTTTTAAGCCAGAATCTAGGTAACCTAATGTAGGATTAGAATTTCTTCTAGAAGGAACCCATATCCATGAGGATGAGCACGCTTCATTGTTAAACGATTATTCCAGTAAGCACATTGTGCTCAGCAACAGAATGAGAGATTACTAGTAATATGTGACCTGGCTTGAGATTTGAACCGCTTATTTGCTTTATTCGTTGTCTGTGTGCCTCGAGTTAATACGCCCTTGCACTACAATTTAGTACTAGCCGCTGTTGCTACACGGCCGTTGAGCTCACAGACGCCTGCTGAATCTAGGCTTGTGCGAATAGTCTAGCACTTCGAATATTCGTACGAATATTATTGTATTCGATTTCGCTTTGATTCGAACTTAAATTATTGGAAATTTGAAAGTATTCAAAATGAACAAATAGTTGTATATTAGTCCGCATGTAACGCCCTGTGAAGGTGGTTTCACTGCTGTGGAGGGGTGCTATACAGTGAACGCATTTTTCCAGGAAAACTTTACACTGCCGCGAAGCCCCAGTTTAAGTTTAAATGAACATATTACCTTCGCATCCATTCTTTTTTTAAGTTTAGAAGCTTGTTATACCAGCTTATATGCTGTAAGTACAGTAAATTTTAGAACTTAACATATTTTACAGGTTATCGCTTGCATTCTACTGAAAGTCAAATCCTTCTATTATTCAAAGTTTCTTCAACTTCCTTTGAACCAAAAAGAATGACTTTTGTGCATGGCTTGTTTCAATTAAGAAAAATATTGTGCAGGTTGGTGGGGTCATGACAAATATACTCATTTTTCTCTATAATATGTGATATGTGTTCTTCAAATTCATTTTGAAATTATTCAAACCAAATAACTATTCGCTTCGAACCTAAAATTCACTATTTGCACAAACCTAGTCAAATCCTTGATTCGGCTCAGGCGGTGCAATTTTTGCATTGGCACAAGGGACTTTTCAGTGGGTGTTTTCGATGCAAAAAATTTGTTCATTGGCACTCTGAAAATGCTGATAGATTCCAATGCAAATAAAATATCTAATTAAACTTAATATTATTCTTTGGTGTCCTTTTAAAACTTATTAAGTACTGCTGTTGTAGGCTCGGTTTGCACTTCCTTTTACAAAAAAATTGCAGCAGAAACCACCTAAAAAGGATTGTCACAGCCAATGCGCATAGCACTGTCATTGGAGTGCTTCTTAAAGTACTTAGTGTATTTACTCGCATAATTTGCGCCCTCGCATAATTTGCGCACCTCTAATATTTAGCCAGCTTTACTAAAAAAAACTATTCGCATATTTTGCGCTCCTCGACCCGCCCGAGACAGCTCGTCGGCATCGCACGAAGAGACTTTGGACCTTTGGATGCTTTGGCCGGGCGCTCGCCTCGCCGAGCAGGTGAACGCAGTTATGATAAAACAGGCTGCGAGTGCGAAGTCCCTTCTTCCGAGGACTTCCCCGAACTATGCCCCGAACCACCCCAAACTACGCGTCACAGTACGGACAATTTTTCTGCATCGTAGGCGTGCGAGGGCTGTCGCGCCAACTGTTCTCTTCGTTCTCGGCGTCAGCGCTGCAGCGCACGCTTGGTTGATTTGGAAGTTTAGGTTTCGCCATCCGTCCGTTGCGTTTTTACTGTTCGCTTGCGATGGGCTACAATAATTATATATATGCAGCGAAATTCAAGCTCGCTGTTATGAAGTTTGCCAAAGAAAACTGGAACCGTGCTGCCACCAAGCACTTCAGCGTTCTTCAACGTGTGACGACTGGTATGGGAGAAAGCAGAAGAGTGCGCGCTTGCTAATATATGTTTCCTGCCGTTGAAGAAGACCTTTTCAATTACAGTAAACCCTCGTTAACTCGAACTCGCATATCTCGAAATCTCGGGTAAGTCGAAACTGTTTCTCGCCGTGCATTAACCTCCTATAGGTGCTACGTATTTCTCCCCTTTTATCTCGAAACGTTTTTCGGAAGGGACTGCGGATATCTCGAAATCTTGACCGAGAGGGCGGAAGGCAAAGTCCGCTTCCAACAGGCAACGACGGCTTTGTGCTAACGCTTATCTCTTGCTATATGTGCCGAACGCAGCGTGAGCTCGTCATTATGCAACCTAGCCTTTGCGAGTGCGAGTTGATGTTCTTTGTTTTCCCCGCAATCTGCGCATGAAGCATCTTGACTTCAGTTTTGCTGAGTAGTGAGTGGTCTGCGCAACAAACGCTTCAGAACATCAACCTAGATGTCCCGCCCAAAGTAGTGCAAATCTCTCACGTCGGAGAAAAAAATGAAGCGATGGCGACCAACGGCTCATGCGATGTGTGGAGCAACTTGAGAACGCCTTTCTCGGACCGAATGCGAACGCCAAGCAGGCGAGCATCCCGCGGAAATAAAATTTCCTGTGAATTGTTTTGCCTTTATTACGGTAGCTCCCCCGTGCAGTGGAGCATTTGCTAGTAGCACTGACTTTTCTTTCATAGTGACCTGGCCACATATTTTCGGCGTATTTGCTTAACTCGAAATACCGCTTATGTCGAAAATTTTGCAGGATTTTACGACTTCGAGTTAACGAGGGATTACTGTATGTGCAAAAGCTTAGCTCCTCCGGTATCACCGTGTCGTGGGACCTGGTTTCTCCCAGCATTGTCTAGAAGAGCTTCAAGAAAATGGGGCATTCGAACGTGCTCGATGGAACCGAGGTCGACGCGCTTTGGGAGGGCGGTGACAGCGGCCGCGACGATGATTACCAGTGGGACCTTGCGACCGGTGATTCCGACTAGACCGCGTGGGAACTGTTTTGGCTGGTTAAATTACGTGCTAATTCTATTAAATAAACAAGTACACTTCGTTTGCCTCCAATTTACTTTTTTTTTTAATGCATATACCGCACACGTTAGGACTATTGCACATTATTTCGGATGCGTTCGCGAAATCTCCGCGTAATTTGCGCACCCCCTTTTCGGAGCTCCAAAATCGCGAAAAAAAGTGTGCAAATTATGCGAGTAAATACGGTATCTTCACCCACATTTGATTGGATGGCAACTTGAGACTTAGTAAGCATTGTGAAAAAATGTGCAGACTGTCTGAACTTGCACAGAAAATATTGTTAAGTGTTCTAGTTTGTCTAATGAGGTATGCGCCTGTGGTGTAGCATAGCATTGGGCTTCATAGAGACCCTGGACTCAAGTCCTGCTATCCAAACATTTTTATTAGAATTTTTCTGTACGTTTATCACATGTACATATGTGCTGTGCTGATGTTACTTGCATACATGTGTATGTTATTGTGCATGTGTGTGACATTACAGTTGGATATCCAGACAGTGTATTAGTCGGTCGTTTTGTTGGTCACTCAAAATGGCTGTTAGGTGGTTAAAGAAATACTATGCTCATTTATGCGGAGAATCTGCTTCGGAAACAGCTTTTTTGTTTTTGAGCCGATTCTTTTGAAACTTTTATAGTTGATATGTCTTTACATGCTAATTTCTAATCATCCATTATATTTCTAACACGGTACATAGTAGATATCACATATTTCTTGAATTGTTAGCAGCAAGGTTTTCATCTTAACTGAGAGTTATACAGTCGAACCCCTTCATAAGAGGCACTGTTATAAGAGACAAATGGGTATAAGAGACACCAGTGTGCCTACAGTAAAATGCGGTTTGATAAGAAAATGCATACGTGATACCCTGCTTATAACAGACACTTCATATAAAAGGCAATAATTGCTGCCCGGAGCATGCCTCTTATAAAGGGGTTCAACTGTAAAGCAACACTCTTGAATGGGAGCTGTATGGAGTGAAGCAGGAATGGCTGTTCTGAACCCTTTTGAAGAAAATTCATGGTAAGTTGAACATTCACGAGTCAGCCGATGTTATGCAGGGATTTCACTCGCAGAAGTTGTAATGTACTGGAACTTTTGTTCAAATGGGCTTAGAATATCCATTCTTGCTTTATTGCCTACAGTATTCATTCCAGATTATTAATGGGACCTAACAGTTCCCATTAATATTGTGTGTAACAAAGAAAAAATGAGCCCTTAAATTTCCACTTCTTTCCTTAATTCCAGATTATTGTGAAACACTGATCTGCTTTGCTACTCTCACAGTAAAATAGAAAATCTTGCTCCTAATGAAGCACATGAAATGCTTGATATTTTAAAACCAGCATACTGTACTGGAAAAATAATTGCATATTTTAAATCAGCGCATAAAAATACATAAGCTGTGAAAGTTTAACAAGAATCTGCACAAGAATAAAAATATTGTGGCGAAGGGTCATGTAGGGAAGTGCATTTCAGCTCCACTAACGTGAAACTTGGGGTGGGGTGAAGGATGCAGTGCGCTTTTAGTTAACGCGCACGCTGTGAATCTTTATTGTTCAACTATGCATAAGAGAAATCTCCCACCAGCAGTACATTGCAGGTCAAGATCCAGTGCCTATATATATGGGGTGGCTGGTGAACAGTTTTGCAGCGCAAGCAGTCGATTTTTTCAGTCAAGAAACTCGGTAGCAGACGCTGCCTGCGTCGGCGTTGTCTCTCGCGGGCGAGGGCACGTTCTCGTTCCTTGCGAGCTGGTAGTTGAGTGTTCATCACGGAAAGATCGTTTCCATAGTCAACGCACGCTGTTCGCTCTCTCTTGCCACACTGCAAGCGCTGAGGCGGTGGCGCCCTCTCTTGCGCACAAGCAAATGAACCGTCACGACAGCAGCAGACGACGATGCACGCCGACACGCCGAGACCTTAAGGTGCTTCACCCCTAAAAATGTGCTTCTGAAGCAGGGTCCCCCCCACCCGTCAATACTCCAAAGAGAAGGCCTGAGGGACATGAAAATAAAAGCAATATTTCTTGGTTGGAATTGATGTTTATTAACGTGGTGAAGTTAGTGGCCCTGTTTAGATTCACTTTCACTCTGTGCACATTCACTTGAGCAGAACGACAACCTGGTCCATTTGCCACGTACAATTTTCTCTTTGACAGGCGTTCGGCACGGATCCGGGATTGGAGCAGGAACTGCTGGAGAAGCCCGGCCTGCAGGAGTTGCTCCTGGACGAACTGGGGCTGTCAGAGGAGGACAGCGGCGGCGGGGAGGACGACCTGAGCCTGTGCTCGTCGACACCCAAGCCTAGTCTCAGGCCTTTCTTCTCCTCGGCTACATTGGTGCCACTCGCCGACGACTCAAGGGTGAGCAAGAAAGCTCACTTTGCCGTTTGGGAAGACTTTCGTAATCCGACGTGCAGTCTTGAACCACTTGCCTTGCAAGTGGTTCAAGTTGCTAGACTGATGAAGTTTAGTGCATGTTGTTGTGGGTCTGAGATCTTCAATCATACCTGTTGTGAAACTCCATTTCGAAACCTGGACATGTCCATAAACGAATCTGCGGAGGATTGCAAACAGCTGCACCACCTGTGGGCGATGACAGAAAACGCACCACATAGCTACGGTCGCTGCAGTGTTTGCCGTTCCTGCGCAATATGCCACAGCCAGAGTTTGGAGAAGTAGTTTCAAAAAAGGTTGATGAGTTCTGTAGACACATTATCTGCAAAATGGAAGCTGCAAGCATAAAAACACTGCTCCCTTCATCACTGCAGCATCTGTTGTAGGCATAAAGTTACCTAATAATACACTAGAGGGAACTCTGGCGATAGTGTCTATGGGAGCTGCAACGCATGGCACTTCAGCCAGCACGGGAATTATGGGTAGTGCACAGATTTGTCCAAGTTTCGTTGTTTGGCTCCGTTTGGCTCCATGTGGCCTGGAGCTGCTTTGTTGCAAATGAAGTTAGCAAACATTCAGCAGTTCCACTTCACCTTAACCTTTTAGGCTCACCAATTCAAATCGGCTCTCGAAGTTCACAACGATCCATTCTTTTATCCAAAACAAACTCCAAAACAACAGTAAACAAAGCCATGAGTGCTTTTGAAGCCGCCAGCACATAGACTAGGAAAATGCGTGTACTACCCACCATTCCCATGGTGGCTGAACAATTGCAGCGCCAGAGTTTCCTCTAGTAAACATTATATGAAACCCTATGGTTGGGGACTTGAGCACTGGAGTAGGCAAGAATGTCATTTATTAGCTTGTTTCGTCGCCTACGGATGACGCCACAATAAGTGGACCTATGGATATTGGCCACTGGCGTGTCCGGATCTTGATACATGGAGCCTATGGGGAGTTTCGCAACTCTTATGATAGAAGAACTCTGGTTGTGGGTGTCCTGTTTCCTCTAATCACCTGTTCCTTTCTTGTGCAGGGTCAGGACTCGGACAGTATGCAGGTGAGTTGCAGTGAGGTGGTTCTACTCTTTCTCATACTTGGGGGGCCCTTTTTTCATCGAATCCATCTCGCCCAATAGGACACGGACGAGGAGAGCCCACCTGCCCAAGAGGCAGCGCCACCACCACCGACACCCCGGGAAGATGTAAGAATTTGTTTTTCATTCCAAGAACTAGGCATGTGCGAGTATTCGTGCACTTCAAATATTCGCACGAATATTACAGTATTCGAATTCGCTTCGACACGAATTTAAGTTATTAAAAAATTTCAAGTATTCAAAATGAATGAATAGACATATAACCGCTTGTAACCCCCTGTAAAGATGGTTTCTCTGGAGTGGAGGGGTGCTATACCGTGAATACACCTATCCAGGAGGAAACCCGCACCCCTGCGAAGCTTCACTCAAGTTAACATATTATATACTCACATCGATTCATCTGTTTTTAAGTTTAAAAGGTTTTATGCCAGCTTACATGCTCCTATTATAGTCAATTTTAAAATGTAACATATTTTACAGGCTATCACTTGCATTCTACCACAAGTCAAATCCTGCTGGTGTTCAAAAATGCTTCCACTTCCCTTTGAACTGAAAAGAATGACATTTGCTTATGCCTTTCTTCGATTTAAAAAAATATTGTGCAGGTTAGTTGGGTCACGACAAATATGTTCATTTTTCTTTTTAATATGTGATATATTCTATTCGAATTCGATTCGAATTCACTTCAGACTTAAAATTTACTATTCGCACATGCCTACCAAGTGCTTTTCGCTAAATACTGCATTTAGTCAATTGTAACGCAACCACGATTGTAACGTGAGGGGGGGACTTTCCAGGGCGAAAAAACAAAAGAATTGTGTTTATCATTGCACTTTTTAGACTACTTGAATTTCGGTATTTGATTGTAACTTAAGAGTCAACTTCAGGTAGCGAGAATCTGGAAAAAAGTCTTGTATCACATTCGAGTAAATACGGTAACTATTACAGCTACAGGAACATGGCTGGTGTGGTAGGGACTTTCTCTCAGTGGCGTAGTGTTTACCTTTACGTTATCCATTGTCATAAGCCATAAAACTAGCACCTGAACCGGTATGAATATGTATGTAATGGGCATGAAAGTACGGGCCTTTGATTCAAGCAATGGCAGATTTTAATTGTTGTCATTCATAAAGAGAAAGACCACAAAAACTAAGGGGATGGTCATTGAAGGGAAGGCTCCTGCCAATGTCGCAGATTAGAAATTGACTGTTTATTCTGATTGAGCACATCGGCTTTTAAACCAAACAGCACTGTGGTCGTAGTGTAGGCCTGTGCAAACATACTATCGGTGTCAAATGAAATGCGAACTGCGGCAAGCATTAGCAATGGTATAGCGCTCACCGTCCAGTCATCACTACTGACAGGTAGTGATGACTGGACTTGTTCTTGATTGACATGTATGCATCCTATAGGTATGTGTGGGAACAGTTACAAATACCAAATGAATCCCGAAAGTAGTTTAATTTAAAATTCTGTTTGGACATCTGAAACAGTTGCTGTAAACAACTCTGAGGGAGAAGTGCGTTCTGTGCTGATCATGTTGAACGTTTCTCGCGTGTGTCTATCAGGCGGCCGGGGTGCAGCGTGTGCTGGAACAGTTGTCGCGCCTACTGCCGCCCGAAGAGTCTGCTCTGCCCGAGAAGCTGATTCTGGCCGAAGCACCGCTGCCGCGTCCACTGCCCACGCTGCCCGTGCTGATACTGGGCAGTGCCGACCTGCGCGCCGCCTTCGGTGCCCTCGTCGGGCGGCTGCAGAAGTTCTGCCACTGCAATGCGCGGCCCCCCGGCACGATTCGCGTCGGGGTCCTCGGCTCAGAGACCTTCCTCTCTGCGCTGGTGCGCCTGTACGTCGAGCAGCTGTCGGCCAAACCACCCGAGTGGCAGGCCTACCTGCGGTTCTTCCCCATGCCAGCGACCTCCTCTGGTCAGTGGTGTTGTTGCTTCTTTCTTTCTTTATTTGTTTCTTTCTGTACATGAACAGAAAATGGAGCGAAGGCAAAAGGCTTAGAAGCCTGACAAAGGGCCTTTGCTCCAAATGCAGTGAGGCATGCAGGCCATCATAAGCACTTTGCAAGATACAATTAATAGGAATGAGAAGGAAGATAAAATACGGTACTCACTGGTCACGTTGCTTTTTTTGTCATGTTTGCATTGCCACATTATTGTTGAGCCACATGTTTGTATAGTTGTCGATGGTGTGTCATATTCCACCTGTCAGTTAGCAGTGTTCTTACAGCAAAGCGATCTTAATCTACCCTGTGCCGTCATTGTTATCATCTCTGTCGTTGTAGTAGTAGTAGTGGTGGTGGTGGTGGTGCTACTAGTGTTAGTAGCAGCACTAGTAGTACTAGGCATCAAGCACATCACGTAACCAGAGAAGTGAGGTGACTAAATAAATAAATAAAATGAAATGATGATGATTATTATGATGATGCTTCAACTAAATAAAACGAAATGATGACTTTTTGTGCTGAAAGTCATCATCATTTCGCTTTACTTATTTTGAACCATAATCGTAATCATGAGGGTCATTGTTGTCAACCGTCGGACAGCAAAGCTGTTAAAGGAACACTAAAGGCAATTAACAGTTTACGTCAGAGTGAAAGATCAATGTTTGGGAATGTCTAAAACGTCAATATTATCAACAGCAGTGCTCTACTAATCGAGAAATTAAGGTAAATGTACGACACCACATGCGCCACGAGTGGGACACCACATGTACCGTTCGTGGGTAGATATAAATTGTCAAGCTCCTGTGGCACATACCCGCATACTGCGGCCCGTGGTATACGAGTATAAGCCACACGTGTCTGGAGAAATGAGTTTGACGACGTACGCGACGGGATTTTCATGCTATTAAAGTCACGACCAGCCAGACGTATTCGTCGAATCCTCTTACCCTGCCATACTAACTTTGGTCAACCTCAAGTTAAGGAGGCGATCACGAGAGCATCCAGACGTAGGCGGTTAGATAGATAGATAGATAGATAGATAGATAGATAGATAGATAGATAGATAGATAGATAGATAGATAGATAGATAGATAGATAGATAGATAGATACGTAGATAGAAACGCTCAAAGTGCTTGCAGTACGCAAAGAAATGCTTCGCATTAAAAAAAAAAAAGCAAAGCTGAACGTCGTCGGGGGCCACTCCATGCGCGCGCCGCGCAGTGAAACCATGCACGCGCGCATGGCGTCGAAAACGGAGAGCGAACGACACATATACCACGGAATACAATTTGGAAAAGCGCTCTCTATATGCAGCGCGGTCCCACACATGCGACGCGAACTTGAAGCGTACCGACACGCAGCAAGAATTTTTTTTTTTATGTGTCACTTTAACGAAGTGCAGTTCAGAGACTTCTGCAGCAATCGAAGAGTGGCGCTGCCAACGCTAAAGTCATTTTCTTTCTTGTTGTTTTTGGTTTGAAGGGAGGGGGGAGGGCACATGCGCGCATTCGCCCGCGGCGGCAACAACAGCGGCAACGCCTCGAGGGGCGCCGGCCTGCCTGCCCACCTCGCAGTCGCCGGGGCTCCGAGTGCGCCGTGTGCAACGCCGCTGCTTCACGCTTCGTCGGCGGCGAGGCAACTGCGGAAGATGCATGCTCGTGCCAAAATTACAAAATCCGGGCAAAATTTTGAGGTTGTCGGTGGCGAAAATTCATTATATCAAGGGTGTTTCCCGCTGCCGCTTTGTTACATAGAGGTCGCAAATACATGTGCTTCTATGGAGTAACGGCGGGGAATAGAAAAACTTCGTAATATCGAGGAATTCATTATATGGAGGTTCGTTTTAGGCAGGTTTAACTGTATAGAGAGAGCTTTTATCATTTTTAGCGTACAATAGTGTGGTCTATCTGGGACCGTATGAATATTACGCGGGACTTGTCGCATCGAACCAATCAAAACATACGGCCTTTGTCGTCACTCCCACGTGGTGAAACGTAACTTCCGATCACAAAAATAGCTGCTGTATGTCGCTCCAGTCCGAACACAGCGTGGTTTCTCCGTAGAAATAAAATTATAACAGCGTTGTTTTTGGCGTTGCCACTCGCGCAACAATATCGGTGCATTCCACAGTTCGAGAAGAAGCGATGAAAATGACATGCTAAATTTGTGTCGCAGGGCCCCTTTAATGCGAACTAACACACTGATGCCAAGGAAGGTGTAGGGGATATTATTTGTCCGTTCTTATTTCAATCACTTGAGTATCGCGTGACTTCTGACCAACTTTTATTACCGTATTTTCTGGTGTATAAGTGGCACCTTTGTATAACACGCACCCCCCTACTTTTACAACTTTCGCTGAAAAAAAAATTATAACGCGCACCTAATTTTAACTCGGCCAACATGATAAAACACCATGACACATGCAGAGTGCATTCGTTATGAAAAATGCATATTCCCGCACAACACAGAATATCCATAAGCAGCAGTATAAAACTTGTAAATGACGCTGTCTGAAGGCATAGGAAACCAATATTCATTCCCCTTCACTCGAAGCCACATCCTCTGGTGCGCTGTCAGAAGCTCTGCCACTTCGGTAGGCAGCATCGCTGAGTTGCAGTTGTCGGCTTCTGAGTAATTCTTTCACACGGCATTGTAAGCACCTTTAAGCACATTTCTGGCGTTGCATATACGGCAATATGATGCTTGGCTGGAACACGTAAACAATGATTAAGAAAGGGAAAATATACAACCACCTGTTTGTAGCACGAAGCCACAAGGAAATCCGTACAGATTTCTCAGAAAGAAAAGCTTCTTAGTTGCCGAAAAATTCGTCCTGGTCCAGGGTTTGAACCTGGGACCAACGCCTTTCCGGGGCAGTCGCTCTACCAATTGAGCTAACCAGGAAGCTAGTAATTGGCAGCGCGAGGTCAAATCACAAGGACACAAGTAATGCAAATGAGTTCTGCGGAATCCCGCAAGGTGGCGGAAGGGTTAAGAAAGGGAAAATAGACAACCACCCGTTTGTAGCCCGAAGCCACAAGGCCTCGTGCTACAAATGCAACTAAGAAGATTTTCTTTCTAAGAAATCTGTACGGATTTCCTTGTGGCTTTGTGTTCCAACCGGTGTTTGTCTATTTTCCCTTTCTTAACCCTTCCGCCACCTTGCGGGATTCCGCAGACCTCATTTGCGTAAACAATGATTGCATTGCACGGTTAACACCTTAACATGCATACAAAAAGTAAATGGCGATGGAAAGTTGGAAGCTGCGACTACTGCTGGACTACCGAGAAGTCTTGCATAGAAACTGATGGTGACGATGGTGGTGCTTTCGTGTTTGTAGCTGGTAGATCGCGGGCGCTGCAACGTCACAATGAAACGTTGTGGTTGGTTGGTCAAAGTTTATTAATAGTCTTGAATTACGCGACCAGCTCGCAGGGGAGTGTTCTTTTTTATTTATTGCATCAGTTCCATGGGTTTGGTGTTTCATTTAAGAAGAAGCAATTCGAACAGCAAAATAGAGCGCGTGATGGTGGCGGCCTTTCTTGCGGCCGTAATCTTCGTGGTCCCTGCTTTAACAGCAAGTAGCCGACATCTGAGATATGGTCACTTCATTGTTATAACAAGATGAAATATCTTTTTATGAGTGCTGTCACGCACAGTTTATCATACTTGCGAATAAAATTTGGACATATTGGTCAGTCAAGCTTGCATGAGTTTTTGCGTATACAGTCGATCCCGGATATATCGAACTCGGATATATCGAATTATTGGCTATATCGAACAGTTGAGAAATCCCCTTGAACTTCCCATGCAAAAGTATAGGGCTGGTGCACGCGTATATCGAACTCCCGCACGGCGAGACATCCGCTATATCGAACGCTGCGCCGCACCGAAGCCCAGAAAGTGCAGTTTTCCTAACCAATATTGATCATTTTTAGGCCGCGTTCCGATCCTTTTTCGTGCGCTGGTGACGAAAAAGCGGTGTTATTCCATAGCGTTGATCTGGCTTGTTGCGCCGCGTATGTGAATGCAGCGGTATGTTTGATGCGCGATCTGCAGGTTTTGACGCACGGACATGGTGTTTTCAGAGGCCGATTGCCGAGGGCGTCAAAATGAGAATGCGAAGCGACTCGGCGGCCTCATCGCAATGTTCGCATTCCCTTCCGTTCGCGCACGACGGCATGCGGACACGAAAAGCATGGCCTTCGAGATCCGCAATCTCGTGACGTACTTTGGTCGGTTTTGGTTTTAAAACGCACATCTCGGAGGCTACGCTTTTCTTGCTTTTTTGCGCCAAGTTACAAAGCCACAAGTGCCATCGCTATCACCAACATGTCGACGGTGGGGGGCTTGGATCGTTTGTTGTTCGTGGGCAGTGGTAGCAGTGGTGTGCGGTGTCTCTTGCGGCTTGTGTACTTCTTGCTTCGTTCCTGTACTGATAAATTCTTATTCGGGAGCCGAACTAAGCATTGACCCGCTTGTGGCGATAAAAATGACGACTGGTGCTTGGAACGACGTCTAGTAAAGCACCGTCGTGAACTATTTCCTAATCGAATTTGGTGCCAGGTGACGACTTTGGTTGCCGCTGACAACGGCGTTCGGTGCCTCAGTGAAATTTGCGACTTATTAGCATTTCCGGGCGCTATCTCGGACGGGAGCGCAGCTAGCGACTTCATCAGTGCGGATGACGACGTAGCTGTTTCTGAGAGCATCGATGCCGAGATAACGGCTGACGATGCTGGTCCCCGCGGAAGTGGACCCGTGCGGTTATGAAGATGTCAACGCTGCCGCTGCCTCCAATAATCAATTACCGCGCTACAGTGCAATCACCGCTGTTGTGGCCGACGGTGCTGAACTTGCTTATTTGCAATGTTACTGAGGATGACTCGATGAACTTGACGGCGCGCGAGAAGCAAGACACGTTTACGGACACGCGAAATAAAGTGCGGTAGCTTGCAAAAAAAGTTGTCACCTTGTTTTTTAGCATACTGTTAGCGAACTGTAATGTTAGCGCTTGTTACGATTTCCGAAAACTGTTTCGAGGTCTGCAATGCTTTAATTTAAGCCTTCAATACGCATATTTTGTATTTCGAATTATCGATATATCGAACTATTTCGCGATCCCCTTCGAGTTCGATATATCCGGGATCGACTGTATAAGATGCAACTTTGTATAAAACGCAACAGTGAAAATTTCAGAAAAGAGGTGCGTCTTGTACACCGGGAGATACGGTACTTAGTTATTTTTTGTTTTTCACAGTTTGTGAAGACTTGCAAAGTATTGTCAGGTCTTGCCAAATTTCGAAAATTTCTTGAATCATAAGGCCGGCAAGGCTTTTGCTTTAATAAGTTGTACAGTTAAACCTGGATATAACGAAATTAACAAATTCCCGAAAAAATTCGTTACAAACAGGTTTTCGTTATATCCAGTTTCAGCACGAAAATTCAAAAAGGAAATGCACAAATTAAACAAAAGGGGAACTGATGGCAGGTCTCACCCAAAACACTTATTTAGCAGTAAAAAACTGCTTTATTAATGCGATAGCAATTATACAGACACTCTCGACGGGTTTTTGCCATCGCCGCCATGTTCCGTATAAAGTCCAAATTGATATCATGCCCCCGCGCATCGTAACTTTTACGCACGGGTAAAAGCGCGTGAGTTGGGGCGACGAGTGCTGCTGAAGCAGAGATCAAACGAGCCGGCCCATCTCTATCGCCTGGAGGCCGCATGCGATAACATCCCCCCGCGTATTGGACCTGCCGTCAAATGCTCAAGCAAAGAGGAAACACCCCGCCCGTCTTGAACAAGCATGAAAAGACGCGGAGGGGTCAGACGGTCACTCGAGCAGCAGCAGTGAACTTTGATTTTAAGGGCGCGGCTGCGATCGCAGGCGCGCGCTATGTCGCAACCATTAGTGCTAGGCTTTCCACGTGCTGCACTTTCAACGCGAAGCGATTGTGTGAAAAGAGCGCTTCTGCCTGGAGCGGCCGTATTTTCTTACACCAGCGTTTTGTAGGGTTACGCGATATCGGTTCCAAGAGTAGGTTGCCAGCCTTACTTCGTATAACATTACAATTTGTTGCTTTCGCATTCATTGCATTGCATTCAACGTGCCATCGTGTTGCCGGAGCTAATCGGCTAATCGCGAAGGCTACGGTCTAGCGAACTCACGGCGTGGTGCGGCGCAAGACTGCAAAGCGCGCGACGAGTCGACCTCCGAAGATCGTCGTCACCGTGGTCTCGGACAGTTTACACCAGTGCCTAATCTGACATCTCGGTAGTGACGACACGGATGTCCGCTTAAAAAGCAAAGCTGAACGTCGTAGGCGGGGGCCACTCCATGTGCAGCGAATACAGTTCGGAAAAGCGCTGTCCATATGCGGCGCGGCATCACATATGCGACGCGAACTTGAAGCGTACCGACGCGGAGCAAGATTTTTTTTTTTATGTGTCTCTTTAACGAAGTGCATTTCAGAGACTTCTGCAGCAATCGAAGAGTGGCGCTGCCAGCGCTAGTCGTTTTCTTTCCTTTTTTCTTTTTTTTTTTTGGTTTGAAGGGAGGGGAGGGCACATGGGCGCGCATTCGCCTGCGGCGGCAAGAACAGCGGCAACGCCGGCTCGAGGGGCGCCGGCCCGCCTGCCTGCCTTGCAGTCACCGGGGCTCTGAGCACGCCGTGCGCGACGCCGCCGATCGCGCTTCGTCGGCGGCGAGGCAACTGCGGAAGATGCATGCTCGTGCCAAAATGACAAAATCCGGGGCAAAATTTTTTAGGTTGTCGGTGGCGAAAATTCGTTATATCAAGGGTGTTTCCCACTGCCACTTCGTTGCATAGAGGTTGCAAATACATGTGTTTCTATGGAGTAACGGCGGGAAATCGAAAAACTTCGTAATATCGAGGAATTCATTATATAGAGGTTCGTTATAAGCAGGTTTAACTGTAGTGTCTAGTTTTTCGTGTTGCCGACGCAGCTTTCATGCTACCTCTGATGTTTTGCAGGTGCAGCAAGTGGGCCCTTGCTGCGGCACCTGTGTGCCGTGGACAACTGCTACTCCTCCCAGTTTGCAGAAGGCTGGCTGGACGAGGCCGAACAGCGGGCGGCCGACTACCTGTCCTCGGCACATGCCACGCTACAGTTGCCCATAGCCGAAGCCATGATCAACCATCGGCCACCCAACAGGTGTGCCAACATCCTTTCTTCTAGGCCCCCCTTGCCTCTAAAGGGACGCTTAAGTAAAAATCTATCTTGAGAACAGCCGTGCACACTTTAAGAAACACAGTCAAACAATGAAAGTCCCTAGGAATATTGGTCAAGGGCTTGTTTTTTTTTTTTTTTTTTTTCTTTTTTTTTTTTTTTTTTTTTTTTTTTTTTTTTTTTTTTTTTTTTTTAGAATCAGCCTAGGTTAACCACCAGACAGTGAGGCCAAGGGAAGCATAGGGGACATCATTTGTGTTTTGTTTTTAGCAGCGAAGCTGTTAAACCTGGCAGTGAGACGTCCGTTAACAAAAACCCCTTGCTGCGTCATTGCCGTAGCAACCGCCACAGCTGTGTGCCACCTGCGCTCAAAAAAGCCAAGCCACCACCGCACTGACAAGCAGCTGCCGCCTAGCCCTTGCCATAGCAAGCACTACAGTTTCGTACACCGTGGCTCAGGGACAGTGATTTCAACACATTCAGACTGGCAAGCCTTGCGCGTTCCGGATCATCCTGTTGCCGTCTCTTGGCTGCCGCTTCTTCAGCCAAGCACGCTGGATTCAATCACTGCTGCCATTGTAATTCAAGGGCTGCAGCCTGTCAAGCTCAGGATCAACCATCTTCGCTTTGCCAAGCTTTGTGCAACTTGATGCAAACTTCCTGCAATTTTTTAAAAATGTAGTGCAGTAATCAGGACATAAATGGGAAGTAATTAAAGTGGAAGAAAAAGACAAGCTGCCACTGGTAGGGAATGAGCTTACAGCTTTCGGATAGTACATCCGATGCTCTACCAATTCAGCTGCGGGAGTGGTCGTTTTTCCATCCACATAATTGGGTATTTCTAGCCATGTAATCCTGGTAGCTTTAGCCAACGTTACTCGTAGCCATGGCTGCATGTATGGAGCACTCCTTTTGTCAGCTGGCATCATGTAGCATGTGATCTTTTTACAAACTGGCAGCTGACTGGTAAACCCTCTCATGCTACCCGAAGGCATCAAGTCTGCCGTGACAAGACTCTTGCTGTGCAAGAGCAGAGGTGCTGAACTTCAGCGCGTCTGTAATTGTCTGTGTTTAAGTTTTGCGCAGCTGTTCTCAAGATTACCATATATACATGATTGTAAGTCCACTCGAATGTAGGTCGGCACCCTGAAAATCGAACAGCAAGGAAAAAAGTGCGAGCACATTTCATAAAAAATGATTTACGATGGCGCTGAAAAGAAAGCGAACTCGAATTTCGGTGTGCAAAGGTGGCTTCACGGCAGTGCTTGAAAGCTCTGCAGGAAAGCTAGCTTTGCGGCAATACGCGGGGTTTATTTTTACGAAGTTTTCGGCAAATTGTTGCCGAGGTTGCTTGTTTTACTCAAGGAAATACGGCATATATTAACAGTAGAGCCGTAAAGTAAATTTAATGTCATAACCATGGCACAGTGTGCCTCGTTTCTCGTTGGCTTGGGTTTCGGTTGTGAGACGACTTTACAACCAAAACTATAGTTTTCTATTGTAAGTTGACCCCCGAACTTCATATTTCAAATTAAGATAAAATGGGTCGACCTACAATCGTGTAAATACGGTATGTACAACCAACTAGCTCGCCAGTACTGCATGAGCATATGAAACACTGATGGTACATTCGACTGGTCATTCACGAGCACCGTAGAGTGCTCTAGCGACGCGCATCACGTTTAGCTGGTCAAGATCGGAGCACTCTGACTGCATTCAGCTGCTTCTCTCGGAGTACCACGCTCTAGCTCAGAGCTCTTTGAGGCGCTCTCACTTTGACCTTGGAGCGCAACCGTGATCTGATCTCGTAACTCCCATACCACATCTGTTTGCAACAGAAGAGTCTGGGACGTGTTTCCTCTTCCGGCCTCCAATTGCTCTGGACGCGCATTCTCTGGCTCTGACCAAGTGCTGGCTCCACGTTGGTGCAATCTGAGTCTGAGCTTGGTGGCACCCTGTTGAATGTACCTTTAGTAATAAGCTGAGACTGATGGTTTTTCAAATTCATTGTAATTTATTTCACGAGCATATGTTTATGGTTGGAAGTACCGTAGAGTATCAAACCTAAAATCATGTGGTACAATCATAGTCTAGGCTATCGCATTGCTACCACGGGCAAAACAAGCAAGGCTCTTGCGGGCCACAAGAAATGCAGGAACGCCAGGGACTTACTAAAGGGTTAGACATCAAAGTTATGAAGAGGACTGGCTTAACGACAACTCTAGTGAGAATAAGTACTAGTTGGTCCAGGGGTGCTATCGCGGAACGATTCCTTTTTCTATTCCAATTCTTTTCCGCGTGACGTTGAAGCTTACGTCAGCAGTGGGCGGGAACGCGCGACGCCGGCTCCCGTTGCGTGGTAACGTCATTTTGACGTCAGGCTTTTTTACGGCTGCTTGATGGACAGACACTTCGACCAATCACAGACGGCTAATGGCGGCGAAAAGATAGCACCCCTGGTTTCATTAATTTTCCTTTGTGGAACACACTCACGTGTATATTGCTGTTGGAAAATGGCATATAGTAACTTTCATTAAGATAACCAAGTCCTGATATTTGCCACATTCTCAATAATTTTGGTTTCGAATCACTCACAAGGGCAAATAGTATGAATTCGAAAGTTGAACCTAAATTATTGGATCAGATATCATTATGTGTGAATTTGAAACTGGAATGTCCGCACACCCCTAAGTATAGATTTTCTTTTCTTTTCCAGCTCAGAAGATGAATCCAGCCAAGTGTTTGTGCCCTTCATCAGTGTGAGTGTACTGCTCTATGTTCCTGCTTCGAGTCTTTTATTGAGTGTCTGCCATCAACCAAAGACTAAAATTTCTGAAAGGCAACATTTTGTAACCAAATGTGGTTTGACTGGCTTTAGGTAAACCATATGCACCTTACAAGTATTTTTGGCTCAGGTTCAGGGTTGGGCAGTTAGTTGTATAATTTTTCTTATTAACTACCGTTACTGGCAAATTGCACAAAAAATGTTGGACAGCGAAGAAAGAAATCCTAGTTAAGACAGTGTAGGTGTAGGGAATCCTGCTGCAAATTTCACATTTGGAACACGTGCACAAATTTGTGGAGAAATCGTGAAAGCAGCCTTTTTTTTGTGCGCTAAGACTAAATAAACGTCATTACCGCTGTTCGCAACTCGTTCATGATGCATATTGGCAGGTAGGAAGGAATATGCAAGGGCAGTACGACTTCAGTTTTGTATCGAGGCACCCTGCCATCATTTCGGAGATTCACTTTTTGAGCTTGTCTTATAGTGTGTATCGGTGCTTTTCATTGATTTGTTGGTGAATATAGCATGGTCCAGTAAATCTACCATGTTGCTCATAGCTATCAGGAACAAACGAATAGCAAATAGAAGCTCATTGATACATTCCCTCTTCTTACATACTCATAATTATGAAACGGCACCACGAAATAAGACAATATAATAATTGAGGCACATACGAACACAAGCTCAGAACTTTCAACTGAAATTTTATTCACATGTGTGACCGCGCTACGCAAGTGCAAATATTCTAGTGCTTCGAGTATTCAAATTTGCTTTAATGCAAATTTAAATTATTCAAAATTTCGAAGTATTCGAAGTAAACAAATAGATATATATAAACCGCATGTAACCCCCTGTAAAGCTGGTTTCACAGCAGTGTAGGGTTGCTATACCATGAATACATGTATCCAGGGAAAATCAGCACTGCCTCGAAGCCCCACTTGAAGGTCAAATGAACATATAACCCTCACATCGATTCATCATTTTTAAGTTCAAAAGCTTGTTATTCCAGTTTATAGGCCATAAGTATAGTAAATTTTAAAACATAATGTATTTTACAGGTTATCCCTTGCATTCTACTGAAATTCAAATCCTGCTACTGTTAAAAGCGGCTTCCACTTCACTTCGAACAAAAAGAATGACATTTGTGCATCCCTTGTTTAAAATTTTAAAAATATTGCGAAGGTTAGTTGCGTCATGACAAATATGCTCATTTTTCTTTATAATATGTGATATACTATTTAAACCATTCGATTCGAAATTATAAGACCAAATCACTATTCGCTTTGAATTCACTTTGAACCTAAAGTTTTCCATTCGCACATGCCTAAAAAAGAGTCATGCATCAGTTTCCCATCTATTACTTTGCAGCGTAAATAAATATTGTATTTAAATAGGTAGAGGGTTTTTCTGTGTTCTTTGTTCTTTTTGCATCGCCACGTGCTGCCGGTACATATTTGTGTTCACGCATGTCAGTAAAATTTCAGTGGAGAGTTTGCCGCTAGCGTTCGTGTGTTCCTGAGCCATTTGTGTTATTCTATGGCACTGTTTCATAATTATGAATCCATGCCAACTGTCCCAGTTGTCAGTCTTACTTACCATATCGTTTTATTGCACCTATTGAGGTCCTGTTGGCATCTATAGCTCAAAATGCAATGTGTGTAACATGATTTGTTGGTATGGGAAGAGAGTTTGCCCGTATTTTCATGTGACACGGGCATGTCAGTACTGTGGGAAAATTGCAGTGGTGAGTGGCCACTCCTCCTGATCGCGAACTTTTTGTGACTTCTCTGCTGTTTGTGAGATTTAGTGGCTGGAAAGCGTGTTATACAATCGTAGTGTGACAAGAAATCGAACGTTACTTCCAAATAATCATGTTGTCCGTTGTCCGGGGACATATTAAAGGGACACTAAAGAGAAACAGTGACTTGGTTTAGATTGACGAACCGCACTCTGAGAACTCTAATGCCATATGTTTCGCTATCATAAGTTCATTATTAACGGAGAAAATCAAGGTTGAAGTTTCATTTTTAAATTTCGCACCGAAATCTCCGCGCGTGACGTCGATAATTTCAAAATGTATTTTTCATATTTTCGCAACATTGCTTCAACAGAATTTTCTGAAACTTCGTATGCTAGGTCGATGGCACCCACAGATGACAATGTATTTCAAATTTATCGATTAGAAGCTACGTAGGACCCAGTAGAGGCCTTCAAAATTCAATGACGTCAAGGCATTTGGTGCGGGAATATCAATGTGGCAACTCCACCCGCACTTTCTTTTTGCGCATTTTCTCGCTTACCAAGCATCGTGTCGTGGTAAGAGTGGTGTTTTCATGATTGTGAAATTGTACTTTACTAATACACGAAAAATCGTTTTGCTCTTTAGTGTCCCTTTAAGAGGAGAAAAGGAAGTGTAACTGTATTAGGCCATCTTTTGTGTTCCCAGTCACGAACATTGGCACTGGGAAGTTGTGTGAAACAGGAAGAGGTATCAATAAGTATCTACTGGATATATCTACCGTGAAATTCCAAGCAAGGTGCCCCCCCCCCCCCCCTTCCCGCCCTCACCAACTCAATATTTCCCAGAACAGCACAGAAATTCGAGATGGTGGCAGGAAACCCTTCCCACCAGACAAAAAAACGATGTGCACATGGACTTTCTCAGAAGTCTTCATGCTCTCGTTTGCAAACGGAGCATTTCATTATTCATATACACACAAAAAAAAATTGTATCATTAAGCTTTGCCTTTCAGAGTTGAATGTGATAACGATATCCACATACGCACGCACGCACACTCACGCACAAACGCATGCACGCACACACTATCACCTTCCCAATCGCTAGCCTGTCTCGTTCTTGGTGGAGACCTAAACTGTGCTGCAAATAAAGCCAAATTGCAAACGCCATCTGGCTCCTATATTTATTTGCATCTGCCTCGAATTTTCGCTCATTGTCAATGCTGCTTTTTTACTCGCAACCGAAGATGCCACCGCTGACACTGAAATTTCGGCAAAACGAGCTCTTTAACGCTATTGCGTTAAAGACGCAAAGGCAGTGCTATCATACTGTGGGGAGCGGGGCATGGAAGCACCTCTCATTATAAGCCCGCGTTATCGCAGCATCTCTGGGCAACAGACACAGATCATGGAGGCCTCACTTTTGCCAAATAGTGTTTCGCAGGCACCGTCACCGAATTGCAGATATAGATAACAAAAGCTGTGCTTTTGCTAGCAGGAGCCTGAAGATTGCCATGGCTGTCGTGTACCCAGTTCTGGGTGCAATCATTATGTGGGAAAAAAAAAAAGCTGACAAAACAGAACTTTGAAAGCAAATTTCAGATGCAGCTGCTTTGAAATCAGGCCTTGACATGGTCCGTGATCAGGGTGGGAAGGGAAGGGGGAGAGCTTTCCTAGATTAGCACATTAGTTCTATGGTATCTTTTAATGTGTCATGCCCATGTTTTGACAGCACAATGCTTTGTTCACTTCCATTGTAGGACGTCAAGATAGGTGTTGCCGAAGGAGGAGGGGGAAGCTCGGGTAAGTTTGGATGGCCATGGGCTAACCAGAGTGTTCTTAAGGAAGGGACACTTTGCTTGAAAATTTTATTTTAATTCTTAATCGATTTAGGTGAAACTCGCTGAGTTAATGTATAGGTATTTGTGTGCTGATTTCATTTATGCAATTACACTCGAACCTCGATATAACGAACCTGAATATAACAAAATATCGGTTGTTACGAAGTAAAGGAAGAATACTCTTGCAATAGTTACAGTGGTAGGAATATACCTTTATAACGAATTTTTGGATATTATGAACTTATTTTTCGGGGAAAATGCAACTTCGTTATAACGAGGTTTGAGTGTATATTTTTTGTACGATGTCTAGTTTTTGAAATGTCATCCATTCCATGTGCCATTTTGGGAGCTATCGTTAAGCTAGACTGAGAGAGTTACAAAGTGAATAAGCATATCAGAATGACTTGGACTGATGGATAAGTGCAGGAAAATGAGAATGGATCTTCTAAACATGTGTGAACAAAACTTGTGGTATGCTGAACATTCATGACTGAAATCCCAGCTTGTCCTGTGCTCGTTTGCAAATGTTCAGCTTGCAATAACTTCTCTTCAAGTCGGTTTACATTATCCAGTTTTGTTTCCTTGCACTCAGCTCTCATCGCAGGTCATTGTGATGTGCTTATTCACTCTGTAACTCACTTTAGGCAAACTCTTGCCCCCCCCAAAAAGCACATCAACTGTTTGATATTTCAAAAACTACTAATCTATATCTGGGGTTCTCGCATACCAAAACCACGGGATGATTAGTAGGGATGCCGTAGTGGAGGGCTTCAGAAATTTCGACCATCTGGTGTTTTCTTATGTGCACTGACATCGCTCAGTACATGGGTCTCATGCATTTCACCACCACTGAAATGTGACCGCCGTGGCCGGGATTGAACCCGCGACCTTCGGGTCAGCAGCTGAGCACCATAATCACTGTACTACCAAGGTGGACATTTTCAAAAACTACTAACTATACTAGAAAAATTATTGCGTATTTGAAATACGGTAAAATCCTGTTACGACGACATTGACGGGGCACGCGAAAAAATTTGTTGTCGCGGAATTTCGTTGCAGGGAAATTTCATCTATAGACCACGGAATTAAGTAAGAGCGTATTCACTATTGATAAGCACGACGATAGCAACCGCGGCTTCCTGCAGCGGTTGCAGCAAACGGTAGTTCCGTTTTCAATCTGTGCGCGCGCTGCCCGTGTGCGTGCCTTCAGAACTGCGTCGTCAAGCTCTATAGCACGGTAGAAGGTTGGTTAGCGGCGGCGTTGGCATCTTCGATCGTGATCACACTGCATTTTCCGCACGGGTACACTTCCGCGGCACCACCAATGTCAGCCATGATCGTAACATCGATGCCATCAGAAACAGCCGCTAGAAACAGCTACATCATCACCTGCACCGATGAAGTGGCTCGCTCTCTGATATGGTGCCCAAAAACGCTCATTCACTGAGGCACCGTATGCTGTTGTCAGTGATTATGACACACCCAGTCATCACCTGGCACCAAAGCCGACAAGGAAACAGTTCATCATGGTGCTTTACTTGCTGTCGCTCCAAGCGCCAGTCGTCATTTTTATCGCTACGAGTGGGTCACTGTTAAGTTCGACTCCCGGCTGAAGATTTATGAGGAATCAGGGTAGAAGTACACAAGTTCACAAGCTGCGTGCGGAAACGCTACCCACAAACAATAAAGGAACAAGTCAATATGTTGGCGATAGCGATGTCACCTGTGGATCTGTAGCAGGCAGCCACTTCTTTGGCGCAAAACGCAAGAAAAAGCATAGCCTCCGAGATGTGTGTTCTGAAAAGTGAAAACACCAAAAATACGTCACAAGGTTGTGCATCTCGAAGGCCATACTTTTTGGGCCCGCATGCCATTGTGCAAACAAACAAGGGAGTAAATGCGAACATTGCAACGAGGTCGCAGAGTCACTTCGCATTCTCATTGTGGTGCCCTTGGCAATCAGCCTTTTAGGGGCGAAGCTCCTTAAGCCGTGGGTCGTGTGTCCCTGTTGTATGTAGCCACCTCTCGTTTAGTACTTGTATATGATGAATATATTTAGGGGCGAAGCTCCTTATGGCATTACCTCGGCGGTCCTCGGTTGTCCATGCAGGCACCTGAGTAGCCAGTAGGTACTGGATTTCAACCTCCAAGGTAGTGCCGGTGTGAGATGTCTCCTGTGCATGATTAAACAATAAAAAAATTCACAACGTACATGTAAAATTAAAGTGAGCGGCGAGTCGCCATGACTCTCATCGACCCTTTCGTATAAATGCGCCCGCTCTCACGTTATTGATGATGTACTGCGCAGAATTTGCGGAAGATTACCGGTTTACCGCATTCACTCCGTGGATATGGTGTCGTCATCTCCAGTTCTCGTCTCGTTTCCGAGAGGGCGCTGTCCTATAGACATGCGTACAATATGGTGTTTGGGTGAAGGTACGCTAGATGGCGTTGGCGGTGCAGCTGCTCTTCGATTGCGCGGACCGCCGTACGAGTGCGCTTGCCGGATCGTGCTGCTTGGCGGACTATGGACGACGACCGGTCGTTGAAGTTTGAATAAAATTTCACACACACTATCGCTTTGATTACTGCTGGGCGAAACCACTGAAGATTTCACGGTGTAACCATGATTGCTTCAGTCACCATAACTCTCATCGACCCTTTAGTATAAACGCTCCCGATCTCACGTCAGTGATGATGTAAAGATTCACGGTTTACCGATGAACCTCCGCAGCTTCGCCCACTCATCATCATTCACTCCGTGGATATGCTGTGTTTTTTTTTTGAAAAGCGCTATGCCCGTGCGTTAAAACCTGCAGATCGCGCATCAGACATACCAGTGCACTCACAAGCGCTGCGCAGCGAAACAGATCAACGCGATGGAATAACACTGTGTTTTCGTCACCTGTGTGCTAAGAGGGATTGGAACTTGCTAGAACGCGGCCGAAAAATGATCAATATTTGTTAAGAAAAATGCACTTTCTGGGCTTCGGTGCGGCGCGGTGTTCGATATAGCAGATGTTTCGCTCTGCGGCAGTTTGATATACGTGTGCTCCAGCCCCGTACTCTTCAAGTAGAAGCCACAGTCGTGGCTGTTTTGTGCGAAGAAATAACGAGGGGAAGGGGTCAAGGGGAGTGCAAACAGTCGAAAGTTTGGGCTCCCCTTGACCGCTTCCGTCGTTATTTCTTCACGTGAAACAGCCACAACTGTGGCTTCTACTTGAACATGAACCGACTAGCCCAGCAACGTGTACTTCCCGTATACTTGCATGGGAAATTCAAGGGGATTTGTCAACTGTTCGATATAGCCAATAATTCAATATATCCGAGTTTGATATATCCGGGATTGACTGTACACTTAAACTCGGCAAGTTTCATCTCAATTGATAAAGATTAATACAAAAAATTTCGGGATCCATGTCCCCCCCTTAAGTGAGCTTTGCCCACTGTGGTAATGTGCTTCCTATTTTCAGTGGATGTGGAGGAATGCCTGGGCAGCTCTCCACCAGCTGCTGAGAGCACGACACCGCCGTCATCGCCCAGTATAGGAGGCGCGGCCGTGGCCACAGCAGCCCAAATGTCCACCTCTGCAACGGGGTTGGTTGAGGTTCCACTATCAATTCTCTTCATAGTGTCCTTTCAAAGGTTGTGCGAAAGTGTTGGACAGTGCTTCTGTAAAAGTGAGCGTGAACTATGCAGAGCATACCCTGGCATGCTATGCATAGTTCAAGTGTCCTTGGAGCAGTGTGTCGGTATGGAACAAACACCAAAAACTAAAAAATAAAGCCCCGATATTTTTTTTACTGTAATGAAAACGTAACCGGAACGTTATCTATTACAGCATAACCCCTTTATGAGACACTGATGTAACAGACAATGGGTGTAAGAGACACCAGTGGGCCTACATTGAAAGAGGTGTTGATGAGAAAATGCATACGTGGTACCCTGCTTAGAAGAGACACCTCATATAAAGACAAGAATTGCTGCCCAGTGCATGTTTCCCATGAAGGGGTTCAACTGTATTTCATTCCGGAGTGAAACCGAAATTTTTTTGTCTTTCAATTCACGGGAGAACTTGGCAGTCGGGAAAAACTGAGATCATGCAAAGTGGGCAATAATGCATATCTCATGGTACATTGACGAGAATTACTTAGCGCCAGAAAACACGCAGCACATAAGACACACAAGGGACAAGCAAAGTTGACAGTTATAAGTAGCGCTTGTCCCTTGTGTGTCTTTCTTATGTGCTGTGTGTTTTCTGGCGCTAAGTAATTCTCGTCAGTATACACCAACTAGGCCCTCAAAAAGTCCTCTCAGGGTACAGTCTTAACCCCTACCTCAGACAAGAATTCCAAAGTTAAGATGTGTTGAAATTGTGCAAAAAACGGAAACAGTGGCAACCAGAGATGTTTATATTGACGCAAGTGGACTTTCGTGTGCCTGTCACACAGACCAGCATAGAGGGGGGCACTCTCCGCGCTGAAGTTTGTTTTATCAGAACAGTGGCCTCGCACTTAGTGAGTACACTCGATGACCTGCTGCTTCTGAGATCGTGCTCACTCCCTTGACACAAGACATTGAGCCTGCTCAAAAAATTCATAATTGACTTTTGAAAAAAAATAAATACTATGACTTCAAAGCGTACTGGTATGTGCCAGTTGGTAGGAATTCGTGGTACAGTTACTTCCATTCCTCTGAAGGACATGGGCAGAATGTGTTGTTTTAACGCTGTCCCACTTTCTTAAGAGAGGCTACTCGAAAAAAAAAAAAGTTTCTTTAATCTGTAGCCTAGGGCAACGAAATTTTTGCTGTTTACATAGGTTTTTATGCTGATTGCAAATATGTAATCAGTTTTATAGTGAGTTGCATAGTATATTCCCTTTTTTTTACCATGGCAATGTGTGAAGTATAGCTCTTTTTGGACACACTTTTTCTGCCACTAAACTTTTATCGTTATCAGCCATTATTAGCTCATATTGCTCCACATTAACTGTAAAATGCAAAAAACTATCAAGAAAGGGTATGTAAGACATTTTATTGAACAAGAAAAATTGTAATGTGAGAAGTCTTAAAGTGCTTAGCTAATACTAATTGCTCACTTTAAGTTCAGAATAATTCTTCCACTGATACCAGGTGTTAAAGGCAATAATTGCACTCTTCACAAGTTAAGATAAACCTGCCTATAACGAACCTCCATACAACGAATTCCTCGATCTTACGAAATTTTTCCATTCCCCGCCGTTGCTCCTAGAAGCACATGTATTTGCGACCTTTATGTAACAAAGCGGCAGCGGGAGACACCCTTGACATAACGAATTTTCGCCGCCGACAACCGAGGGATTTTGCCCCGAATTTCATCATTTTGGCTCAACCATGCATCTTCCGCGGCTGCCCGCCGCCGCTGAAGCACGAAGCAGTGACGTCGCGCACAGCGCGCTTGAAGCCCCGGCGACTGCGAGGCGAGAACGAGCACTCGTTAGTGGGCGCGGGTGTGCGCAAGGGTGGCCGACGCCCCTCTAGCCGGCGGTGCCGCCGCGGGCGCATGCGCGGATGTGCCCCCATAACTCAATCATTAAACCATTAATTAAGATTCATTCATTGAGTCAATTCATTCATTCAGTCAATTATGTCACTCATTAAGATTGACATAAGACAGCCTTACAGTTGATAGCTAACATGAGCTGACATTAGACAAGAGTTAGCCAACATCGGCAGTCATTTAACCAAAATTATCCAGGGTTAGCCAATGTAAGGCATTGCTTGCAGTATCCAAGTAAATACGTTACTAGTTTAAACAGTTCAGGAATTGAACATACCCCATTGCAGAATGTAGCTGGATGACATCCAGGAAAGCATTGTTTTAAAATTTTTTGGTATCCCAGGAAGGTCAGCTGCTTTTGAGCTAAGGACAGTAAGCATTGGCAGATGCTACCATTTTCTTTTAGCAGTGAAGCTGTTAAAGCTGGCGGTAAGACATCCGTTAACAAAAACCCTGCTGCGCCGTTGCCATATCAACCGGCACAGTTTTTTAACCATGGTTCAGGGACAACGATTTCAACTCAGAGTGGCAAGCTTTGCGCTTATTCCAGATTCGCTTGTTGGCGTCTCTTGGCTGCCGCTTCTTTGGCCAAGCACTCTGGATTCAATCGTTGCCGGCGTTGTGATGCCTGTGCTGCAGCACAATGAGCTGAGGATCAACTAGCTTCGCTGTGCAATCTTTGGGCAACTTAGCACAAACTTCCTGCATTTTTCTTCTTTCAAATATAAAATTCATCAGTTATCTTCTTGACTAGTGAATAATCATGTTATTGAATGATTATGGCCCTTCTTTTATTAGATATGAACAACCATTTGACATTATAAAGCTTTCTTGATCACCTGTGAGTGTGCGGCTACTGGTTATCTATAATTGCCATGCATTGTGTGTGCAGGGGTAGCACGTGGAGTCCATGCGAAGCCATGGAACTCCAGCTGGACTATTGGACTCTGCAGCGGAAAGGAGGCGCCGAACCATGCCGTTTCTCCCTAAAGGGGGCCTTCAGATCACTACAGGTCAGGAATCGACCAAACAATTTTTGCGTAAACAAAAAAGAGGGGGGGCCTCGTAAAAGGGAAGTGTGTCAGAGCTTGCCGTAGGTGGCATTAGTCGTCGGCGAGAGCACACATGTTAGTACTGTGCAGCTGTCAAACTGATCAGTGCAACTGTTGCGTCTGCAATCAATGAGAGCTGTCTTTGTGCCCCTGCCATCCCTGGCTGCAAAGCGACGCTCGAGTGTGGCACGTACACCCGGCAGCAAAAGAAGTCGGGACATACGAGCAGTGACCGCAATTACATAAAACTGCATCGCCGTGCCGTGTGACATTGAGCTTCCGGTGTCAAGACATCGCAGTGTGCGTGCGTGACCTTTCACGCTCGCAGCTATGTCTTTTTACTCACTTGCAGTAGACTTGCTGATTACATGTGGTGCTTTGTGGTAGGGATCGCATTTTTGTTCAATCAGCCATGCACTCAGTTCAACGGGGGCATGGTGGGCATGTAGCGTATGCTGCTCGTGTTGCCCTGATTAATGAGATAACATATCTGGTCTCAGTGACAAACCAGTGCCACATAGAGCATTATGTCCATTTTTTGCATGTTCTTTTTGGTTGTAACATACCATGTGATACCGGCATATGAACGAGGTAACTGAATAGGAATAGGCGTTGAGCTGAAAAATTGCTTCAATTTGCTAACATAACATGAGAAGAGAAGACTGCTGTGCACTATCTGTCTGATAAAGGCAAAGCGAACAGCGTACGCTTCACACCAACAGTGCCCCCGTCGAACTATGTTTGTGACAGATTGAACAAAGAAAGCGACCCTACCACAAAGCGCCACATGTAATCAGCATGTCCGCTGCAAGCAAGTAAAAAGACATGGCTGCAAGCATGAAAGGACGCACACACACGCTGCATTGTCTCGACACCAGAAGCTGGATGTCTGACGGCGGGGCAGTGTAGTGTTATCCGATTACAGTCGCCACTACGTGTCCTGACTTATTTTGCTGCCAGGTGTGCAATGCTCACAGTATGAAACACAGAGGTTTTCAGCTAAGTACGTAGTGTTCATGCTTTCGTTTCCAGTGTGTTCAATCCGCATCATGTAAGCGTAAGTTCGACTGGAACGCTCCATCTTAGCCAACATTACCTATAATGACCATGTTTGTTGCAGCATGACGTTATCTTGAGGATTCACTGGCAGCAGCTATACTTTTGTTTACTTGTGTTTCAATCACTAAGCATCGTAGCTTGTCAAGTGAGTGTGGCTACTGTGTGCTGCTTTCATTTTTGGAGCTGAGGCATGCCTTGACCAATCCTGCTTGACGAGGCAGCAGAGAATGACTGTGTGTTTGAGTTATCACCCATTTTATAGTCAAAGCTCATTATAGGGAAGTTCTTATTGTCACGTGGTCGTGACGTCAACGAAGGCAACAGTCGGCGTGAAAAAGAAGGAACTCTTTATTGGCCGAACTTGTGGCCGGGTAACTGAAAGTTAGGCTACAGCAATGCACACTGGCACTGAAATCGGCGAACAAAGCGTCAGCCGTCGATAATCTGATCATCGTTGGAACGCGCCGGCTTTTTATAGATCACGCGTCGAACATTCTAGCCTTATCTCTGGTCGCCGCACAAGCTCCGGAATAATCTTGAGTGTTTGCGTCTTGCGCGCAATCTTAACAAAATGATCTACTACAATCGTGAACTTTCTCGAACACTGTAGACGCGGTTTGCTCACAGTCTTTGTGGGCGTAAACCGAATACAGTAAAAGTGAAATTAGAAACGCGCGTGACATTATAAACATATATTTGCAACATTGTATCAATGACAAGACTATTCCTAGCTTATTTCTTTATAACTGATAATTCATTATATCCATCTTCATTTTGTATGTCAAGGTTTGACTGTACAGTTGCAGACAGTAAGCTTCCTAAGGCAAAATATTATGATTACTATTATTATTATTAGTCTACGCTCGTTATAACGGACCCGGGTACAACAGACTTTCGGTTACAACGGACTCATTTTGCCGGATTATCATGGTCCGTTGTAACAAGAGTAGACTGTATTACTATTACTATTATTATTAGTTCCTGTTGGTTCCTGCTGTGTATCTTTTTATTTTTGCAGTATTTATGGTCAAAGGGGTTGCGCTTGAGGTCTGGGTACATCTGCGAGCCCCAGAAATAAATAGAGTATGTTCTAACTGCTTCATAACATTTATCTTTAGAAAAAAACATGTTTTCAGGGTGCGAAGATTGGCTAGAGAGTAATCAGGAAGAATCGTTCTGTTCAGCTTACACACCTACCTTGGATGCTATATCTGTTAGCTTTAAGTGCCGTCCTGCTGTATGTGCATCTCTGAGGCCATCCTGCAAATGCACACCAAATGCAGGTCTGGCGGCTGGCAGTCTCCGAGGTGCTTGGACCTTGCCTAAGCCTGAGCTATGTCACAAGAGAGAAGAAGCAAAAGAGTGAGTGTGTGCTGTTTGATTTCTTTCTTTGAGGCCGACTGGAATGTTTTCATCTTGCTTGAGAGGTTATGTGGTCATGTGACAATAGTTGCTGCTGTTGCTCTGCGCACTCGATGTAGATTTCTCGGTTAATTCAATGTCGACTAAATCTCTCAGCCTGCACCCTGTGCGCTTCTATAGAACTAAAGTTCTTTTATTTCAATCATGAAGGCTGCCTTCACCATTCAGTATGAGCTCGTCATCTTACAGGCACCTGACCCCAATGATGACGGCAGTAATGGTTCTAATGGCAGCAGCATCAGACTTTGCTGTGCTTAGAGTACAGTCAAACACACATCATCTCCCGTCAAAGTATCCCATACTTATGCGAAAGCTGTAGCTTACAATGAAATCTTACAGCATCTACTATTTGACTGTAATTTAAAAAAAAAATTTTATAAAGCTTTCTGACAATGTATTGATATTAAAGGAATACTGTGTTTTAGTCAACATCATCCTAGCTAAGCTAGCCAGCATCATCACAATTGCCATCCCATGATGGCAGCCTTCGTGCAGCATTAAAATGGTGACCCATTGTTTTGGGTGTGGCTACAAGTGCACTTTGAGACAATGTTTAGGCTTGTCGTAAATCGCTTTTTTTTTTGTTTCGAGCAAAGTTGACAAGAATGATGGTATCGAATAATTTGAAAGGGAAGTGAACAGAATTGTCATAGCGCGGAAGCAACACGAAAGACAAGAAGGGACACAGACGTCCCTTCTTGTTCCTCGTGTTGCTTTCGCGCTGTTACGATTCTGATCACGGAGTACCAACTATCCCAATCGGCCACCCTTCTATGAAATGAACAGTAGCAGGGCTTGAGTTGCAGTAGGGTGCAAGCTATTGGCAGTAAAACAAGTAAGGTTTTCAAGTTTGTTGTACTTAATCCATGTAAGCCTGTATAACACATTTTTAAACATTAAAATGGGGGGCAGGTAATATCCAGTGCGACTTCGCAGCTGTGCAGATTTCCCCTGAATAAGCAGTTTCATGGCATAGCATGCCCATGCTGGAGTGACACCACCTTCTCTGGTGGCTTATATGCACTAAGGCGTTTTTCGAATACCTTGAAATTTCAGAGATTTTAAATTTGCGCTGTCATGAATTCGAGTACTGCAATATTTGTTGGAATATTCGAAGGGCTCAGAACATTTGTGCAGGCTTAGACAAGTTCATTTGCTTGTATGGCTGATGGCAACAAACAGAGTAACGTGTTCTGGACATTCCGAAGCATTGTATCTGCTGCTAGAAACTCTAGTAATGGGGTTAGTTTGGCAAAGGGCACCATGCCATTTGTGAGTGTTAAGGGGTCATTTCATAAATACAGCATCTCAAATGCACTGTTAACAAGGAATACATTTTGTACTGCAGAGCAATACAGTACTGCCTTCTTAATGAGCCAGTTTTAAAATTTTTCTTGATATAATGCTTTCCAGACAGTACGTCATAACTTCCAGTGAGTAACCAAAATTTGCAAAGGAGCCTAGTGAGGAGCCCCCTATTGTCTACAGCAGTTTGAAGCTGTGCCGTCAAATACATCTAACACCTGAAACGTGCCTGTAGATGCGTGACTGTGCAGTCATTTTCTCTCTCTTCTGTTCATCCATGCCATGTGAATTCTTGTCCTGTTATTGCTTAGAGGCGTAGAGTGAGGGCAGTCCTTCTGGACACATTTTCGAGCATGTGTAGAGTAGCATTTTGTCTCTTGCTTACTGGAATAAAAATACACAAGATGAATAACCACCATGCGAGGAAGACGAGACAGAAATGTGAAGATTTTTTTTCAAGTTTAGGAAAGTTTTTAAATGACCCTTATCTAGTGTAATTTGATAAGCATGTGAGGTTTGTGTGCGTTTGCTACAGCTACAGAGGGTCCGTCCGTGAAGTAACGAGACAGGGTCTGGTAAAAGGAACTAATTGATCTGGTTGGTACATATTATTCAGATTTATCAAAATAGTATCCTTGGGCATCGATACGCTGCTTTCAGCGCAATGCCCACGCAGCAAAGGCTCCCGGAAAGTCGGCTGCTGTGACCTCTTTCAGAGACTGTGACCGCTTGTTGGATGGCTGGTGTTGCGGAAGAAGGTGGGATGGTGTGTGTACAGGAAGAAGTCTGCCTGTCTTGCATCAGGGCTGATGCAAACCCGATACAGCCCTGATGCAACCCCAATACAGCCCTGATGCTAGACGACAGACTTCTTCTTATTCCTAATTCTGAAGAGAAGCCTGAAAGGTCGCCTTTTAAACGATGTTCCCTCCATCCATCGGGCCGTCACAGAGTCTTTGAAACAAGTCACTGCAGCTGACTTTCAGGGAGCTCTTGCAGCGTGGGAATTGCGCTGGAAGCAGTGTATCAATGCCCAAGGAAACTATTTTGAAGAATGTGAATAATGTGTACCGATCAAATTAAAGTTCCTTTTACCAGACCCTGTCTCACTGCTTTATGGACAGACCCCTTATATATGGCTCAGTGATGTGATAGCTGCGCCAATTGCGCCAAACTGCGCCAAGAGGTGAAACCTGCTACATCCAGCTACATCTTGGCAAAAGTTTCATTATTCGCGCCAAGCATGTGCCAAGACGTCGTTTTTGCGTTCTTTCGGTGAGCAGCAAGACAGCCGGTGCTCGAAATCTGTACGTGACCCCTGCAATTTCGAGTGGCCGTCGCAGTAGACAGGACAGTGCTATGTAGCTGAAGTAGTTGCTGGGCACAAGCCTTCCAAACAAGCCCTTACTGCGAAACTTACTGCATTAGATTTCAACTCGTCCATACTGCGAAACTTTCTGCGTCAGTTTTCTATTACTACTACTGGATACTACCGTGAGTTAACATTATTGAGTCCGATAGTTTCTAACCGATGTGGTTGCAGTCGGAGAAAAGTAATAACGATATAGTTCTTGGACGACAGTCTTACTTAGTGACTGTACTAATTACAGTAATTGAGTACGTGTATGTAGCACCAACCATTTATTTAATTTGTTTTTTAATTTGTAGAGCTATTTGTTCTGCTTTAACGCCATAAAATGGGCAGGCTTTATCAGCAATACCACCTGCTGTAACGTGACTTATTTTGCTGAGAAAACATGGTGTCCCAGTATTCCAGTATATCTTGCCTGGGCTTCTTGACCATGGCAAATGTACATGTCAAACAGCTTGTCCAATGTAAATATCTACTCCCCCTTCTCATCACTGTAGATTTTGTCAAGCACACATTAAATAACGGGAACAAAGGACCAGTTACTATACTTTGTTCATCATTAACCAACCATTAACCAGGACCTTAACGATTCCGTGCATAAAGCACAACAGAAGGCACTTCTCCACACAGTGAAGACCTAGGTTGTACTTTTATAAAAGCACAAACGTAATCAGACTCATTCTTTTAAGTGCCGATAACTTTAGGCATCGGGCTGATGTATGCTGTCGTCGCTTGACGTAATGCAGGCAAAACCACGTGTAAAAAAAAAGGAAAGAAAAGGAAGCAAGCGAAAAATAGAACGAGAGAAAGAAAAAGGAAAAAATAGGAAGAAATATAGAAGTAAAAATAAAGATAGAAAAAATGCAAAAAGAAAAAGAAAGAAAGAGAGGAGAAAAAAAGGGAAAGCCGATGAAAACACAGACGGCTGCCCAGCTCCACACTTCTTTCAGGCTTGGCACCATTAGTGCGTAGCTGCCTTAATTATTTGAAAGTAAATAGAATGCATGAAAAATTTAGACAGCTTGTGCTTTCTGTATTGTAATTAAAGCACCAGGGAACACCAGAGTCATTTACAAATACCAAGTGAATTCCTGGGAAGTGTTAGGTGGCTTGAGCTGACTGGACTTAAGACTTGGGGATGTCTACAGAAAAATGAAGAGCAGTGACCTAATTTCATGCTTAGGAGTACTGCAAATGAATACGCGTGCATAAATGGATTTTGTTTGACATGTGTTGCAACAGCTCCGGCTTAGAGACAAACATTTATGTTCGAAAATGTGTGGCAAGTAACTGCTCCAAATGGTTGTTAAGCTGCTCCAAAGTGAGATTTTAGTTGCTCCAGAAGCTGCACCAAAATTGCTTTGGTCAATCACATCACTGATGCCTGCTTTTTTGTGAATGAAGTTGGTTGCGAGTGCTAACACCATCTTTTTGTCTTGTCTCCCTTCTGTGATGATTACGCATGTTGTGTGTCCCAGTAAGGATGTACCAACTCAGCCACCAAAAACTAAGACTACGAAGTGTCCTGCTTGTTAACGATGTTTGCAACGGCCATGTGCAGTCATGCGCCTGGGCAAGAAGAAGGAGGGCGAGCGGGAAGCAAGACGCTGCCAGCAAGTGGAAGGGGTACAGCGACTCATCTGCTCCTGCCGAAACCTGCAACCACCACTCAGAGGTAAGCAAGCTCAGCACAGGCGGTATTATGCATATGCCACGAAAGGTTAACAGTAAATCTTGCGCCAAGATACTTGTGACATGAAACATTTTCTAAAACACTGCCGTTAATGTGTCTTTTCCCACATTTGCCGCAGTGTCCATCGACGGCGTAGAGTGGACGGGCGTCAAGTTTTTCCAGCTGAGCGCCCAGTGGCAGACGCACATCAAATACTTTCCCATCGGCCTCTACGTCGCCCCCGAGGCGGCCCACTGACCACCCCTCTCTCCCTCCCCACACACTACCACCAGATAGATCCTGGCCCCTATTTATTGACTAGCCTATTTATTGCCCTCAGCGCCCGTTAGTGTTAATCGTTTCCCCGCCCCCACCACGTGATCCTCCTCTTCTACTATCCCAGTCTGCTGTTGTGTGTTTTGTACAGTGCTCTGGAAGCGTACGATGCGTCATCTCTTCGAGACACCCCCCACCCCGTGAGCAGCCGTCCAGTGTGCGATGCTGCGAGCGGCGTAGTTCACAGTGTGCACAGCGCCATCTATGAAGAATCGAACCCTGCACTGAGGCGGAGGGTTCGGTGTGGGTTTGGGCGCTGGCCACGTGCAGCTACGCGCAATAGCGATTGAATAAAATGATTGTGTACATTATGTGCGGTTTGGCTGTGTCTTTTTGTGGCATATAAGTGAGCTTTATCAGAAACGCTTCTGCATCTTCTGGCTGTAGAAAAAGTTGCACGGTTCTTTATGCATTTGATTAAGGTGCATTTGCTCCTCTCAGTCAATTGTACCGCTTCAGGAGGACCACCGAAGCGTGAGGTTGGCACTAAATTTTTGGAAAGAAAAAGAATCTGGCAGATCCAACGCTCCATTGGAAATCGATGTAGTGCGAAGCCGCCAGCAAGGAGAGGCCTATATTTAAGTCACGTTGCACATATTTTTACGTTACCTCCTATCATATATGCGTCTCACACAGTCGCGTCGCCCAACACCAATTCCAGTGTATATCGAGCAAGCGAAATTGACTCGATCTCGGCATGAGCGTGGCATGTAAATCATGCTATGCGTGACATGCAATTCATTATTTTCTTATTGCCACCTGTCATATATGTTCGTCATACAGTCACATCGTGCAACACCAATTTTGAGGTATATCTATAGAGTGAAATGGCCACGCGCTCCCCATGAGCGTGTCGTGACATTCATGATACACGTCATTATTTTCATGTTACCACCTGTCACGTCTTCGTCATATAGTCTGGACGCGACACCAGTTTTGGTGGATATCAAGCAAGCAAAACGACAGCGCGCTCAGCATGAGCGTGGCATGTAAATCACGCTATGCTTGACATGCAAGTCACTTTTTTTATTGCCACCAGTCCTATATGTTTCACATATAGTCACATCGCGCAACACTAATTTTGGTGTATAGCAAGCGAGCGAAATGGCCACAAGCTCACCATGAGCGTGGCATGCAAATCATGTTTTGCATGACATGCAAGTCGTTACTTTGCTGTTACCACCTAGCATATATGTTTGTCATACGGTCACGTCACACAACACCAATTTTGGTGTATATTAAGCGAGCGAAACAACCGCGAGCTCACCATGAGCGTGGCATGTAAGTCATCGAGCACATGACATGCATGTCATCATTTTCATGTTGCCACCAGTCGTATATGTTCGTCATAAGGGCATGTTGCGCTATAGCAATTTTGGTGTAGATCAAGCGATTGCAACAACCGCGAGCTCACCATTAGCGTGACATGTAAGTCATGGCGTACATGACATGCATATCATGATTTTCATTTTACCACCTGTCTATGTTGTTGATATAGTAACACCTTGGAATACCAATTTTGTTGCGTATCCATCAAATTGAACTGCCACGAGCGCCCCGAGACCATGACATGTAAATCATGAATTAACATGGCATGCGTGTCATGATTTGCACCTTATGACTTGTCAGGCATCATCGTCATACCATTTTCATGGCATACACATTTTTGTATATATCTAGTAAACGAAACGGCTGCAAGAGCGCCAAGACTGTGGCAAGTAAATCATGTCGTTTATGACACGTGTGTCATGATTTTCATGATATGAGCTGTCATTTATGTTTGTCATACAGTGATGTTATGTCATGCCAATTTTGGCATACATCCCATTAAGCAAACGGCTAGGAGAACAAGTCGTAGGCGGCTATATAGATACACTCAATGTTGCCGAAGTTTGCTAAGAAATGCTTCGCATTTAAAAGAAGTTTGGCAGGCGAGTAAGTAAGGGTCTGACCACCTGCCAGCGGGCTTAGCAATGTGCACTTCCTCATTTGCATTGTGTGCTTCCCCTAATGCTTTCCCTCCTCACTTACCTTTCCCACCCTTTGCTACACTATACTACACACGGCTATGCTATGATTTACCTTCTCCCATTTTCATACCCATCCTCCTCCCATCACTCGTAGCCCTCACTTCCTTATCCTGCCCCCCTTGCTACACATGGCTATGATATACACCGTTTTAGTGGAGAGGAGGATCCCATCCTTTCTGAGTTGTTGCACAGAAGTACAAAAGCCAACGTCACAGCCTCGTTTTTGTATGATGGCACGTGACCAATAAATGGCTGTGCTATCAACATACTAGAGAGGATTATGGCGGCCCCAAAGAGCCTTCGTTGACAAGGTGCATAGACTATGTATACATGGTTTTGGCTGCGGGACGCCCTACATGGCTATGCTATGCATTACCCTCTCTCTTCCTCCTTTCTTTCCTCCTCACAGTGACGTACGTTTTCTTCCCTCTGCGCTGTTTTATTGCGTTAGCAATTATATGGACACTCTCGGCTGTTTTTCGCCGTCGGCGTCTGCGTTGGCGTCGCCGTCATGCCCCGTATATGTATATATATAAATATTAAAACCACGAAGAAAAATACTTCAGTTTTCTGACGCGCGGAATCGAACGGGCGACCTCTCGCTCAGCAGCGCGCGGCGCTAGCCGCTATGCCACAGAAGCGCACATCCTTCAGCAAGCTAACGGCGAGCTGTTTATATACACCATTCACCGCTGGCGGTACGCCGATCTCGGGGGGAATATCAGCGTGTTCTCTGCCTTACCAGCAAACCAGCGAGATGGCGCGAAGTGCGCCCTGGGCGCCACTCGTTGCGACCTGCCCTTTGCCCTCGCGGCGTAGTCGCCCGTGCCCGTGCGCGCGCTTATCTTGAGATGGGGGGTGGGGGGCGGTTTTACGTCGTGTACTTTCGCCGGAGAGATTGCGTTTAGGTTACAGAGCGCACAAAGGTCACTTCGCTCGCTGCAGAGGCCACGTTCGCGAAAGAAGCGCGCTGTTCAAACACAGTGAAGTAACAACTGTTACACTTGATAGTTCGCGCCATAGGTCGGCAAACTCACTCATGAGTCGACTCACTCAGGCTCACTCAGACTCAGATCGAGCCGTGAGTCTGAGTCCGGGTGAGTAATGTTTTGGTGAGTTTGAGTCCGAGTGAGTCCGGTTTGGTGAGTTTGAGTCCGAAGCCAACATAAACATACTGGAAGAAATCTACAGTGGATCCACAGCCACCATAATCCTCCATAAAGAAAGTGACAGAATCCCAATAAAGAAGGGTGTAAGGCAGGGCGACACGAACTCTCCAACGCTATTCACCGCGTGTTTACAGGAGGTTTTCAGGGCCCTAGATTGGGACGAGTTAGGGATAAGAGTTAATGGAGCTAGAGTATCGATAGTAATCTGCGATTCGCTGATGACATTGCATTGATGAGTAACTCAGGGGACGAATTACAGCTCATGATTAGTGAACTGGACACGGAAAGCAGAAGAGTAGGTCTGAAAATTAATATGCATAAAACTAAAGTAGTGTGCAATAGTCTCGGCAGAGAACAGCGCTTTGCGATAGGTGGCGAGACACGGGAAGTTGTAAAGGAATATGTCTACCTAGGACAGGTAGTAACCGCGGAGCCGAGCCATGAGAGTGAAATAACTAGAAGAATAAGGATGGGGTGTAGCACATTCGGCAAGCATTCTGAAATCATGAATAGTAGTCTACCAGTATCCCTCAAGAGGAAGGTATATAACAGCTGCATCTTACCGGTACTCACCTACGGAGCAGAAACCTGAAGGTTAATTGACAAAGAGGGTTAAACTTAAATTGAGGACGACGCAGTGAGCGATGGAAAGGAAAATGATAGGTGTAACCTTAAGAGACGGGAAGAGAGCAGAGTGGATCAGGGAACAAACGGGAGTTAAGGATATCATAGTTGAAATCAAGAAGAAGAAATGGACATGGGCCGGCCACGTAGCGCGTAGGCAGGATAACCGGTGGTCATTGAGGGTAACTGACTGGATTCCAAGAGAAGGCAAATGCGTGAGAGGGAGACAGAAAATTAGGTGGGTAGATGAGATTAAGAAGTTTGCAGGTATAAAGTGGCAGCAGAAAGCACAGGACCGGGTTGATTGGCGGAAAATGGGAGAGGTCTTTGCCCTGCAGTGGGCGCAGTCAGGCTGATGATGATGATGATGAGTCCGGTTGAGAATAGTTTTAGTGAATCTGAGTCCGAGTGAGTCCGGATGAGGTAAATGTTGGTGAATCTGAGTCCAAGTGAGCCCTAAGCCCAAAATGCATTTCTTGAGTGAGTCTGAGTGAGCTACACTTTTTTGCCGATCTATCGTTCTATTACCCAATAGACCTTGGATGGATGCTATGAGCGTCCCCTTTATAACGGGGTGGTGACATGTCTGCCACCAGGCTCGAAAAAAACTTTCTTTTTATGTTGGCCTAATGCCTTATCTACATTGATTAAATCTATGTTATTACAGCAAAGAAAAATATAAGTTCACGGTCCATCTCTCTGCTTCTTAAGGCAGAATGACCTTAATTTTCCCCCTTCTTCATTTTTGTCCTTTATCTCTACTTTTCTGCCACCAATACTCTAACCGTCTCTTACTTATTTCTATCGCGGACGTGTTCAGCTTTCCATTGTCCCTAAAACCCAAGGCTTCATGTAGACTCGTGCCCACACGTATATCTGGGTGGATATCGCCACATTCAATGAGTACATGTTCCATCGTTTCCTTAGTTCCCCCCACAGCATGTACATTGTTGTTCTTCGTTACAGAATCTCGCTTTATAGCTACGCGTTCTAAGGCAACCCGACCTTGCCTCAAACAGTAAAGCGCTTCCCCTTGAATTATCATAAAGCCTCTCCCTCCTTATTTCGTTTTTTCCCTTTCGGTAGTCACTGAGAGCCGGCTTCTTTTCCATCGCTGTCATCCAATAAGTCCTCTCCGCCTCTCTGACTTTTCTCTTAATGCTCCTTGTTGCCATGTCGCCCACACTGCTAGCCGTATATTTACTGGTGAGCCTCCTAGTTCTTTTTCTCCACTGCGTGTCGACGCTTTTTCTATACAAATACCTGAAAACCTTCCCTGCCCATCTACTCTCCTTCATTTTCCTCAGCCTCTCTTCAAATCTAATTTTGCTCTGAGCTTCCCTCACTTCAAAACCTGTCCATCCCATATCACCCTTTACAGCCTCATTTGTCGTCTTCCCGTGAGCGCCCAACGCGAGGCGTCCCACAGTCCTTTGATTTACATCCATTCCTGATTGCACCTCTGACTTCATGCACACCACTGAGTTCCCAAATGTAAGCCCCGGAACCATCACACCCTTCCACAGCCCTCGAAGCACTTCGTACCTATTGTATCCCCATAACGCTCTGTGCTTCATGATTGCAGCATTCCTCTTTCCCTTTGTTACCGATGCTTTCTCTTGTACCTCCATATATCTACCCCCCCTCATTTACCCACACTCCGAGGTACTTGTACTCGCTTACCCTCGGTATTTCTTGGCCCTGTATTAAGACCGCATGGTCTTCGTGATCATTGAATACCATCAATCCACATTTTGTTGCACTAAAACCTAGTCCTAGAGCCTCGCCCTCCCTTCCGCATATATCTGCCAGCCCCTGTATATCATCTTGACTGTCCGCAAATAAGACAATATCGTCAGCATAAAATAGACCTGGAAGCTTCTGCTCAACCATCGCACCTGGCTGTTTGTGTGACAGATTAAATCCAATGTTGCTACCTTCTAGCGCTTTTTCCATCCTCACCATGTACAGCATGAATAACAGCGGGGACAAAGGACATCCCTGTCTCAGCCCCTTGCCAATGTCAACGCTGTCCTTGCTGCCTTATGCGAAATTGGCAGCGCCATCTAGAAGGCGCCGTAGCAATCGCCGGCGCCATCTTGGTTATGTCAGGCGGAGCAGACGACACCGTGTGCGGACGCACGGAACACGTTTTCGCGTACTCCGTCGTGAATGCGGCAGTGGAACACGTGTCATTTTTTATTTTATTCATGATGATCAAGATGCCGTAACACTGCTGTGTTGCCTTTTGCAAGCAACATGGAGTGACCGACAGTGACGGAAAGAAGGTACGTCTATTTGATATATGCGACAAATTTTTCGTTGATGTTTGGATCGAATCGGAGAAGCATTTTGCTTATCTAAAAGCTGTTCAGCGAGATCAACCACCTAGCGCTTATCAATGAATAGGCGAAATTCCTCTTTATATCTAATAAATATGTACTGTAGCATGTGCAGCTTGCGCCAGAAACGTGTTAGTGCACATATATGCGCTTTGTTACTCTACAAGAGCGCGATTGGTACGACGCGTCGTCGCGTTTTTTTTTCTTTTTTATTTTCTTTTGTTACTTTAATCCCGTGCACTACAATTTATTGCCAGGATTTGTAACTCCGAGCAAGCTCTATTTAGTTGCCTTTTAGTGTGAAACACACGGCGCCTCCCCATGAAGTTCTCTAATGATTACATTTGATGTCGTTTGATGGCTTTAACGAGGAACGAGGAAGAAAAAAAAACAGGCCATATACTAGAGTGTACGATGTTACGCCTACTGATTGCACTCCTGCGCGGATGAAATCAGCAAAATTACTAGCACAACAATGCATCTTCAGAAGAGTTTGTGTGAAGGCTTCGTCCTTGTCGTTCTTGTCCACTGTCGTTGTGAACTTAGCAGCACTGCCTATGACATTTATGATATTGCTTCGCCGTTCTTGCATTATGTCAACGATAACTCGTAACACGTCAGCAAAATTACGTTCTCACTCATCCGCTGAAAGGATTGTGCGTTACTGCTGCAGTGCAAAGTGCCGAGCACGGCGAGTGCCATCGAGCGCTAGGCGCTCGTTCGTCAGTCCACTTCATTGGGATAAGGAAATATATAAATGTAAGGATCAGTGTTCAATATACCTACGAATGAATGGCGACGTTTCACATAATCCCAATATGTTTACGTTTGATTTCTTTATCGCGTTCTGAACCTGCTTAGACAGAACAACTGCGACGCGACGCCTCACTCGACAGACACTACAGCTTGCGGCTACCATTGTTCACGTCGCACAGTGTCGAAGCGCTATAATGCTCACATGCTGTTAGCGTCAAATGAAACGCGAACAGCGGCAAGCATTCGCACTGGCATACATTGACAGGCGTGCGTATGCGCAGTGCTGTCAAACTGGATGTGCGCGCACACCGCTGTTCGCGTTTCGTTTGACGCCGATAGTACCTCAAATCACAGGTTTTCTTAGCTACCGAAGACGGTGAGGTGTACGCCTCGACAGCAAACTTGTACGACTTCGCCAGCTGGCGAGACGACACCGATGTGCAGTGGCTGACTGGAGCATCTTCACTGATGTGCGGCAGAACTTTCTAATCGTTTTTCCATATTACGTGGCCGGCAATTGGAAAGCGCAGCCATTGCGCCATTTTTCGTAGCACGATGATCACAAACGGCTCAATTAGAGCGTCGAAACACGAAATTCAACACGAAGACACTGCAATGCACTGCAACAACACATGCAATTCTATTAGAACGCCGCAACTTCTTGACACAACCAAGATGGCACCCGGCTCACTGTTGCCAGACGTCCGAGCAATTTCGCATAAGGTCTATTTCAGCATTACTGTCAGCCTTACGCAGGCTCAAGTTTATACTCAGGCCGACTCACGCATACTTCGAAGCGCCAGCGTTAATACGCCAGCTCAATATTTATTGATCACCGTGCCGTGACCTCCCTCCCACCCCCCCGAAAGCTGTTTCCCGGGAATTTTTGATAAAAATAATTCATGTGGGTCACGTCATACAATAAAAAGGTTCTTAGTAGATTGCAACCACTGATATCTCATATTTGAAGGTGCGAGATCAAAAGGCGCTAAGTAGAGCACCGATTACGGGAGATATTGGTGTTAGATATTGGTGTATTGGTGTATATTGATACCAAGTTCAAAGAAGCCAATCGTAGGCTAATGGACTCATGAGTCGGCTCACTCAGACTCACTCAGACTCAGAGCCGTGAACCTGAGTCTGAGTGAGTCTGGCTGGAAAAATATTTCGTGAGTCTGAGTCCGAGTGAGTCTGGCTGGGAAAAATTTTAGTGAATATGAGTCCGAGTGAGTCCGGTTGAGGAAAAGTTTGGTGAATCTGAGTCCGAGTGAGTCCCAAGGGCAAAATATATTTCATGAGTGAGTCTGAGTGAGCTCCACATGTTTCGCCGACCTATGGTTCGCGCTCGTCCTGTGCATACCTGTGCGTATGTCTCGTGCTTCCTTTGTGTTTGAGCAGAGCGTCAGGTGTCGAGCTGTGAACGTTGTTAGTTCGCGCTCGTCCTGTGTTTGCTCTTTTCGTGCGTCCTTTGCGCTTGAGCAGCGCGCTCCAAATTTCGATCTGCTTGGCGTTCTTCGCGTGAAATCCCAAGTTGTTGCTGTCGCATTCATTGCTTCGCCCTTGCGGCGAAACTTTGACTTTTTCCTCAAGAGTCTGAACCAACCAGCCTCCACAATGGTTCCCCTCCACGTGTTCGGGTTCATTTCGAGCATGCATTTAGCTCGCTATCAGATGCTTTCAGGGCCGTACCCAGGAATTTTTTTCGGAAGGGGTGCGTGTGTAGAATATGGCCAACTTTGGCAATGGGTGGTCGCTGTGAAGGCGTGTAAACATTTTAATATCACCCGAAAAGCTAATGCATGAAAAAATGTCGGGGGGGGGGGGGGGGGGGGTGTCAGAACCCCTCCCTAGTTACGGCCCTGGATGCTTTTACATTTTAGTATTAGCAAATTACGCAACTCGTACATGTGTGTGCAAGAGCCGACGCACTTTTATTTTCTCCCCGCAACATCTTATGAACATCTTAGGAACAACAATATCTCTCGAATTGAAAAAAATAATACTCTTTCACGATACCGAAAACATCATGCTTGCTGCGGGAAGACGCTTGGTAAGCAAAGCACGCACAAAGAAAATGTGGTTGGTGACGTCACTACAAAGTTGCTGCACCAGTTGCCGTGACGTCATATATCTTGACGACGTCTACGGCCTACGTAGTTCCTAATCGGTATAAATCGGTATAATGCACCAAATTGTCTTTTGTGAGGGAACCAGAGACTTAACATACCAAATTTCAGGAAACTTAATTCAGCCAATGTGGCCAAAATATGAAAAAGCACTGCGAACTCCATGACGTCATTATCGGAGTTTTGAAGTTGAAAAGGGAAAATTTTGACATTTATTTGCTCATCTATTAATAAAGCAATGCTGATAAATTAACGACTCTAGAGTATAAAGAGCATAATTTATAAGTCTAAACTCATTAATTTTTTTTACTTTAGCGTGTAGTGTCCCTTTAAGGAGCACTGACACAAAATTTCGAAGGCGAGATAATGAGCGAGATAGATTTATGTGGAGACATACAAAACATCTACGAAATATCAAGGGCAATAGCCTAAAACATATTGAAAATCAATTTTAAAGGGCACGCCGCGTGACTGAGCGAGATGCGGAGCCCCCGCGTTGCCGACATCAACGCAGTGGCAATGTAAACAAACCTACGTCACGAGTTTGTCTTGGCTGGTTGCTGGCACACGCCTTGCGCTTGCGCTGCCTGCGATTCCTTCCTCCTTGCCTGCGGCTTTGCGTGTGCTGGCTGTGCTGGCTGTCAGTGCGGCGCCCGCTCGCGCGCGTGGCGCCACGTCACAGTTTTGCGTGGTCACGTGGCCAGCTGCGTTTATCTTGCCCCCTGGAACTGCTCCTGCCTAACTCGGTGCTCTTTGAAACCGAAACTGCGACTGGGCGCTCTAAAAACGTCTCTAAATAAATAACCGTCGCGCACTCGCGCAAACCAGGTTTCCACTCGTGATAAATGGGTCATAAGCTATCTATTGCAAAAAAAAAACAAGGTGCAAAATTTTTGTGTCAGTGCTCCTTTAAGTAGACTCGAAGCGTCGCAGAATATTCAGGAAAATGTGAGCTCCGCAGAGGTTTATTTGCGTGACTACTTTTTCGGAATTTTCTTATCAATGGCCCTAATCATATTTTCGTGAAGGAAATCCATCGCCTGGTGTCCCAACACGAAGTCGAGGTGACGGAAGTTGGTTGGCGGCACAACGTTGTGGAAGAATAGCGTCCCATATAGAGCTTGAGCCAGGGAGGCGACGTCATCCGAGTCGGCTACCGTGTCGCCCACGGACGAGAACAGCGCCACGGGAACTTCAATCTTTTCCACCGGATAGTCAGGAGGCACAATCTGTGGTAAGGCACAAGAGGAAGAAGTATTGTGATGCGTATATTGAAACATACAAAGTTACGGACTGGAGACGAATCGATATAAAAAAAAATTAGGAACGCTTCCCCTATCGGTAAAATGGAGCAAGTGAAGCTAGGCGTTTGAGTGCCTGCATGGCCGTGCTTTCTTTCTTTCTTCCTTTATTTCTTTCTTTCCTTATTTATTTATTTATTTATTTATTTATTTATTTATCTATTTATTTATCCCTTTCTTTATCTCTTTCTTCCTTTCTTTCTTTCTTTATTTTTCTTTCTCTCTTTCTTTATCTCTTTCTTTCTCTCTCTTTCTTTCTTTCTCTCTGTCTCTCTCTCTCTCTTTCTTTCTTTCTTTCTTTCTTTGTTATTTCGCGAGGCTCAGTCCTAGCTTTTCCTTTCCTGCATGTCGGGCATTGGACCTTACCCACGTGCTTAGCAGCGCAACACTTGTGTTGCTACAGGCATAGGCGTGCGCCAGAGGGGATCAGGGGGGGGGGGGGTGCGGTCTCCCCCCTTGGTCACCTAAGAAGGGGGGGGGGCGCAAAGTCTGCCCCATACATAGACTTAATAGTGAAGGGGGGCGCTGCGACGAGCCGTCGCCCCCTACCCCCTTGAAGGGGAACCCTGCGCACACCGATGGCTACAGGTAACAACGATTGTCATGCGTGAAACAATGAAATACAACAACGAAAGCACCCGACTGCTGACCCGAAGGTTACGGGATAGAATCCCGGCCGTGGAGGCAGCATTTCGATGGAGGTGAAATGCTAGAGGCCCTTGTACTTAGATTTAAGTGAAGACCGGGTGGTCGAAATTTTCGGAGCCCTGCGCTACGGCGTCCCTCATAATCACATCGTGAGTTTGGGATGCGAAACCCCACCAATTGTTATATTATTAGAGACGAATATATATGAAATACCTCAATACCTCATTATAGGAGGTAGTCACTGAGCTCTTCCGTCAGGCGGCGCCAGCGAGCGCGTCGCCATAGCCGTGGTCGTTCAGCGATCGGGCATATGACAGCCTGATGTTTGGCGGCGCTACAACTCACTGAGCCGTTTTCTTAGAAAAATTAGAAAAATACCAACATAACACGTGCTGCCGAGAACTTTGGTTGTAGTCAAACGACGATGTTCGCGCACGAGACCATAAATATGGCGACTGCCGCACTAGCGCCCCTTGCGGATGACGTCACGTAAATACCTCCTAGTAGTAGACAATACCAAAACATTGAAACAGAAGAGAACTCGAACGTTAACAAGAGTTGCGAGTGTAGCCGTCAATTTTGTAGCTGAATGAACGTATATGTTCAAATATAAGTCAGCTGGAAGTAAAAAAAAAAAAAAGATATGAAATGAAACGCTTTCTCACCTTCCCGTACTTCTCTAGATTCTTCAGGAGTCCGTAATCATACATGGCGAATCTTCCGGTTCTGTGGACCTGAAATGCGATCCATGAGAAACAGCGGAAGATGAACAACATAACAGATATGGAAGAAATTTGAATGGCTTCGAATGGCTCTCTTGAATGATCTGTCTGTAAGGTGTGTCTGAAGCAGGGCTGGGCAAAGATACTCAGAAAAGTATTCCGGAATCCGGATATCGAAATACAGGTCCGCCGCGGTGGATCAGTGGCTACGGTGCTCGGCTGCTGACCCGAAGGTCACGGGTTCGATCCCGGCCGCGGCGGTCGCATTTCGATGGAGGCGAAATGGTAGAGGACCGTGTACTGTGGGATATCAGTGCACTTTAAAGAACACCAGATGGTCAAAATTTCCGGAGCCCTCCACTACGGCGTCTCTCATAATCATATCGTGGTTTTGGGACGTAAAACCGCAGATATTATTATTATATCGAAATACATGTGTTGGAAGTCTAAAATACAAATACAGAAATACATTTGCCTTTGACGTAACGGGATATTTCGGGGATACATTTGCAAAAAGCCGAAAAAAGTATCCCGGAATACAGTTACAGGAATACAGATACTGGAATACTTTTTTCTTCTTTTCGGGAATGCTCATACTCTGCAAAATACAGTTATGAAAGTGCAGCATAATATTGTGCATAATGTTGGATTGTCCTTTGAAACTCACAGTTAAAGCATATTACCCGATTCACTAACGAACACGAGTGACTATAAAGAGAGCATATAGTTATTTTACGCCGAAAGTCTGCTTTGCTGAAAAGGTTGTTCGTTTAAACTGCTTCTGAAATATGCTGTCTACTAGACAGCGTCGGTGCGGCTTCAACAGAAGACTCGCTAGGCGGATCGCCTTAAAAAAATTGGGCTGCTGCACCAGCCTTGAAAGATAGCGACTTTGTTGTCAAGGCAGACAATACTGCCTCTGCGGTTCTGCCGGCAGCTGCGTCGAGTGTTTTACAACCTGGGTCATTCTGTACGTGTGGGGAACCGTTCGCCGCCCTCCCTGTGTCCCCGACTGGTGGCACGCCTTTGCTTGTCTTATAGTACAAAAAATTCTTCCTTACCCCTACACGTCAGGTCATTTTAGACAAAAAAGTAAGTTGCGAGATACCCTTGTCCTGTAGATTATCGCGACACAACCGATACCTCGTGAATGTATTTCACTACTGAGATACAAATACATTTTCCAAACGTATCTCCATACAGAAATACAGATACTCAAATGTATCTCAGAGATACTATCGCGATACTCTTGTATCGTGATACTGCTCAGCCCTGGTCTGAAGTTAAGGGAACCTTCTTCTGATGCCCTCACATATACGCCAACTTTATTGCGATAGCAATTATATGGCCGTCATTTGTGCCCATAGGCGTGCGCACGAGGGGGGGCAGAGGGGGCGGCCGCCCCCCCTAGTCACCTGAAAGAGGGGGGGCGCAAATTCTGCCCCATACATTCACTTAATAGGAAGGGGGGGGGGGCGCTGCGATGAACCTTCGCCCCTCTCTGCCCCCCCCTGAAGGGGAACCCTGCGCACGCCTATGTTTGTGCCGTCACCGTCGAGAAGTCGACAAAATTCCCCCCACGCGTCGTATGTTTTATGCTTGTGTGAGAGCGTGCTAGGGCTGCCGATGATCGCTCCTCAAGCAGAGAGGAACGCGCCGGCCGTCTTTCGTCACGCGAAAGGCGCATGGAGAGAGGAGCCAGAGGGAGTTCTGTGTGGCTCTGGCAGGAAATGCGCACTTTGACCACGGAGGTTTAAAAATAATTGCTGGAGCGGAAATTATTGCTCAAGAGTAAAGCCTCCCCCCCCCCCCCCACCAAAAAGATGGCGGCTAAGGCCGACATCTTAGTAGGGGCAGGGTACCATCATCGTTCGACAAAGGAAAGGGAGCGTTTTCCTAGCACGCCCGACGAGTTTAACATGACATACCGCTCAAAGTGCGTCTTTGTGTTAATAGTTCTCCTTAGCAAGCCTCCAAGGCCTGCTGATTCTATCGGAGAGAAAATCACCAATACTCATCTCGATGTGTTTATTTCGTAGGGAACAACGCGTTCTTTTATTTTATAATTAACGTAGCATTTCGTCTAACCGATGACAGCCACTTGACATCTAAGTGGGCACCGCCAGGAGAGACCATGTTTCCGATATTTTTGGGCGGCATACGATGGCTTCACTTTTGCTGGCAAGGCATTGCGACAGCTCCCACTCCAGAAGTTTTTTTTCAACCCCCCTTGTCTTTGAACGACCAGGAGTGGTATCCCCGTGGTTGCGCGTGCCGTATCTTAAGACTGGATCAGCAGACGGTTCATGCGTTTGCACGGGCTGTGCTTTAACCGCAAAGTTTGTGTTGAAGGCACAGGTCGGCAAAAAGTGTGGAGCTCACTAAGACTCACTCATGAGATATATTTCGCGCTGCGGGCTTACTCGGGCTCAGCCTCACCAGAATTTTCCTCAACCGGGCTCACTCGGACTCGGACTTTCTAAAATTTTTCTCAACCGGACTCACTCGTACTCAAGCTTACTAAAATATTATCCACTGAGACTCATACTCACGGCTCGATCTTAGTCTGCGTGAGTCTGGTGAGTCGAATCATGAGTTCGTAAGCGTATATTTAGCTTCTTCGTTTATGGTGTCAATGCTCTTTAACACCAATATCTCGCATAAGCGGTGCTCCACTTGGCGCCTTTGGATATCGTGCTTTTAAATACGAATTATCGGGTTGCAAATTCAGTAACATTTTTATTGAAAGAGATGACTCGCACGAGATATTTTTGTGAGTTACTTCCCGTGAAAGAGTGCCTGCTGAGGTCAAGGCGCCTCCTGTGGTGCCTTGACCTTGTGGCGAAACTGCGACTTTTTTGGTGCCATAAGAACGTATACCATCTTTGCCTAAAGCCTTTCCTATAACCATTTTGAACAGGTCACTTATGGTAAACAAGTTTTGCTGCAATAAGCTCCTCCTGCGACTGCTGTGAACAGTGTGAGACGGGTCACCGCACTAAGGCGACACTGATAAAAACGACAGAGGTGATTGGAACTAAAATAACAGGCTTGACTTGTTGGCGTGACGTGACACCGAGTAAATACGCAAAAGACGGGGACAGCAAATGGAAAGCTGAATTGAAAAGAAAGGCGAAGCTTACACTAAGCCGCGCAAGGCTTGAAACAACTAAACTGGACGGTTCCTAAGACTAATCTGGTTGCTTCTTGTCATTAGCTAGGTGATGAAGGTTGTTTCTAGGTTGCTTCTAGGTCGTTTCTATGCTTTAGCTAGGTTTAGCAGCACAGATATTTGGGCGAGTTTGTACTGTTTTCGCGCTCCAAAATACTGTTTAGCTAGGTGATGCCTGGTTGTTTCCAAGTTGATGCTCGGCGAAGAGAGGTTCGAGTTAAACCACAGACAGTCACAGACGCGACACGGATGTCCAAACTCCAGAGACAGGAAATTGCGCTGAAACCAAGCGTTCGCGCCTCACATACATCTACGGGCACGTCGTCGTTGGCGTAGGCCTACCATCGCTTCGGGGTTTTCTCGCAGCCGCCGTTGCCTTTCCCGTTCCCTAGTATTCTCTCGTACGTACTCGGGGTCTTTGACTAGCCGCTGTCGCTTTACAGCCATTTGTTGGACTATACTGTCGCCTTCTTCGTTTTTAGTAGACTAGTGGTGAATAGTGGGATTTACCCTATTCCTGTGGCACATACAAGTTTATGACGATGATAGTTTTCAGATAGGACACACAAATGACGGCTAGCCTAAATAGCTTCGCTGTTAAAAAGTAGGATAGGAATGTGACCGAGCACCGCCACAGGCTTGATTAAGCATAGAAGATTAATCATGATCTGTTGACCAAATATATGTAGATAGGCTGGCGGGGTATTGAAGGCACACTAAATAGAAACGTAGTTTTTCTCGTATCAGTAAATTAAACTTTCACAATACCAGAAACACGACTCTCGCCGCAAGGAGACTATTGGTAATCAAGGAAATCCGCAAAAATAAAACGCACGTGGCGACGCCACCTTGAAATTCTCCCACCAACCTGCTCTGACGTCATAGGTTTTGACAGCGTCCACTAAGGCCTGCGTATTTATTCACAGAAAAATACGAAATGTATTATTGTCTAAGGGGGCCTAAAAATTTAACGTATCAAGTTTCAAAAAAATTTGTTCAGCCAATGTGGCCAAAACACGCAATCCACGACTCCACGGCGACGATCATGTTCGAAAATTTCTGCGGGAAATTTGAGAATCAGTTTTTGACCTCAATTTTTTCGTCTATTATTGCACCTATGATTTTGAATTGAACGAAAGCAGAGTTTTGAGAGAGCATTTTATCGCACTTGACTGATCATTCTACTTCTGTGGCCCTTTAACATTACAAGCTGACGCTGGCTATGAAACCATCTGTCGCCTACCACACGTTTCGAGTCAAAGAGGACGCCATTTGCGGGTTACTGAGTCAAAGTATAGTCAGACCACCAAACGAAACACTGAGAAAAAGCACACCGCTGTACAACGGAGAGAGAAAGTGTCTGCTGCGGCGCTTTCAAAGTGACAACTGGTACACAGCATTACGTTCGAGTTCACATTAAAGCTGACTACAGTAAAACCTCGGTGACACAGATTCTCGGAGTCGCCAAAAACACTCGTATGATCCGAAATTCGTATCACCAAAAAAACATGGAAAATTAGTACGCGACAAACGAAAACTAGCGTACGTTTTCGATTATTGTTTCTCAGGGCCGTAGCAACGTCATGAACAGCTCTGAATGATTGCCTGTAAAGCTTTTAGACGTCTAAGATCATACTTGTGCTCGCAAATATACGGCGCGTGCGCGCGTGCGTACTCAGTGAACCAGGTGCGTTAATGTGACCCGCGACAGCTAGTAGCTGCTTCCTAATCTTTGTACGCTTTTCCGCATGCCACTATAGTACTGCGGCGAAAGTTTCTTAAGAAGCGCTTTGCACGCGATATATATGTAAATGCCAGAAAATTTTACAGTTTCTCTCCTTTGTTTTCAGATCGCGGTGGTGTTGGGGCTGTTGTTCGGGAGATTTACGGCCGTGCCCGCACAATCGGGGGGTTTGCTCCAAATTTGGGAGTCTCTCGCGCAAATAGGAGAGTTGGCAGGTGTGCACGGCCCCAACAATCGTGTGTGTTGACGTTGTGAGGCCTAGCTCCTTCGCCAAAACCGTCCTCTTCCTCTTTCGGCCCTTGTACACCTTCTTTGGATGTCTGATTGCGAGGACATGGCTTGCATCGACGTGGCAGTCATGTGTGAACACAGTACGACGACGCTACCTCGAGCACAGCAGCACGCGTCGACGCATTGAAAAAAAAAAGGGAGAGGGGGGAGAGCGCGACGCCAACGCCATCTCTAATACAAACGCGAAGGCACACGCGGGCGCATTAAGTCCTCCAACATTCGCGCGCACGTTCTCGGAGGCTACGGCGCGGCGCGCATACTCGCGCGTGATTGGCACGTCTTCCGCGACAGCGTGGGCAGCACCTGTTCGTAATTGCGCCCTAGCGTAAATTCGTATGAAATATCACGTGGTAAAAATGGGTTCTTAACAAGCGTAATCCATTAAATTACAGGCTAATGGGCCTTGGGAGGTACCACAGAAAAATTAGTATGACACCGAGATTCGTACTAGCCGTGATCGTATCATCGAGGTACTACTGTAATTTGTTCGTATTAAAGTACTGAGTCAAAGTGAGTGTTCGTCCGTGTCTATTTGTATAGTTTTGTGATCGTTCACTACGTTACGACAAGTACTACGAAAGGGAAGAGGAGTAGCCGGCGCCACCCATAGGCAGCGACCTTTCCTTAAATACGTTTATTAAAAAAAAAGAAAGAAAAGAACAAGCATGGCTGATCCCTTCGTCATAGGAATCGATATGACACGAAAGTGAAACGTGTCTTCGCAGAAGTAGTGCTTATTGTGTAGTGATATATGAGAGTTTGTACAATGTATATCTGTTTTTGGCATCTATAGCACCGTTTGCCGTAGATGTACCCACGTTCACGCACATCTCCATCGCGTCGACTAACGCCCACGATCATGATTTGACCATTGTGGCAGGTGAAGGTATAACACATACCTGGACACAGCGTATCGCGAATCCCGCGCAAATATGACATCAACAAGCACATAATAAACACTGGCACTTGAATGAAGAAAACAAACACTGGCACTCGAAGCGCCGGGTTATTACCGCCACGCACCGAGAGGTCGTAGGTTCGATTTCTGGCGGCAGAACTTGTTCTTATAGTTTTTTCTTTCTCATCAGCGTCCATTTTATCAACGTCATATCCGTGACGGAAATACGTCACTGAAGCCTTGGTGGACCACGGCATAAAACACTTTCGTGTTAAAAGAGGTACAGCCTAAGAGCTATTTAAAATACTCCCCCCATAACAGGGTATGTACAAGAAGAAAACATATTTATTGAAACATTCATAACTGGGGCCAATGATGCGTTCCCGATAAATTGCACCGAGTCTTGCAGTCATGTCCTAACGAAGACATTCCTCTGTTTCGCCACCTGACATAAGTATTTGCACCACGCTAGCCAGAACGCACGCTATCGCAATTCTATTTTCGTAAAATTAGTTACTGTTTCATAGCTCAGGTCTACAGAAGTAAGAAATAGCTGCCGTTTTCTTTATTTGTCTATGTTTCTTTTTTTAGAAATGTGGCGAACTTGTGCCGTGCAGGCTGGCTGTTGAAAGAATCAACGTGAGAGTTTGTTACAAAGCTCACCTGCACAAAATGGCGGAGGTTCTTATAAGACGTTCCAATAGGGTAGTGAGCCAGGATTACAGGCATCCGCGTCTGAAAAGAAAAACAACAAGCAGTTAAGGAAACATGAATCCATGATTTGGTGCGTCATCTGCTATAACATAAAATTAAGTCTGCCTCCAAGCTGAGAGCTACAAAGTCTGCGTGAGACAAGTGACTTGTCTGACGTACACTGTCTCACGCAAACGTAGACAAGTCACTCCGACAGCGATTTGCTGGGAGCAGAAGTCGTCCCACTATGGTAGCTGAGCGGCTAAGATTTTGCGCTGTTAAGCTCAAGTAGGCCGGTTTGTTCTTTGGCCACGACAGAAGCAGTTAAGTTGGCGCGAAAGAAAAAAAAATTGAGAAAGGAATACCCGGGCACTTAGATTTAGGTATATGGCAGCGCACACCGCGTGAAACAAAGAACACGCACACAAAGGGACAACACAAGCGAAGAGGACGCGAGGACCGTGACAACGCGGCCACGCGCGAGAAATGTGATCGGATGGCGCAATAGCAGATGACGGGCGTAATGAGGGCCCTACATCGTCTTGTGCATGCACTTGGTTTTCGCCCCTTGCTGTGCATGACGCTGCCCGGAGCGCCAGCCCAAGGCGCCTCGATACGGAAGAGGAGCATCGAGGCACCCTACGCCAGCAAAGCGCTCACGTGTTCCCTCTAACAGTGGAACAACCTGTACATGCTGCGTCTTCAGTGCTTACTTTGGAGTGAAGCGACAGACAGCACGAAAACCACTTCGCTCTCCAGAGCAGCCGTGTTCCTTTTGCCAGCGTTTTGTACAGTTACGTCAGACCGGATTCTAAAGAAGTTAACTGATAACTTTGCTTGGTCTAACATTTCAATTTGTTGCTATCGTATTCATTGCTTCGCCCTTGTGGCGAAACTGTGAAATCATTATATTCGCATAAAAGGCGAACTTGTTAGAACAGCGCAGGCGAAGACAAGGCAGAGGCACGAACAGCTCACGCACATAGCGCTGACTATTCGCAATGCCCATAGACTGTCGCGCCCCTAGCGGAATTTAGGAGCGTCCTCTCATGGATGATCAGTAGACGACACCATGGCAGCCCTACGCAGTCGCGCACTTGTTCGGCTGTGTTAGCAGGAAAGAAAACACTACGAGTTTGCATGTTACCTGCTTCAGTGAACAAACGGGGCCCTCCGTGACACAATAAATCTGACTCGTTCTTGCGAGACGCGAAGTTTTCGTGAAAATACGTGCCAACTCGCGCGTTCAACGATGACCCACATCGTACAAATATCAGCTTCGCGAGGTTTTGTGTAGCCACGTAGGTTAGTTAAACGCTGTCGTCTGACCTTCTAGGTTGAAACTCACCTTGTTTTACTTGCATATAGCATTCGTCAGTGCTCTTGTAGTGCATGAATTTATAACATTGTAGGCGGGAAGTTGCGCGAGCTAGCGATGTATAACTGAGTAATCTCAAACTGGCCAGCGCTGCGCCGCTTGTTTTTGTGCGTTTGTTGATAGATGGCAGCATTCTGCAAGCGATTTGTTTGTTGACCGGTGTGAGAGCAAGAAGTTCTGCGTGCCCAGATAACGTTGTGACGAGGACTAATCGAAGTCGTTCGGCGGAGGAAATTCTTCAGATTGCTTTCAGCAATGATGTTAAGAGGAACCACCTTGACGACGAGGATTTTTCACTGGACGGAGAAGGCTGTGAAAGCGTGTGTGTGTGTGAGAAGGAGTGTGACAACGACGATGAACGATCAGCTGCTAACCCACGAGGAGCGAGTTGCACTTCACGTCCCCTCGCGCGCTAATGTTTTTTCACGCTCGTAAGTCACTTTGATTGTATTTAATGTATAGTATCCTTCAGCGAGATCAAAATAAAAACATAGTTTTTCTAGTACATTGCGCGTAGCGCAATTATTGTGGATATTATCGAGCGCCGCATTCCACCAAAACACTCGAGTTCGGAACAGGGAAGCGAAATGGTTAGAGCGATGAAACGTGCAGTCACGGCCACAATCCACGCCTATCGGCTCACTTCTCCTGTACTTCACCGGTACCTTCCGATCGGCATAGTTGTTCGACGCATTTTCGCAACGTCGAAGAATTCGTCGTTGCGAAAAGCATACGTGCGTGTTCTTTTCGATATTCATGTTTCGATCGTGCTGATCGAACCTGCGGCATCCGAGTGCAGTGAATTGCGCACGGCTTGAGTCTGAGCATGGCTGTGATACAAGCGCTACTAAATATGATGTTAAATGGTTGTGTTCCGCTGAAGAAGCAACTCCGCGTTCCTGACTGCGCAAGTAATGACGACGGCGTATGTTTGCAAACCATCGCCACGTTAAACATTCGGTCCCGTGCAGCAGCGATGACGCTACTCGCTAGTGGCCTACCACTGCGGCAAATCCGTCAGGCAGGCTCGGTACACAGTATCTCGGAGTGCCGTTCAGGTCATACGTCAATTCTAGTTCATGAAGTTTTCTGCAGCACGCACAGGATTTCGCACATCATCGCTTATGCACGGTAACGGAGCTGAAATATAACCTTTCACATCGCGGCAAATAATTAGGTGGCGAGCTTCCATGGTTTGACAAAGCATTTCGGTCTCATATCTATTTCAGTGCAGCTCATGACTTCATCCGGTGAAAGTGGCACGGGCCGTACGTACGCTCGTCCTATCTGTTCCTATGCTAACAAACAGATTGACCCTCCATCGGGCGCCATCTGGAATCGTACAGCGCGCCACCTATAGTTCGTGGGCATTGCGAATACACCGGCATTATTTTGGCGAAAGGCGTATATAAGTACATACGTAACAGCATCTCTTCACAAACAAATAATAATAATAATATCTGGGGTTTAACGTCCCAAAACCACGATATGATTATGAGAGACGCCGTAGTGGAGGGCTCCGGAAATTTCGACCATCTGGTGTTCTTTAACGTGCACTGCCATCGCACAGTACACGGGCCTCTACCATTTCGCCTCCATCGAAATGCGACCGCCGCGGCCGGGATCGAACCCGCGACCTTCGGGTCAGCAGCCGAGCACCCTAACCGCTATACCACCGCGGCGGACTCTTCACAAACAAAATACGAACAAACCAAGAAACCAAAAACACAGCGAATAAAAATAGACAGATTGTCCCTTATACATTTGCCTAAGACGGCCCGAAGGCGAAAGCCATCTTTTTAAGTAGGATAAAATACTGGGCAAGTTTGTGCAGTTTCATCGTGGCTAACAACGCGATTGACACGGACGAAGACGAGAAGTGGACACGGCAAAGCGCTGTGCCGTGTCCACCTCTCGTCTTCGTCCGTGTTAATTGCGCTGTTAGCCACGATGAGCCATCTTCTTTTTCTTCGAAATCGATCCCCTCCGCAGCACTCTCCTATCTACTCATCTTCAGAATTACAATCAGCCTTACCTGGATTCACGTTTATACTCACGTCGAATCACGCGCTTTCCAAAGCAGTATCGTTGATACACCATTCAATATTTTGTTGATCAGAGGCGTAAGTTACGTAGGGGGGGGGGGGGGGGGGGGTGCCTTTACCTCCCGCGCCAACCCTTGCAGGGAAGTTCTTGATAAATATATCTTATGTTGTCATCTCTTTCAAGAAACATGTTCTTACTGGTCTGCAACCACTCGTAACTCGCATTCGAAGGTACTATATATCCAAAGGCTCCTAGAAGAGCACCGATTACGTGAGATATTGGTGTTAAAGAACATTGACACCATGGTCGAAAAATCTAATTCTAGGCTAACGGACTCATGAGTCGACTCACTCGGACTCACTCAGACTCAGATTGAGCCGTGAGTCTGAGTCCAGGTGAGTAATATTTTGTTGAGTTTGAGTCCTAGTGAGTCCGGTTGAAAAAAAATTTGGTGAGTGTGAGTCCGAGTGAGTCCGGCTCATGAAAATTTTAGTGAGTCTGAGTCCGAGTGAGCCCTAAGCGCAAAATATATTTCATGAGTGAGTCTGAGTGAGCTCCACAGTTCTTGCCGACCTATGGTCTCGAAAGCTTTATGCACCTAACGTGGTTTCATTCTGCCTCCACGATCGAACGCATTGCTGTCTTTGAGCACCTTACGTGGATTAGTCTCCCTGCCTTTCCTTGCGTCTCTCTCTCACGTGCATGAGCAATGACTCCAGGATTGGCCCAGGTTTGAGCAAGCGATGACGGCAGGTTACGGCATCATTGCATGACGTTACGTTATGCGACGTCATGATGATGTCACAAATTATGGCACTCTCTGATGTCATGATGACGTGTTAGAGTGTGATGACGTCATCACATGATGATGATGACGTGCTGACGTCATCACATGATGATGATATTTCGCATCACTCGTGCTGACGCCGACGGCGTTTGATGATGCACCTCAGGCTTTCACCTTAGCAAAGGAATGGAATAGTCATCGTTGACAGCGCTGTGTGTGGTGTGTTGTTTGTGCCTATGCCTTGTCATCGTTTTTCTGCTCTATTCCTTGGATCAATGTTAGGATAACGTGATTGTTCACACTCACCGAGTTCACCTGCTCCGGACTGCTGATCATGGTGACAATCAGGGAAGTGGAGCACACCTGTTCCTTGTAGTTGTCGCAAATGGCCTGCATCATTTCTCTGGGCGCTTCGGGAAGGTAGAAGTATCCACTGTCGCCTATTGGATCTAGCAGCAGCTGCGTGAAAGGATGCGTCAATGGTCAACGTCACATTCACCTCCATTGCAGGACAAAGGCCTCATCCGATGCCTACAGTCACTTGACCCTATCGCATGCTTCAAATTTCCTGATTTTATTCCTGGCCTAACATCGTTCCGATTCCTGCGACGCCTCTCTTTCTTCACCCTCACGTTGTAATTACAAGACAGCACTGTTTAATTTCTCTAGCTCTGCATATAGACGATTTTGCGTAAGACATATTGGCGCTGCCACCTAGGGTTGTTAAACGAATGTTTGCTTATTTTCGTACATCGCGACGCGAAATAATGTCATGAAACATTGAATGCATCAAGCCAACCGTATTCATTCGCCTACATCTACCGTAGTGCAGTTCGTTTAGTTGTTAGTGATGCAAAAAGGCAAGGTTAAGAGCCCGATATGGTGTCACCGGAACACATTCGTAAAATAGTGTCGCGTGCGGTCTGGCTTGGCGTTCACTAACGCTCTCTCGTTTCAGACAAGAATGACCAACCGCCATACACGCGGAGATTTACGCTGCGGGGAGGAGATGAACCATCTTGTATATTATTATTATTATTTTGCGATTGTTCGCCTTTCACTCTTTCAGTGAGCGCCCAGAGATCAACTTCGAACCTTTTAGAGGGGTTGAACAATAGCCATCTGTAAGCACAATCAATACTCGGACCCAGGCCGAGACCACCATCAGCGCGTTGGACATGTTTTTACACATCTTGAGACAAGCGGACGGACTTTTATAAATGTCCTGTCTTGCATATTAATTCATGTTATAGACCAATTTTTGTTCTCTTTTTGACTTTTTGTGGTGTTTACTTCTGTCATCTTTTATACGCTTTATCCTTTCCATCTGCGCAGTGTAACCAGCAAGTCTATGCACTGCCTAAGCTCTTCGTCTCATTAAATTATGTTTATTTGCAGCTATGTATTAACGCTTAAAGAGACAGAAAAAAAAACATTGTTGATACCTCCGTCATAGGAATCGGTATAGCACGAAAGTGAAACGTGCCCTTACAGAAGTAGTTGAATGTTTACTGTACATTAATGTAAAACAGCTTGTAGAATGTCTATTGGTGTTTGACCGTTATAGCACCGTTTAACGTGGATGCATCCACGCTGAAACTTGGTGGTACATCTGTATCCCGACGACTAATATCCATGTTTAATGATTAAACAAATCACTGTGGTCATATATGCTTGTGGTACTGTATGGTGAGAGCGGAATCGGAGAAAGCGGTGTGACAGCCAGAAGAGCCTCACTAATTGGAACGCCGAATTTGGGCTAAGGTCCCCTACTCGCGGCACGTTAGATTTATTGAACAACGCTGCCCGACCAGAGGGAAACGCAAGGCGCGTCGTGTATTCCCCGTTGGCCGGCTGCCATTTTTCGCGGGCGAGTGCAAGTTGGGAACGCTGAGTTACGGCCACGCCAAGCACTCGCGCGTCGCATAGCTACCTTTGGTATGGATGGATGCTATGAGCGACGCCGACGCTGGGGGTAAGGTCGCCACCTGGCAGTGTGTTAATGCGTCGACGAAATTGCACTTTTCCTATTCGAAACGTGCCCAATGGGACGGACGCGCAGAAACGACGCTTTTAAGGAACTAATCATGTATTTCACGGTTATGATGCATTACTTTGAGTTAGGAAGAGCACTGTAAGAGGACAGTGGTAGATATAAAAGGCGCGTTTTTAAAGCCTACGGAGTATGTGACCGTGGCGCAGTGGATAGCGTGCCCGGCATCTCTTCTTGCGGACCAAGAGGTCGTAGGCTCGACGCCCGTTGACGGAACTTTTTTTCTTTGTCTTCTGATCATGTGTATTTTTTCGACGTCATTTCCGTGACGGAAATACGTCACTGAAATCTTGGTGGACCCCGGCATAAAACACTTTCGTGTTAAAAAACTGATTATAAACAGCTTGATAGTGATTCGGCCATCCTACGTACGTCGGCAGAAATTAAGTTTCCACAGGGAAAACATATACACTGCATTCAACATAGCTGGCGTACGTACAGACGAATTATCTTCGCGCATGCCAAGTGTCAGAAACTTAAACAATATACTGGACAAATAGCAAAAATGGCTGCAGATCCACGAAGTGAATGCTATGATGAGGCGAAGCAGTGTGCATCGGATTACGAATCGGGGCCCTCTATTTTGTTCTGGTTAACAGCCTTTTATTTTGTGCTTGTAAACCTTTTGTTTTATCATATGCTTTGATTGATGGCTGGTTAAATGTCGGTGTTCTTACAGTGTTGTGGCCTTTTATTTTGTTTCTTTTTTAAAACCATATGCGCGCTACGTACGCTCTGTAGACGGTATTGCGCACAGATGTTTCGCACCTGTGCTTTGACTAGGGACTACGGCGAGCCTCGACGACAACGGTCATTCGTAAGCGCCTAAGGAGCTTCGCCGCTAAAATGAACTAGACAATGAGCAAGATTTCACACGTAAGTGAACAAGTTTCTGACCCATATAGTTTTCCCAGTAACGCTCTTCTATCTACTGCCTTTCTTCGCTTCCTGGCCGGTTATGATTTGTCCGTTTGCCTGTCGAGCGATGTCTGACTAATGATGGTGGTGTCCTAAATGGTTGGTAATAATGATTAATGAGACAAATTGTCGTTAAGAATGCTCACGCAGAAAGTTGAGCCACATTAAAGATACATTTAATGTGGCATCAAAAGGCTTCCCTTCCGCTATGAAGGAAAGATAATCATGGCAGCTACGCACTACTGGTGCCAAGCCTGAAATAACAGCAGAGCTGGGCGGCCTTTCGTGTTTCTCGTTATATTTATATTTCTTTCTTTCTCTGTTTCTTCATATTTATTTCTAGATTTATTCATTGTCTCTATTTCTTTCTATTGCTTTCGTTCTCTGTCTGTTCATTTCTTTCTATCTATTTCTCAATTCGTCGTTTTTTTTTCTATCTCTTTATATCTTTTTCTCGCTTTCTTTCCGTTCACGCTATTTCTGGCTTCCTCTTCCTTGCTATTTCTTTCTCACTCTTTCTTTGTTTCTCTCTCTTTCTCTCTTTCTTTCCCTTTCTGTCTTGCTTTTGCCCTTTTCTATTTCTTTGTGTGTCTGCTTCTTTCTATCTGCGATACCAAGGCGTTGGACTGGGCTAGTTGGTACATTGTCACAAAGGATAAAAACCAGCGGAAAACACAGGACACAGCGAAAAGAAGTCGATGGCACAAGCTGGCACTTACAACTGAACAGAAAAACGCGTTTGAAAGGCTTTCTATCTTTTTCTTTCTATCACTTTTTCTCTCTGTGTATTTCTTTCTCTGTCTTATTTCTATCTTTTTTTCTCTCTCTATCTTTATCTCTATTCGTCTCCTTCTCTCTATTTCTGTTTCTCTCTTTTTGTCTCCTCTTTGTACTCTTTCTCTCGCCCATTCGAGTTATTGCATCCCACTCCGGACTAATCAGCGCAGCGGTAGAGCACGCGCCGGAGCCACATGTTCGTGAAGCGAAGCAGAAGATGAAGACGAGGACGAAGAGAGAGCGTGCCGGCCTAGTTATTGCGTTGCACGAGATAGACAGGTAAGGGCCATTCACGATGATGATAGTTCTTGCGAACGTGTAAAGGGATAACGAAAAGCATATCATCTCAGCTGTCAAAAAGAAAACATATTAGGTGAAGATAGGCATGGTTTATTCCCCAATCACCATAGTTGTCCTGTCCAAAACTAGTACTTTTTCGGCAAAACAGATGCACTTAACCGATTTCAAGGCCTTTCGATGTCAAACGAAAGAACGCCGTCAAAAACGAGTTGACTACATGCTGGCTAGTGCTGTTTACAAATTTCAATAACACTCCTTACGTCTAGAGTTGCTGTGCATGGCTCCTTTTACGGAAACCAAATTATGAGTCTACCTATTTCATACATTCAACCGCACCGCTGATTTGTTGGCGCGACGCTTCTGATCGTATATTTAGTACTGCTATTCGCAAATACTAATGAAGGGCATGATCCATTCATTGAAGTCAAAATTACGCTAGCATTAGATAGAAGTATCGGAACACTTATTCACCGGTTAAGGCTAGGCACCGCATACACAAAACATTTCTTACACAGAATTGGCAAAATTGAAACTCCCGAATGCGAATGTGGATTTGTAGATGAAGATGTATGTCACCTTCTTATGGACTGCCCACGCCATGACACACCGAGACGCCGTCTTAAATCGGAACTTTTGGCATTAGACCGCAGACCGTTCAGTATCATGAAACTTCTGGGCCCGTGACCAACCGGAGCTTTACAGAAGTACGGTCTAAAATCGCTAAAACGTTTTTTAGAAGACAGCGGAATCGCTGGGAATTATTAAGAAATAAAGAACTTATATTCATATAATCACATGTCCTACTTGTAATACGCATTATTATATGACAGGCATCATATATATGTGCTGAAGTACATATTATGTGTGTATGCTGAAGTGCATGTGACTGTTATGTCCACGTGAGTGAATTCATCCCCATAAGGACTAGACGAGTTGACTGCTGTGTTGAGCCGGTTGGACTCAATGATGACGAGATACATTATCAGAGACATTATTCATTGGCATTCGGACATTGTCTTATACGTTGTGATGGTGTTGTAATGTGCGTGTGAGTGTGTTTTTACATATGTGTGCTCTTGTGTTTTATTTTCCATGTACTGCTCCTTGTTTTTCTTTTGTTAAGATGTATATTCAATATTCACTCAAGGGCTAAGGAGTAGCCGGCGCCTTACTTGTGCGCCAACATCTCCTCACATATCATATCCATAAAAAAAAATTACACCATCTCCCGCTAAAGGGAACCATGTGTAGATGTGAAGCAGCGGGCGCTAACGCTTACACTGGCGGCGGCGTTGACGCTGGCGCTCATCACAGCGTTGCGTAGGAGAGAAAACTGGGGAGGCGCAAAGCAGGCAGTGATGGAGCAGTGTTTCCTACTGGCACATGCCAATCGTTGCTAATGGGCAATGAGAGACAGAAGACTCCGACTGGACAAGAAGACCCGCACTCCGCTTTTAGTTAACGCGCACGCTGCGAATTTTTATTGTTCAACAACGCACAGGAGAAATCTCCCACCGGCACCACCTTGGAGGTCAAGATCCATTGCCATATATACGGGGTGGCCAGTGAACGGTTGTGCAGCGCGAGCAGTCGGTTTTTTCAACCAAGAAACTCGCTAGCAGACGCTGCCTGCGTCGGCGTCGCGAGGCGAGAGAGGGGGGGAGCGTAGGAGAAGAGAGAGAGGGGGGGGGACGCGCATGCGCAGTGGGAGTGTGGACGCCGTGCGCAGGGATGCGTAGAGGAGAGAGGGGGGTAGCATAGGAGAGGAGAGAGAGGGCGGACGCGCATGCGCAGTGGGAGTGTGGACGCCGCGGGCAGGGATGCCTAGAGGAGAGAAGGGGGGAGTGTAAGAGGGGAGAGAGGAGGGGAGGCGCATGCGCAGTGAAGGTGTGGTTACCGCGGGGAGGGATGCCTAGAAGAGAGAGAGGGGGAGAGGAGGTTTTTTATTTTTATTTTTTAGGGGTTTGCGCATGCGCATTAAGGGTGGTCACGCCGCACACCACCACCGGATTAAGCTTCGCCATAAGATGCTTCACATCTAAAAATGAAGGGCATAATCATTGAGTCCACTGTAATAAATGCATGCGTTGTACTTACGAAGATGGGATCAGAAACTGCAATAATCTGAGGAAAAGGGAACTGCACTCCCGATAAGTTTGCCACTGGACCATAGCCCATGAGGAGGCTGACCTAAAATAGAAACCGTTGAGAAATTTCAGTGAAGATGGCTCAAAGGAAATTAAGGTACGTTCGGCTGAAATATTTTACGCGACGATGGATTGTTAAAAGGTGCCTGCAGAGGACTATACGATGTTGTCATAGTATTAATAAGTTGGATGCCACATCTGTGTAGCGTATTAAGTGGGTATTCGTCCTTGTTAATTAGCGCCACATTAACACCAATTGGCAAAAGTTAGCATCACTGCCTGTAGCTATAGGTGTGCATCGCATACCACACTCACTGTATATATACAGAAATCTTGTTATTATTTTCTGCTTTCATCGGTATGGAACTTCGGAAGATGTTTGAGTAGAAAGTTACAGTTGTAATTAACTTTTTGAGTCTTCATCGTAATTTCAGTGCACCGAGAACGTTGTTATTTCTCTCGCTCTTCGTTGTTGCTCTGCAATGATATAAGCTATTTACTTCTATTCTCTTTCGGCCTGAAAACAAGTTGTTGTAGAATGTTGAACAGGGCGTATTATTCTGTTTTCAAATTGCGTGAGCCGATAACTAGCACGATTTCGAAGCAAGTGTGTTTTATGCAGGGGTCTACCACGACTCCACTGATGTATTTCCCTCACGGATATGACGTTGCGAAATATGCGCTAACAGATGGCAACGAAAAAACTAGAATAAAAAGTTCCTCGTGATGGGTGCGGATTGTACCTTTTGTGCTTTCACCGCAAGTTCGTGCTGAAGTAACATAGCACAGAGAATAACAGTTCTAGCCTTGAAGAAGACAAGCCCACTTGTCGAAACGTCAGCTCGAGCGCACAACCGCTGTTTACGGATTTTTTTCGTAGAAAGCTTCGATCTTCCACTTCCTGCTGTTTTTTAGAGAACACGAAGGTCGTTTCGCTCACTCAAGCAGCTGCGTTTGCGAAAGCAGCGCGCTGCTCACGCACAAAGAAGAAACAATTGCGACAGTTGTTAGTTCGCGCTCATCCTGTGTATGCTTGTGCGTTCGTTTCGTGCGTCGTTCTTTGTGTTTGAGCACAGCTTAAGTGTCGAGCTGTGACAGTTGTTAGTCTGCGCTCGTCCTATGTATGTTCATTTCGTGCGTCATTTCTGCTTGAGCGCGCTGCAAGTTTCGAGCTTCTTGCCGTTCTTCGCGTGACATTACAATTTGTTGCTTTAGCATTCACTCATTTGCGCTCGTGCCGAAGCAATGCAGAATAAACGCTCAACTACCTCTGCGAAGACACGTTTCAGTTTGGCGTTATCTATGGCAATGCTTACCCAATCACCTTCAAAGTAGGATCCTTGTGCGCACGCACACGTGCTCCATCGCTCCATGCCATTGTTGGAAGCAATGGTAGAACTCTTCTCTCAAAATCTGTCGGAGATTAGCCGTCGTGTTTGCTTTAATGTACTCCACAGTTGCTAGACCTGTTCTCCTTGAGGCCTATTTTCATATTAGGGAACAGCCTAAAGTCGCTTGGAACGTGACAGTTAGAGCATGGTGCTTGAGGGACGACCAGACTTTCATTCTTCGCGAGGAATGTCTTCACAACAAGCGATGTGTGGCTCAGTGCATATCGAGCGAATGCGACAGATAAACTACAAGTTCCGAGATAAGATATCTACCACCGTTTCCAGTAATGGTGGTGGTGGTAGTGAAAAACATTTATGTGGACTATGTACAAGTGAGAGATAGGGGCGGCGTTATGGGCCGACCCTGTACAAACTGTAGGAGGGGTCCCTAATCCGGGACCCCTGTGGCTTCAGCGGCGGCACGCGCCCTGGCCACGGGGGCTCTTTGGCCCTCCATTGCCGAGCAGCCGAGCAGCGCAGCCTGCCAGCTCTGTCGAGTAGGGGCTGAAGGGGACGTAATTAGGGGGGTCCACCGGGTTAGATGGGCATGCACACACCATGTGGAAAGTGTCCGCAATCGGATGATCAAAGTGTGGGCGTTCCCCGGAGAAGGCCGGATTGAAATTCTTAAGTGTCGCCGGGCACGCTAGTGTGTTGGTGTATAGACGTAAGAGCCAGCGCTCGTCAGCCTTGTCAGGCCCGGCGCCAGGGCCGGAAATCGGAGCCTGTTCGATTTGTACATAGCTGTAATGTCGCGAAAAGAGGTGACCGGATTAGGTTCTGGATCGTTAGGCGATGGATTCCAGCATTGGAAGGAACGACGGAGAAAGTGTGTGCGCGCAAGAGTCCTACTTCGAAGGTGGTTAGGTAAGCACTGCCATATGTCGTAACATTGGCACACTAAACGGACTTTCTGGAAACTTCTCGACTGCCGCTCGTGTATCCGCCTCTGTGTTACGACAGCGTACCTTTTTATTGTATTCTGGTCTTGTGGAGAGGAGGACGAGGCTAGAAGTGAATCCTTGTGAGAAAGCCAGTAAGGTCACTTTAGATGCACCCGTGGTGTCTAGGACGAGATCAATTGTTGCGGCAAGGTCGTACCGTCCGATCTCGTTAAAACTGTAAAGAAGAAGGACGCAGTAATGCGACGCGTAAGAAAACACCTTTCTTTAGCCCTTGGTTGAAACAAGAAAAGCGATAGCAAGGTTGAACGTTGTGCTTTAATTCCTAGCACGAGCTCTTAGCAATATGCGGAGGTGACATACTCAGAGCATATTGAATCGAGTGACGTGGTCGCCCAGTTGGGGCTGTCTCGATCTCGATGTAGTACGCTTAACTGTTGACGAACCACACAGTCCTAGTGCTGGTCGCGCATGCGCCGTAGGTTAAAACACGGTGGTCCCAGCGTGATTATAGTATGCATATATATAGTTAACATAGTATTTGTGCAGAAGCATCGCCAGTCTAAGAGATTAGCACTTTGCAACACGGCGTCCCCATTCGGAGAAGCGACTTCATTTTGCCATTTGCGTGCACTATTGCCAAGGAAGAGACCACAAACACTGAGCTAATGGTAAGTTGAGCATTCTTGGTGCCTTAACTTTCTGTATAACACTTCTGGTTGAAATATTTAGCAACACACGACGGCCTTGGTGGCGACAGTACCGCGTTCGACGAGACGTTGATAGTACGACATTTAGGTAAGAAATTCAAAATATATTTTTGCACATTTATGCAAAAATATATGTCGCTACCAGTGCTACCGTTGCTGCTAAAATTTTTTGCTACCTCACTTTGCAACGAAACAGCGAAGAAAACGAAATGTGGATAACACACACACACACACTCACGCACGCGCGCACGCGCGCGCGCGCACACACACACACACACACACACACACACACACACACACACACACACACACACACACACACACACACACACACACACACACACACACACACACACACACACGCACACGCACACGCACACGCACACACACACACACACTGTGTGCACTAATACGTGTGTGTCACACTCGTACTTGTGCTTGTCAGGGGTGCCATAAAGGACATGCCTATCTTGATGTAGGCGTAACGCGGATCAAAGAGAGAAAGGGTAGATGTTATAGTGCTTGTAAATAGTACCTTAGCTTCAGATAGAAAAGCAAGTCGTTAAGACAGAAGCGGGAAAGGCACCAAAGACGAGATACGTATGGGAGTCAGTGCTGATATACTTAATGAGCGCATGATCACTCGCAATGACCCTTGTTGCAATGGTTGAGGAGTATCGCGGAAGAGCAAGGCAGGTCTTGAGCACTCGTCAGTAACACGGAGTTTTGACTACCTTGTGTGCGATTGCACAGGAGTGCTGAAGCGCGAGAACCTCGCAAATAGCGGTCTGTACACATAGAACATAAAGAGCAATCCGAATGTATATTAAGGCGCAATGCCTTATACGCCTCATAAAACGTGAAAATTGAACGGCGTCCTGCATCGGCGTCTCCCGTCGGCGGCGTCAACACGAGCGATGCAAAAAAATCATCACGTGATGACGTTAACATATGATGTCATCCTGACGGCACATTAAATAATGACATCATCACATGACCTCGTAGCTTGGTCAACTGTGGGCCGATCACGGAGGCAGCTCGAAACCAGGTGAGGTGCCTCCGATTCTGGAGGCAATGCAAAACTACATCAGGTTCAGAAAGTTTACGGAGGGTGGCGGTGCAGGAACAATTCATCGAGTGGGACGAAAAGGAAAGCTTTCGCCTTCCAGTCGTCTTGAGGACCCTGTGAGTGCTTAAGGACCTTGTGAGTGTGAGTGCATCAGGGACACCGTGAGCTTTTTCTAGCCGTGAAGTTTAAAAATATTTTTTATCGAGATGAGCCTCCTCCTTGAGAAGGCTAAAGTAGGGTTCTACAACAGTCCTTATTTAATAATGGCTTTCACAAATCACCCGACGTGTTTACAACATGGATGCAGATAGGGTGACCGTTAATGGAGATCAACTATCCAGTTCTCTGCCTCGGTGGTACAGTAGTTACGAGGCTCCGCTGCTGACCAGAAAGTGGAGGCCGGATTCGATCTCGGCCGCGGCGGTCGCATTTCGATGGATGCTAGAGGCCGGTGTATACTCTGAAGCGCCAGTGCAGGTTAAAGAGTACCAGATGGTCAAAGTTTCCGAAGCCCTCCGCTACGGCGGGCCTCATAATGATATCGTGCTTTTGGCACGTAAAACCCGAGATATTATTATGAGTTATAGTTCAAAATATGTTAAGATGGCCGAGAAGCATATTTCTGTTGATACACTGATGTGACCTCGGTGTGGCTGCCTTTCGTACGTGCGTATAGTTGTAGACGAGTTACTTATGAAGCTGCGATTTCTTGGAAGCGCGCGGGACTTTTTTCACACACTGAAAGAAATCGAATCCATGGCATTGAACAGAGAACTTATGCAGACACCGTAGAAGGAGGTGTTCCCTCTTATTCCTTCACTCTTAAGACACCTGCCTATACATTCAATGGTGCCGTTTAAAATCAAGTAATAGCTAGTGCTACGTTACTTTATTGTGTATGGAGCGAGTCTAGTCCAGCAATCGACCAGCGATACGTGTGTTGAGCCATATTAACAAGGTTGTGCTCACGGTGTTTGGGATGCGTTTAGGTGGAAACTTTAGACAGAGGCCACATTAGCTTACATTACAATAAAGGTTAAGTGCGTAAATTATCCCATGGATAAATCTTGGAGACAATTTTAACAGGGTTGCTCCATTAGGTCTTGACCACAGACCAACAGTCCTGGAAGTTCATCCAGAAAAGTCATAGAGGATGGAGGCGGCAAAGGCATTACTGATCAGACTTGCACGAGGGATTGTATACTGATTGCCATAGGCGTGCGCAGGGTTCCCGTTCATGGGGGGGGGGGGGGGGGGGGTGAAGCGCCCCCCCCCACCCTATTAAGTTAATGTATGGGGCATATTTTGGACCCCCCCCCCTCCCTAGGGGACTAAAGGGGCACTCCCCCTAGTCAATGTACGGAGCAGATTTTGTGCCTCCCCTCTTAGGTGACTGGGGGGGGGGGGGGGGGGGGCAGCCTCCCCCCTGCCACCCTCGTGAGCACGCCTATGCTGACTGCGATGCCGTAAATCACACAAGACTGCGGACTGCGATGTTGTGTGCGTTCTCCCTCTGTATTTCTGACTTTGTTAAGTCTTCCAACTTTCAAACTCCCCCACCCTTTTCCGGCTATTCCACTCCAAGTAGCATCCCTGCCTTTATCTCCCGCCTGTTTTCCTTCCTTTCTTGTCGCATTTGTGACAGGATGGTCAGTTTAACGTCAGCAGGAAGCGGAGTCATGATTAAGGCCTCGTGATTTCTTTATTTGGGGATACTGATAAATTTGCTCGTTTAAATTTTTAAGCGTGAAACCCGAAACTGGTATTTTTGCAGCAAAAATACACATCGTCCTTCTGAAAACTACGTGTTAGAACAGCTATGTGGACAGAATAGATGTATGGCACAATGGTAGAAGCTCCGGTGAGCTGCAGCGCTTTTTTTTCTACTCTGTCAGTTTTATTGCGATAGCAATTGTATGGGCACTCTCGAGAGGTTTTTGCCGTCGCCGTTGCTGTCACCGTCATGTCCCGTGTAAAGTACAAACTGATAATATCCCCGGCACATCGTATATTCATAATTCACTTAAAAACAGCGCTAAAGACGGAGGACAAGTAAAAGAAGGACACAGACGGCGGCGCTGACTTTCAACTAGATTTATTTGCCAGAACCGCGCAATATATACTTGTGCAGTATCTGACAAAAAATAGGAGCGAAAAATGATAAAAACAGTAAAAACCTATGAATACATAATCATCGTGTTGGCGCGCCATGAACATCACGTGTACCCGCGTTCTGAAGAAAATCAATTTCTTTCTGTGATAACGCAATCGAAGGCCTGCTAACGCACACGCTGCCTAGCCTAGCCATTTCCGCAGCCTCATAGATTTCGCGTATTGTCTCGTGGCAGAAACCGTTAGCAGAAACCGTGGCAGAAACCGTTAGCACAATTTCTTCAGGGTAAACTGAAGTTATTAAATATTGACGATCCGTTCCTAGCTAAGAGTTCCGATGATGTAATTTCCGTGCTCAAAGATAACACATTTTCCGGCTACCAGGCATGCTCAATAGATATTAAAGATTTGTATTACTCTTTGCCACACAATGGGCTTCTAGTTTGCATTCGCGAGTGCATTGACAGCTTGGGCGTTGTGACTTTGCGGTAGGCATATCTGTTGAAGGTTTCATGGAACTGCTTGATAAGTACCTTAGGTCGACATTTGCAGCGTGGAATGATAATATTTTTTTGCAACGTCAAGGGGTATGCATTGGATCATCCCTTGCACCCATTTTAAGTGATTTATTTTTAGCCAGCCTTGATCGTGCCATTCAGAAACGCTTAGAATACACTAATGTTAAGAAAGTATTCCGCTATGTTGACGATTTCCTCGTGTTGTTTCAAGCTGAAGCCTCGTCGGTTGCTGCCTCTTTGACTAGTGTTTTAGAAATTTTTGAAAAGGGCCTCTCTCCGCTTGGTTTGACCCATGAAGTTCCGGACAGAGGAACTATCGGGTTCCTAGATTTGATGCTAACGCTAAGCCCTACCCACGTGTGTTGGGCATATAAACCGCGCGCAAATAAGCCAATCCTTCCTTTCGGATCGGCACACTCAAAAGTGGTGAAGCGCGCTATTGCGAAGACTTGCTACACACACGCACTGCGAAAGTCTTGCCATCACATGATTCGGAGCAGCTTTAGTCAGCAAACTGAACGCCTCACTGAGGCTGGTTTCCCGACGTATGTTTTGACCGCCGTTGCTGAGTGTCTGCTCAGAGAAGTCAGAATGAGCCCAGAGACGAGTGCTCGCACCCGTGCAAAGGAAAAGGGACGTGACAAACGAAACTTTGTCGTTATTCCCTACATCCACGGTGTCACGCACAACCTCAAAAAAGTGGCCAGCAGGTGCGAAGTAGACTTGGTTTTTTCAGCCCCAGAAAAGCTGGCTAGGATGTGCAGGGCCGTGAATCCTGGTTCTAGGGAAGAGCGAGCTTGCCAGACCAGGCATCGGAACAAGTTCGTTCCTTGCGTTGAAGTCCTGCGGCAAGAGGTACATAGGCCAAACAGGCCGGTGTTTAAATGAGCGGGTGAAAGAGCACTCCTACAATGTCTCTTCAACGGTGTCGGGCCACCTCGGCATTCATTGCCGAGACTGCGGCTGTTCTCCTGACTTTCAGCATTGTGCTGTGGTTAAGCGTCATCGGGACCAGACAATACGCGAAATCTATGAGGCTGCGGAAATGGCTAGGCTAGGCAGCGTGTGCGTTAGCAGGCCTTCGATTGCGTTATCACAGAAAGAAATTGATTTTCTTCAGAACGCGGGTACACGTGATGTTCATGGCGCGCCAACACGATGATTATGTATTCATAGGTTTTTACTGTATTTATCATTTTTCGCTCCTATTTTTTGTCAGATACTGCACAAGTATATATTGCGCGGTTCTGGCAAATAAATCTAGTTGAAAGTCAGCGCCGCCGTCTGTGTCCTTCTTTTACTTGTCCTCCGTCTTTAGCGCTGTTTTTAAGTGAATTATGTCTTACCAACTCGCCCACGCCACCACGTTAGCTCGTATATTCAACCGTAGGCAAAGACACGTGAGCTGGGGCGAAGAGCGCAGCTGAAGGAGAGATCAAACGAGCCGGCCCATCTCCGTCGCTCAGAGGGCGAATGCGGTAATATCACTCCGCTCAGGAAGCCTGCCCTCGAAACAGAGAGGAAACGCCCCGCCCATCCTGAACGGGAATGAAAAAACGCGAGCGAGGGGGGAGGGGGGGGGGGGGGTGTCGCTCGAGCAGCAACTTTGAACATCGATTCTAAGGGCGCGGTCGCGATCACAGCCGCGCGCGCTATCCCGGAAGCCATCAGCGGGCGGCTCGTATACCCTTCTACGTGCTGCGCTCTGAACGTGAAGAGACTGCGCGGAAAGAGCATCTATCCCTGGAGCGGCTGCATTCTCTTACACAAGCGTTTTCTAGCATTACGTGAGATCGGATCCAAAAGAGTTAGAAGAGCCAGGGTAAGGGCCAGTTGGTTGTATCTACGCTGAATATTCCTACAATTCCAGTGTTTCCAAACTTAAAACTCGTGCTCATCTTTCTGACCTAGAATTACGACGTCACATATTTGGACTGCGCCTTTTTCGCAAGTTTTATCGTGCTCCCATCGAAGTTTCAGTCATCCTGCCGGTCCATCGCTCATCAAGCCGCACAAACCATTCAAGAGCAGTATGCCCCCCCGCCAGCACAAACCACCACCCACCTTCGCTCCTTTTTTGTGACAACCGCACGGGATTGGAACAGTCTGCCTGCAACTACCGTGCACCACTCCGACCCACATTAATTTAAGAATGCCCTCGAATCACTTTTCTTTTGTAATTGATACCAATCCCTCATATAAAACCCCAGCTGGGGCCTTTGAGGTATTCAAAATAAATAAATAAATAAATAAATAAATAAATAAATAAATAAATAAACAGTTTAAAATTTTAGCGCGCCACAGGGAGACGAAAGTGACGTAGAGAGAACGACACGGGACAGCACAAGCGCGAACTGGCCAACTTGTGGCAAGAGTTGTCCCGTGTCGCTCTCTCTACGTCGCTTTCGTCTCCCTGTGGTGCGTTAAAAGTTTACACCGAAAGAGTTAGCCGCCAGTCTCACTATATAACATAAAACTTTGTTGCTGTCACATTCATTGCTTCACCCTTGCGGTGAAACTGACTTTTTTCCCCCCCACGCGCGCTGTGCTATCCGCAGTGATCTATTAGCTTCATGCTTACGCGAAGTTGTTACAATGTTCAGGAAGATTTTGTATATGTAATCAGTTATCACAGACTGTGGTATTTTGGAGAACGGCTTGTAAAGCATCAATTTCGTTCTGCTCATGCCAGTTGAAAGGCACACTTTATAAATTATTGGGACTTTGCCTAATTGCCTATAACTGGTGCTAATAACTCTGTACTTGAGCATTGCCTGTCGGGGTGGTCGATTGGGCTGGAAGCCCAAGATGATTGCCTGCAAAGTTTTAGATGTGAAGCATCTTATGGCGAAGCTTAATCCGGTGGTGGTGGTGGTGGTGTGCCGCGTGACCACCCTTACTGCGCATGCGCAAACCCTTTCAAAAAAAAACCTCCTCTCCCCCCTCCCCTAGGCATCCCTCCTCGCGGCAACCACACCCTCACTGCGCATGCGCCTCCCCTCCTCTCTCCCCTCCTACACTCCCCCCCTCTCTCCTCTAGGCATCCCTGCCCGCGGTGTCCATACTCCCACTGCGCATGCGCGTCCCCCCCCTCTCTCTCCCTCCCTCTCTCTCGCCTCGCGACGCCGACGCAGGCAGCGTCAGCTAGCGAGTTTCTTGGTTGAAAAAACCGACTGCTCGCGCTGCACAACCGTTCACTGGCCACCCCGTATATATGGCACTGGATCTTGACCTCCAAGGTGGTGCCGGTGGGAGATTTCTCCTGTGCGTTGTTGAACAATAAAAATTCGCAGCGTGCGCGTTAACTAAAAGCGGAGTGCGGGTCTCTGTGTCCAGTCGGAGTCTTCTGTCTCTCATTGCCCATTAGCAGCGATTGGCATGTTCCAGTAGGAAACACCGGTCCATCACTGCGTGCTTTGCGCCTACCCACTTTTCTCTCCTGCGCAACGCTGCGAAGAGCGCCAGCGTCAACGCCGCCGCCATTGTAAGCGTTAGCGCCCGCTGCTTCACATATACACATGGTTCCCTTTAGCGGGAGATGGTGTATTTTTTTTGCAATTTTTCAGATTTTTTCTCACTGAAATATTGACGGAAAAATTCAGAAAATTGCTGCTTATATTGTCCACACTGTACTGTTTTCTTTTAAACTGGAGCTGTCCATATGAAATTCGCCGCAGCGGATGACCACAGGAATCAGCGTCGCAATGCATTCATAAAGCAGCTTTCCCGAACAGTTTCATATGTGTATCCCCGCAAAGGAGCTCATTACTTGACAAGCTATCTGCCGTTAGCTAGTAGCACCCTGTCAATATAGTTAGGATAGTTTTGAGTACAAGCTTTGTATTCGTTTACAATGGTACGTTAGTCTAGTTAGTGAAATCTCCTTGCCTCCACTGCCAGTATCGGTCGTCATCCGCATGAAGATGGTGGATGTTGCGTGAGCGGGCCGCAATCTCTCTCGTGTTCATAGCCCACACGTCGAAGTCGTGGTCAGCCAGAATGTAGCCTGCAAATTAAAAAAAAAAAAAGAAAACAAAACAGATATGTTCACACTGCCGACATATATTGGAACAGCTTTGAAAGCGAGTTTCAGACAGTGCTACTTTTTTCACAGAAAGGTTTTGTGTTTTTTACTGTACAAACGCACCAAAGTGGAATGTTGCAAGCGTTAATTGTAACCTTAGGAAACAGTGTCGTCGCTTGCCTGATAAAAGCAACTGAAGCACATAGCAGGCAATTCGCCATTTACGACGGCCGAAGAGTAATCGAATCGAATTGAATTTATTCTATAAAAACCAACTGCAGCTCTACTACTGTCAAACCTGAGGGAGTGCATAGCACGGTCACAGAGCGATTCCCGTCCGTAGAGTTCTGACTGCTCCGTTTACCAAACCGTCGATGATATTAATGTTTGAGGTAAGCATTAAAGGAGTTCAGAAGAGTTGACTGTTGGGCGAGTTGGTGCTTTGACATAGAAACCATCGTGAGAGCGAAACAAAACACGACACACAAGAAGGAGAAACAGACGAGGACAGGCGCCTGTCCTCGTCTGTTTCTCCTTCTTGTGTGTCGTGTTTTGTTGCGCTCTCACGATGGTTTCTATATTAAAGAGGTACTGACACAAAAACTTTGGCCTCGCGTTTTTTTGCTGCAATGTGTTGCTGGGGGCCTATTAGTCATAACACGGCACCTCATTTGCTGCAGCGCGCAACAGATATATAATTACAGGCTCCTCATTACCAACCAGTTTCAGTTTCAGTTTGAGAGAGCCCGAAAAACGAGAAGCCGCCGGGTGCAACTATCACCACCTAGCATGCGCAGCTCTCGATCACGTCAGCACACAGAACTGTGACGCACTTCCGCACGTTCCGCATCAAGAAGTCCTTTCGAATAGGAAACGGGACAGCAGTGTCGCCAAACACAAAACTTTCAACGCTTGCGCCGCGGCCACGGACTCGCGACCAACCGTCGAGAAGTATAGACTGCTGGAACAAACGCGGCAAAAGAAAAATGGCGGCTATGACGTCATCATAACTTGTCGCAGCGTGGTCACGTGAGGGAAGTAGGGGGGGTCACCAAGGGTCACCTCTGATGGTGTCAGTAGCGCGAGGGAGTCGATCGCTCACGCAAACTTCAAAATTAATTTAAAATACCTTCCAAGCTATATTCGCTGTTGATAGTTTGCAGATGATATACACATCTTCACGGGAATCGAACCCGCAGGCTGTCTCGGCCGCGAAATTTTGTGTCAGTACCCCTTTAAGGGAATCCCCGGTACGAGCAGAATCCTGTTAAGGAGATTCACAAACTCGGTATGCGACATGCGCTTCTTTTTGCTGTGTTTTATCGACTTCTTGCTTGGTTTACGGCAGTTGAGATATGTGTCGACTGCAGCGAGTTTCGTCGAGTTGTTTCTCCGGCCTGCAAAAGGTTTAGTGACGAATGCGCCGGAGAAGCGGGAGAAGTGCCAGTAGAAAAAATTCCCCATCTCCCGCTAAAGGGAAACATGTGTGGATGCGAAGCAGCGGGGAGATAATTAGCTTGAGCGGGAGGAACGTCACCGCTCTCATTTCACGGCAGTGGTCCGGGCGCTCATCGCGGCGCTGCACAGGAGAGAGAATGAGGCGCGCGCGCTCTGTTATTTTCATACCGCGGAACTACCGTGGCGCCCTCAGCGGAGTATGCAGCTGTTACACCACCTGTCGTGCGCGACGCGCCGTAGAGGATTCCTAGAGGAAAGGACGTGGGAGACCACAGTAGAGGAGAGAGAGGGGCAGGGGACGTGCATGCGCCGTGGGGGGTGTGGGACGCGGGAGCCGCTCCCTAGAGTAGAGAGGGGGGAGAGGACGCGCATGCGCCGTGGGGATGTGGGACGCCGGAGCCGCTCCGTAGAGTAGAGGATTCCTAGAGGAGAGAGGGGGGAGAGGACGCGCATGCGCTGTGGGACGCGGGCGCCGCTCCATAGAGTAGATGATTCCTAGAGTAGAGGAAGGGGGGTGAGCGTACGAGAGCATAGGGGAGGGCACGCGAATGCGCTGTGCGGGGTGTGGGACGCGGGGGGCCGCTAAGTGGAGTAGAGGATTCCTAGAGGAGAGAGAGGGGGGAGGAAACGCGCATGCGCTGTGGGACGCGGGAAGGAGGGACGGACTAAGCCCCCCTCCAAACACATGCAAGCAATATTAAGGAATGGGGTCAACCTTGGCGACAGACACCACCTGCCTAGCCATTGCTAAGCAGCCTCTCTGTGCTATCGGCCACGACTCTGATGACTGTGATAGGGTTGACGGCCTTCATATTACTACAGTGTTCTGGTTGGCATAATGGGTGCTTCCCTACTTCATGAAAGTGGCCGGACGCGGGACGCGGGACGGGGGGACGGGGGACGCGGGACGGACATAGCCCCGAGCATAACTTCGCATCTAAAAGGAGGAGGAGGGAAAACTCGCACACATCTCCCCGAAAATGAACCCTGAGTCGTATGCGAAGCACTGGGGATCGTTATTACCGTAAATCACCCGTGACATTGCCCACTCGCGCGTGTAAATGAATGACAACGCGTGTGTACAGTATATAGAATGTGTTGCCAATGTGTTGCCGCTTTGCCTTTCGCGGGCGAGAGCGTATTCATGGCAGAAGGAAAGAGAATTTGTGGTCTGGAACGCGCTTATTCATCGTCATCAACGTCATCGTCATCGTCATCGGCTTAGTCCGTCCCTTCTTCCCGCGTCCCACACCACCACAGCGCATGCGCGTCCCCTCCCCCCTCTCTCTCCTCTCCTACGCTCACCCCCCTTTCTCTCCTCTACTCTACGGAGCGGCGCACGCGTCCCGCGTCCCACACCCCCCACAGCGCATGCTCGTCCCCTCCCGCTCTCTCTCCTCTCCTACGCTCACCCTCTTTTTCTACTTTAGGAATCGTCTACTCCACGGAGCAGCCCTCGCGTCCCCCCCCTCCCCCCCCAGCGCATAAGCGTCCCCTCCCCCCTATCTCTCCTCTCCTTAGCTCACCCCCCTTTCTCTACTCTAGGAATCCTCTGCGGAGCGGCGCGCACGACAGGTGGTGCGGCCGCTGCATACTCCGCTGGGGGGCGCCACGGTAGTTCCGCGGCATGAAAATGACGGAGCGCGCGCGCCTCATTCTCTCTCCTGTGCAGCGCCGCGACCAGCGAGTCATATTCTTGAAACTATCTTACCCTCCCATACTAATTCTGGTTACCCCAAGTTAAGGGAGTGATCACGCGAACACCCAGACGTAGGCGGCTGGATAGATGGATAGATAGATAGATAAAAATGGTCACAGTGCCTTCGGTTGACGAAGTATTGCTTTGCCTTTACATGACATTTTAAATGCGAATGCATTTCATAGTCGGGCTATGTCAGGCATCCGGCGTTGTCCGGCGTTGTCCGGCGTTGTCCAGCGTTGTCCAGCGTTGTCCGCGGAGGAGGAGGAGGAGGATAGGCTGAGGGGGGTAAGCGCCGGCAGGTGTTAGATGTGAAGCATCTTATGGCGACGCTTAATCCGGTGGTGGTGGTGGGCGGCGTGACCACCCTTACTGCGCATGCGCAAACCCTTTTAAAAAAAATAAAAATAAAAAACCTCCCCTCTCCCCCCTCTCTCCTCTAGGCGTCCCTCCCCGCGGCAACCACACCCTCACTGCGCATGCGCGTCCCACCTCTCTCTCCTCTCCTACGCTCCCCCCTCTCTTCTCTAGGCATCTCTGCCCGCAGCGTCCACACTCCCACTGCGCATGCGCGCCCCCCCTCTCTCTCCTCTCCTACGCTCCCCCCCTCTCTCGCCTCGCGACGCCGACACAGGCAGCGTCTGCTAGCGAGTTTCTTGGTTGAAAAAACCGACTGCTCGCGCTGCACAACCGTTCACTGGCCACCCCGTATATATGGCAATGGATCTTGACCTCCAAGGTGGTGCCGGTGGGAGATTTCTCCTGTGCGTTGTTGAATAATAAAAATTCGCAGCGTGCGCGTTAACTAAAAGCGGACTGCGAGTCTCTGTGTCCAGTCGGAGTCTTCTGTCTCTCATTGCACATTAGCAGCGATTGGCATGTTCCAGTAGGAAACACCGCTCCATCGCTGCGTGCTTTACGCATCCCCAGTTTGAAATGCGAATGCATTTCAAGTGCGTGAGGGCGCTCCCATCGCGGGAGCTCGGCGGAGCTATATATGAAAAAAAAAAAATAAAACAGAAAAAAAAGAACAAAAAAAAAGGAAAAATAAATTAAAAAAAAGGAGAAAAAAAACCAGAAAAAAAAGGCGCTGCGCCGTGCTCCCGACCGGGCTGCAGAAATTAGGCGCCTTTTCCTTCTTCGAACCACAACCAACAACCACCATATATAAATGGAGTGAAGCGCGCGCGAAATGCCTTCGCATTTCCTCACGATTCCCTTCGGGGAGGTGGGGGGCATTTTTCTTTTTTATGTGTTTAGCGTGTTGCAGTCTCCATATTTTCTCACACTTGGAGGATTATTAAAACATGTTTAAAAGTTCACAGGAACACTTACCCGGACTCTGTGATGGGAAGTTGACGAACCACGTGCCAGATTCGGACAATATTCCCGGTACCAGTATGATGGGATTGTGTTTAGGAGCAAGGAGAGGCCTTCCCAACAATCCCCTCTTTTTACCGACCCTGTCCGCTTCCAGGACGTATCCGTCCTCAGTGGTGGTCTCGAATGTCTCGCAGGTGTAGCCGAAGTCCCTGATCATGTCACACTGCAAGTGTAACACAGTAAGGTGGGTCTGTACTGTTCCGTATACAAAAATGCAAATGTTCTCGAATGTGCGATTGTCTAGAGCAAGGGTCGGCAACCTTTTGAGGCAGTGGGTCGAGTTGCATGAAGCCTACACAGCCGGGGGGCCGCGGTTAAAGTTCAGGGTGGGAAGGAGGGAGGGCATTGGCAGGCAAAGCGTAAAAATGCGACGAATTGACACTTATTTGTAAAACTGGATTAAAAATGATGTTTATTTTGAGCAATAATCCCATTTTAGGTCAAAACTGTCACATCGGCCTTCAGGTAGGCAGTGGCAAGGGAAAGGGAGAGGGGTGTTTACGCAGTGCCGGGGGGCCGCATAAGACAGCCACGCGGGACGCGGGTTGCCGACCCCTGGTCTAGAGAATGAAGTGAAATTAGTTCAGGGCTAGTGCGATGCCATAGGCGAAGGTGCTAATAAAACCAAGGAGGAAAGACAAAAAAGCAAGAGGGACCGTCACGTGGCATTCTTGAAGCCCAACCGAAAAAAAAAAAACAGGAAAGAAACAGCTGCATGCTGGAAAGTCTACCATGAAAACTCAGCACGAGGAGGAAGCGGCTTCGGAGGAGGTTGTTTTTTTTTCCTCCATGAACACAACGATGTAAGGTTATTTAAGTATCACAAGCTTTGATTGTAGTAACAAAGTTAGGGCGGGCATACATACATACATACATACAGGCATATATATATATATATATATATATATATATATATATATATATATATATATATATATATATATATATGAATAAAAAAGAAGCCGACACACGTCGCAAAACATAGTGGTTTTTTTACGTTTCGACCGTGGGACCGGCCTTCGTCAGAATAACAGAAGCGACAGTGATGTTACAGCATATAAGCGCGTACGTTTCGGTTACAATGATCACGCGAGCACAAGCATCATAAAAGCAAGCACAACAAGAAAAAATGAAATATATCTATTGGGGCCCCATATCACAACGTTCTCATAAGCAATCAATTCACATTTAGCGGCACGTGCATAAGGATTACGGGTGCCGCAAGCAATAAGATCGACAGCAGTCATTCAAGCAAGACACTAAATTTCTCAGCACTTTCATTCAAACCACCTGCTATTGTATTGAACTTAAACATAAAAACGATTCGCGTACTTCCCGATCATGATGCTTTCGGAAACGAGCCTACAGAATCGCGGCTGTGATGTTGAGCAAAACGGCACAGTCATTAAGGGCTTAGTACATAAATATGTTATTTAAGGAGAACGTAACAGGTGAATATAAGAACGTCAAGGTGGCCATGCGCGCTCAAGAGAGGTTGCTACGAACGGACGCCAAATGAGAGCAGTGGTGTTAACTTCTTCAGTACCAAAGAAAGATGTAGGCAAGAAAAAGAGATGCTGTTTACAAATTATCATTACATGTGTGTTCCACAAATGCAAAAAAAAAGAAAAAAAAATAGTGTGACAAAAATTTCATTTTGAAGCGGGAAAAACGGGTGTCGACTAATAAGAACCTCTAATAAGAACCAAGCCGGAATATTCTACCCCGGCTTGGTTTCCATGGACTAATAAATTAATTACCATTATAGAGGGAGTGGAAAGAAAAGCAGTAAGATTCATCTTCACTAAATATCAACTAACAGACTTTCCAAGTACTGTAATCAAATCGACAGGATTACTGACAGTTGAAAACCGCCGCTAGCCCGATTGAAACTACTTCATCAACTAATTGATAAAAAGTTACATGTTAATAGTTCTAAGTACATCTCTATTGCAGACACAAGTATAAATCGACTAAAGCATTCATACACCCTAAATGAATATCACTTTCATACTTATTGTTTTAAATACTCTTTCTTCCCGCTAGCCATAAGGCAGTGGAACGACTTACCTTCCACTATTACCAATACCTCGTCACTAACTACCATTCTGTCACTACTTGAAAATTACTTACATGATACACAAACATAAAACTACATACATTTCGCACCTTTCCTTAGTCATGTATATTACTATTAGTATTTATCCTGCTACCCACATTCCACTAACTACCATTAGAATGCGAAAAAAGTTTTTAAATGCGAAGCATTTCTTAGCGAACTTCGGCGACTTTGAGCGTATCTATCTATCTATCTATCTATCTATCTATCTATCTATCTATCTATCTATCTATCTATCTATCTATCTATCTATCTATCTATCTATCTATCTATCTATCTATCTATCTATCTATCTATCTATCTATCTATCTATCTATCTATCTATCTATCTATCTATCTATCTATCTATCTATCTATCTATCTATCTAGCCGCCTACGACTTTGTGCTCTCCCGGCCGTACCGTTAATGGGATTTATACCAAATTTGGTATGGCATAACATGACTCTATGACGAAGGTATATGGCTGGTCATATCATGAAAATCATGACTAACTTGTCATGAAAAGTATGATTTACATGCCACGCTCATGGTACGCTCGCGGCCGTTTCGTTAGCTTGATATACACCAAATTTGGGATTCAGTGACGTGACTGTATGACGAACATAAATGACAGGTGGTAATATGAAAATCATGACTTGTCATGTGCGCCATGACTTGCATGCCACGCTCATGGCGCGCTCGCGGCCGTTTCGTTAGCTTGGTATACACCAAATTTGGTATTGAGTGACATGACTGTAAACCAACATAAGTGGCAGGTGGTAACATGAAAATCTTCGCATGCGTGTCATCTACAACGCCATTTACATGCCACGCTCACGGTGCGCTTGCGTCCAATTCGCTAGCTTGATATACACCAAAATTGGTATTGCGCGACGTGACTGTATGACGAACATAAATGACAGGTCCTAACATGTCAAACATGACATGCAAATTATGTAAAGTAGGATTTGCTCCTTCCTGGCTGCTTCGCATTACATCGATTCCCACAGTGCGTGGCATCTGCCGGCTTCTTTATTTTCTGGTATAGCTTACGTACCTATACGTGGCCATGATTATTTGATCGTAATTATATTGGTATGATATTATGTGTCAGGGTTGTACAGTTAGGTTTCACAGTTGTGTGTAGATGTTTCGCATATATGAATTTTCGTATTGATGTTTACATTGTGAGTCATAAAAAAATTGTTCTGTTATTTTGCATAATTTTTTCTTTGATTTTTGAGTTTTACTTATTTATAGTTCGCGTCCTTCCAGCAATAATCTCTAATGGGATTGGCTGTACGTACTAAAGAAAAATAAATAAATACAGTAAATAATTGCAAATATGACAAAAACACTGCCAATAAATGCGAATTCAGGCATTCAGTGCCTCAAGTATTTTTTAAATGGTTGCCAAAGACCAGCAGCACAACTTGTGTTCGCACTACTTCGTTTGCAAAGGAAATGTTAATTACCAAACTTTAAGCAGTTAGGTCTAGGCAGCACATGGTGCGCGATTTGTTCACCGCGTCTTCTTTTGTTCGAACACCAGCCGCTAATGTTGAATTCTGCTGCTCACTCTTGGAAAATTGGTAAAGAACACAGTAGGCGACGATGGTGCGAGTGTTCAGTGACACTGAGGTGTTTCCTGTTGTGTAATTTGCTTAGGAAGTCATGTCCACAAATGTGGAGGATGGTAGTGAAGAGGTTAAGATAGCTCCACTTTGGGAGAAGGACAACCGCACGGCATGACGGGCTAGCTGGTTTGTAGGTAACGTCTCTTTAAATCGTGTGGATAGGAAGCAAGACCTCAGTAGGAAATACAAAAACACGAGCTTGTCGATCGAGGTGTAAAAGGAACGTAGGCGTTGGTGTCCATATTGTCTGGTGAGGTGTTACTCCTTGTTTTTCTCTGCTGAGAGCTAAAGGAACGCGTTATAAACCATTCTGATTATACATATGGAATATTTCAGTAGAGTAATATTTTTCTGGTATTCACCTTTGGAACTCACTATGTTCATTAAAAGTCGTCACAGTAGAGGAACATTTAAAGTACAATTAAACAAACACTTATTTCAACTTTTACGCTAACATGGCACCTTTCTCGTTTTTTTTTAATTCCTTGTCATTTCTGATTGTCATTTTTATAGCGATTGCGTAATCCACTGGCTTTATTTTGCGCTGTGTGGATGCCCTGTAAACATATAATTCACTTCCCTCTGTTTAATACTTATATTTTCGCTTTCTCTGCTATTGCTGCAATTCATGCTTTCAAAATATGCTTCCTATTTTATTGTTTTTCTATTTCGTGTTTTTAAAATTGAAGGACACTTTGTACATTCCAAAGTGTGTACGGCGAAAGCGTGTGGCCATTCGACTGACTATACCATGTCTTTTTTCTTTTACACTCTCAGTGGGATAACACACAAACCGAATGTGTGCATGTTTTCTTGTTTAGTTTTTTACCGCGAATCGCACCGAGACGCGAGAATAATCTTCCTCCGTTCGCATGCGCTCGTATTTTCTCGCGCGTTGCGCATCGCACAAACGCCATCCGCGTTCCAGCGCTTAAACTGACGGACCCTTTGTAAATTCCAAAGTGTGTTCCGCGAATGTCTGTGTCCATTAAGACGGCGTCGGTCAGTATGATTCCAAACGCTGGGCACAGCGACGCTACGCAAGCAAAGAGCGAGTGCTGTAGAGTCCGACGCGACCGGCGTCCGTTTGCGCACCCCGGCGGCCACCTGGCTCCGTGCCAGGGCTCGGACGGACGGACGGCCCGGACAGACGGGCGGACGGAGGGACAGATGGACGGACGGACGGACGGATGGACGGATGGACAGACGGACACAGACGGACGGATGGACACGGACGGACGGAGGGACGCCGGACGGACGTGAGCATGAGACATTAAAGGCTTTCGCCTTAATATGATTTTCTATTGCTCGCCACTTGCATGCCGTGTATTGAATCAGTACAGTATCGACAGAAGGTCCCCCCTGACAATGTTTAATGTGGCACCTCTTTCTGTAACACTTATGAACTATGTCATTTGCATTCTGATGATGCTACAATAAACTTGTAACTTCAAATTTCAATGAAAACACGCACCGTCATTTATTTGACATTTGTTATGACACATGTTCCCCTCCTTTTCCTTTTCTTGCGATAGCGATTATATGGACACTCTCAACGGCTTTTACCGCCTCTGTCATGTTCCGTAAAAAGCCCAAATCGATAACATTCCCCCCTCGCATCTTATGTTCTACGCACTAGCGAAAGCACGTAAGCGCTGGGGACGAACGCAGCTGAAGCCGAGATGAAACGAGCCGGCCATCTCCGCCGCACAAATAGTGCATGCGATAACATCGCCCCGCGTGCGACGCCAGTCGATGGTTGCTCAAGCCAAGAAGAAACGCCCCGGCCGTTTTCTGTCGGACTAAGGAGCGTGATGGGACGGCGGGGAGGGGGCTGCGTCGCTCGAGTAGCAACTGCGAACTGCAACTGCACACATCATTAGACGGCCCGTAAAATTGCTGTGCTCTCACCACCTATTTCGTGTTGAGAGAACGGACAGCAAGAAAAGAAAAGCGCTTCGTTCAGTGGAGCAGCCGTATTAAGATACACCACCGTTGTGTAGAGTTAAACGAGATCGGAGCCGAAAGACTTAGCTACTGACCTTACTTCCTATGACATCCCAAATTGTTGCTATCGCATGCATTGTCACGTCCTTGCGGCGAAACTGTGATTTTCTTTTTCGAACACGCGCTTTCGTGGCGTCAAAGTAATAGTAATAGCAGTAATGACCAGTCTTCCTGCATCTGAAGGATGAAATTCTTTTTACACCAAGTATAGAAATTCGGCCTTGTCGCTAAGTCATAATACGATCTTCTTTTCATTCTTTTTGACACGAAGAAAGCCGGGGACAGATAGGTAGGGACACAACACGCGCATCACATCATGCAGAGCAGCACATGCTCTCTACCGGCCGTCTCCGAGCGGTTTTGGCGTTCTTAGAAACTGCAAGACGTCAAAGCATTTCTAATGCTTTTGCGCTGTTGCGTCCCAGCGTTATCAGCAATGCTGTACGTAAGCCGCAGTCAAAGAAGAAACGTGTGCAGGAAAAGAATTACATGGGGAACCACGTCACGGCCATCCCACACACCGAAATGAACGGGTCCACGTATGATGGCGACAAAATTTAAACGTATCACTAAGGCGCTAAATTGAACCAACGAACACTTCGTCTATAACGTCATATTAGCGGTCAGTTTGTGGGCATGAAGTGATGCATTTAAATTTAAGAAGTACTCGTAAGATGCATACAAAGGAAACAAGTGCACACGTATGGCATCTTGGAAGCGAAACCGTACACCACATACGTATATATACTCGAGAAGGACTAAAAGAAGCGACCAACAGGATGACGTAGTATTGAACGTTTTTTAAATGCGAAGCATTTCTTAGCGAACTTCGGCGACTTTGAGCGTATCTATCTATCTAGCCGCCTACGACTTTGTGCACTCCTGGCCGTATCGTTAATGAGATTTACACCAAAATTGGTATGGCATAACATTATTGTATGAGAAACATGAATGACTGGTCATATCTTAAAAATCATGACTAACTTGTCATGAAAAGTATGATTTACACGCCATGGCCATAGGGCTCCTGAGGCCATTTTCTTAAGTTGATATATCCCAAAATTGGTACGATGAGACATTGGTAGATGAGGCATGACCAACATAAATGATAGGTGGTAATATGAAAATCATGACCTGCATGTCATGTATAACATGATTTACATGCCACGCTCATGGCACTCTCGTGGCCCTTTCGCTAGCTTGATATACAGGAAATTTGGTATTGAGCAACTTGATTGTATGACGAGCATAACTGACAAGTGGTAATATGGAAATCATGACATATCATGTGCCACATGGCTTGCATGCCACGCTCATGACACTCTCGTGGCCGTTTCGCTAGCTTGACATACACTAAACTTTGTATTGAGCAACTTGATTGTATGACGAGCATAAATGACAAGTGGTAATATGGAAATCATGACATATCATGTGCCACATGACTTGCATGCCACGCTCATGGCACTCGCGTGGCCGTTTCGCTAGCTTGATATACACAAAACTTGGTATTGAGTGACGTGACTGTATGACGAGCATAAATGACAAGTGGTAACATGGAAATCATGACATGTCATGTGCAACATGACTTGCATGCCACGCTCATGACACTCTCGTGGTCGTTTATATAGCTTGATATACACCAAACTTGGTATTGAGCGACGTGGTTGTATGACGAGCATAAATGACAAGTGGTAATCTGAAAATCATCACATGTCATGTGCAGCCACGCTCATGGCATTCTCGTGGCCGTTTCGCTAGACTGATATACACCAAATCTGGCATTAAGTGAAGTGATTGTATGACGAGCATAAATGACAAGTGGTAATATGGAAATCATGACATGTCATGTGCGACATGACTTGCATGCCACGCTCATGGCAGTCTCGTGGCCGTTTCGCTAGCTTGATATAAACTAAAATTGGTATCGCGGGACTAGGCTGTATAGCGAACATAAGTTGCAGGTGGTAACATGAAAATCTTGGCATACATGTCATCTACAATGCCATTGACATGCCACACTCATGGTGCTCTTGCGTTCAGTTCGCTAGCTTGATAAACACCAAAATTGGTATTGCGCGACGTGACTGTATGACGAACATAAAAGGCAGGTCCTAACATGTAAATAATGACATGCATATTATGTACAGCATGATCTGCTTCTTGCTGGCTTCTTCGCATTACTTCGATTCGTGGGTCTGCCGGTTTTTTTAGGACGATTGGTCTCTGCCACGGCGGCGGACACCTACAACTGCAGTAACAAGCACGTGCTTAATTGTCTGCGCTTCACTTCAGTGTTTGAGATTCTCCGTGGTTGCTTTGAGGGTGAAGTGTAGGGATGATAAGCTTGAACACTTGGATTTTTTTTCTCGGTCACGGCACTGTACCCAAATGAGTGGTATACAAAAACACCCGTGTACTCAGGTTTACAAGCACGTACGAAAAGATTAAGTGAAAATTAACCCCGTGTCCCCTGCTACGGTGCACGTCATTATCATATCGCTGCCTTCGTTCGTAAAACGCGTAACTTATGATTAATTTTATTTGTAGCTAAACAGGAAAGGAGAACCAGGGAGGTTAAGCAGAAAAAGTTCCGGTTGGCATCCCTACACTGTGGGATTAGGGAAGGGGAATAGAAAAATGAGAAAGAGAGAGGAGTGAAGAGAAGGAGAAAAAAAAAACAAAAAAAGCCGGCAGATCCCACGCACTGTGGGAATCGATGTAATGCGAAGCAGACAAATCATCCTTTACAAAATTTGCATGTCATGTTTTACATGTTAGCACCTGTCATTTATGTTCGTCATGCAGTCACGTCGCGCAATACCAAATTTGGTGTATATCAAGCTAACGAAACGGCCGCGAGCGCGCCATGAGCATGGCATGCAAGTCATGTCGCACATGACAAGTCATGATTTCCATATTACCACTGGTCATTTATATTCGCCATACAGTCACGTCACTCTATCCCAAATTTGGTGTATATCAAGCGAACGAAACGGCCGCGAGCGCGCCATGAGCGTGGCATGCAAGTCATGTCGCGCATGACAAGTCATGATATCCATATTACCACTGGCCATTTATGTTCATCATACAGTCACGTCACTCTATCCTAAATTTGGTGTATATCGAGCTAACGAAACGGCCGGGAGCGCGCCATGAGCGTGGCAGGTAAATCATGCTTTTCATGACAAGCTAGTCATGATTTTCATAATATGACCAGCCATTTATGTTTGCAATACGGTCATGTTATGCCATACCAAATTTGGTATAAATCCCATTAACGATACGGCCAGGAGAGCACAAAGTCGTAGGCGGCTAGATAGATAGATAGCTAGATAGATAGATAGATACGCTCAATGTCGCCGAAGTTCGCTAAGAAATGCTTCGCATTTAAAAGGGAGAGAGGCAGTGAATTCACTGCAGCGTATGGAACTGCGCCGCAAGTCAGAGACGTTCGCATAAGCCCGTTGTCCTCAAAAAGCACAAGAACACTTCCTTTTTATACGAGTTTTCTATTTATCAAGCAAATAATATATCAAATCTAGTAAAATTAAACGATGTAGCTTGGCAAATGTAAGATTATTATTAAGAAAAAAGTGGCTTGAGGAACATAAATGCCTACATAAAGCGAACAAGCTACAGGGACTGTTCGTTCTAACTGGCCACATCGCCTCGCGATCCTGCAGTGAAACTAGTCATTCTCGCATCGCTTTTGCTCGATGAATTTGCACGAGGCAAAATATTTTTATTGCGGCGTCGCCTGGCTTCACCAGCCGAGAAGAAATCGACATTCCCGGCGTTCATATTTACTGTTTATTCGCAGTTCCAGTTTTTGCATTTTTTAAGCGAAGCTTTTAGGCCTCGCAGATTTCATTAGCGGCATCGCACGTGAAAAACCCGGCTCAGGGCAATGTAGTGAATTGCGGCTCAGGAAGGTGCGCCGGTCACATGCGTATTTGTGTTAGCCTTTTTCCAATAACTGACGCTCTCTCAGTGGTGGTCTTGTCGGTGATCAGCTGTTTCTTATATAGCAATCTAATTCTTCCTTGAGGTCACTTGCAATTTGAAATTGCAAGTGACCTCAAGGAAAAAATAGTTGCCACATTTCAAGTTGCCACATTTCAGTGTTGTCCTGATATGAACCCACGACCATCGTCGTGGCTTGTAGCAACAAAACTGTTGAGCTAAGCGCGTGTGTGAAGGTATAATTTCCGGAATGGAGGAAGGAAAACGTTAGCAGGGAGCACTGCGCAATGAGAAGGAACGAAAGAAAGAAGGAAGGAAAGAAAGAAAGAAAAGAAAGAAAGGAAGAAGGAAGAAAGAATGAAAGGAAGGAAGAAGGAAAGAAAGCAAGATAGAAATAAAGATAGAAAGAAAGAACGAAAGAAGGAAAGAAATAGAAAGATAGAAAGAAAGGAAGAAAGAAAGAAAACAAGAAAGAAAGAAAAAAAGGAAAGAAAGATAGAAAAAAATGAACAAAAGGAGGAAAGGAAGAAAGAAACTGAAATATAGAAAGAAAGAATGAAAGAAAGAAAAGTAGAATGAAAGAATGAAAGAAGGAAAGAAAGAAAGAAATAGAAAGATAGAAAGGGAGAATGAAAGAAAGAAAGACTCAAAGAAAGAAAGAATGAAAGAAGGCAACAAAGAAAGAAAGAAAGAAAGGAAGAAAGAAAGCAAGAAATATAGAAGGAAAGAAAGAAAGAAAGAAAGAAAGAAAGAAAGAAAGTAAGAAAGGAAAGCAGTATGTCAGGCACGCACACGTAAAGCACCGCTTGCCCCAAATTTTTTATAAAGGGCAATGGCTCTAGAAATTTGTTGTGTCTTTCGGTGAACAATGAATGACTTAATTATAGTCACAGTGGTTACGAATGTGGGCAATGACTCAGTAAAAATGCAGGCCGTCAATGCGCAAGACAGTGCACTGTAATAAAATGTCATTGCCACCACGCCACTGCAAGGAATGTTCAGTACAACAAAATAAATGTGAGTGGTGTTCTGTCCAGTGTGTAGCTCTTGAACGTTTTGACTTGACACGACCCCGTGAACTTTACCTCGTGCTACGGGAGAGCTGTCTGCGTAGTGTAGGGGCAAAAAAAAAAAGAACTAATTTTAAGTTCAGCGGCAGAAGGAAAGAGCTTAACTGTCTGCGATACAAAGAAATAATGCAAGAAAGATTAGGCAACAAAATGAATCAAACAAACTGAATTCTGAAAAGTCAATTTATATTTTGCAAGAGTGGCAGTATAACGGAAAGCGATGCACTAGGTCAGAGATTGAGTGGCATTTGTTGAAACTACAAATACACACAGGCAAAAAAAAAAAAGAAGCGTTGTGCTTGAATGAGCAGATCGTGGGTAGTTGCGTGTATCTAGACATCTGCCGACCTTGTTCATTTTGAAACATGAACGGAACGTTGAACTGAGGCCAGCGGTTGGTCGACTTTATTGATGGACAATGTTCGCGTCAGAGAGGCTGTGATTGTTACATAAGTAGAGAGTGCCGCAGCGTTTAAACCGGGTGAAACCAACGTCAGCAACCGGTTGTTCATCGCCACGTGGTAAATGCTGTCAGTTACCTTACGTCACATTGAGTGATTTAGAATGAGAATATCACTTTTTATTGCGATAGCAATTATATAGACACTCTCGGCTGATTTTTGCCGTCATGTCCCGTATATGTATATATATATAAGTAAAACCCACGAAGAAAAATACCCGCGGGTAACAGTGCGTACGCGGGGGGCGACAAACGTCGTTGAAGCGGACATCAAACGAGCCGGCCCACCTCCGTCGCTCCGATGCGTATACGATAAGATCACCCCCCGCCTGTTCGACGAGCCGGGGAATGCTCAAGGAGAGGAAACGCCCCGCGCGTCTTTAACAAGCGCGGAAAGACGCGAGGGGGGTGGAGGGGGGGGGGGGTGTCCCTCATGCAGCCACTGCGACCTTTGGTTTTACGAGCGCGGTCGTCGCTCGCGCACGCGTTATCTCGCAATCTCAGCAGCCGACAGCGGGCGGCTGGCTCCTACGTGCTCCGCTCTCAATGCGAGGACATTGCGCGAACAGTGTCCCTGGAACGGCAGTATGCTCCTAAACCAGCATTTTGTAGAGTTGCGTGAGATCGGATCCAAAAGAGTTAGCTGCCAGCCTCACTTCGATTAACATTAGAATTTGTTGCTATCGTATTCACTGCTTCACCCTTGCGGTGAAACTGTGACTTTTTCGCTTACCTCACTGCTGTCCTTGTTTTGTTGACGAGCCGGGATGTAGGCCTAGTCAGGAAACAGTTTCGTCTGTTTCCTTTTGCCTCATCTCGGTGGCATGGTAACTATCTTGTACCCACATGCCAGAATAAAGTATTATTATTATTACTAAAGTGGAAAAAAACTTGGCGTGTGTGACCTCTGAGAAGCCGCTCAGAAGTATGAGGTGATGTATAGAATACATATAAAGTGTGCGCTGATGAAGGTTATTTAGGCATAAATTGCATGAATTCATTTAAACAAGAAAGAAGTTCCGGGAAAGGTGGAAGCCTGAAGAGGTGAAAAATTCTTGAAGAATTTCAATGTCAATGTCAATGGAGCTAATATTTCGACAAGTGGATTTGTCTTTGCCAAGGTTGCGACTCATTGCTGCCTTCACGAAGACGAGTCCATTTGTTGGAACATTGGATTAAGTGAAACTCCCTAATTAAGGATTTCTCACGCATTCATTGTATGTTTCTAAATGGGAGTAAAGTGTAAAAGAAAAGTTGGTCAAGTATACACCGGAAGTAAGTGAAGATTTGGGAGACTATGATTCTAAGTAGTCAAGAAAAGGTGGTTGACAGCGCTGAATGTGAACTCCGGACCACATGTGGGAAATGGAGGAGAAATGAAGACTGGCATTGGGCGCCCGGAAGTCACGTGACAGTTGGCGAGCGTTCTAACGGTAGCACGTGATCTTGCTACATGACGCCAACAGGAAGAAAAAGAGTGTTCACACTTGCCGTCATGGCTACTAGCGGTGCTGACTACCACACGCAGGTTTAAACGCACATATATACCCCATGAAGTGGACGGGGCGATGACCAGCGCTGTAGCTCAGTTGTTATAGCATCGGACGCGTTATTCGAAGGTCGCAGGTTCGGTCGCTGCCAGTGGCAAGTTATCTTTTCGTCAACTTTTCTTCCTTCACATTTACATTACATTTACTACTAATAACATCCCCTATACTTCCCTCGGCATCCTTGTCTTTTAGTTCTCATTATTATTGAGAATTACGATGTCGGCATCACTTTCGAACTTATCGATGTCAATGTGTTCATGCAATAGGACGTACAAAAAAGAAGCCGTACAAATATTGCGCGTATACAAAAAAAGTTGTGGCATGCTAGGCAACAATGGGGTAATCTTTCGATAAATATACGAGGTGCAACTCGAGTCTTTCTAATGACAGTTTCCCACAATATTTACAAGGGGGACTGCGGCGCTGGTATTGTACAGTCACCATGGCAATGATGGGCAATACATGGATTTGCCTAGACTACGAGCTTGCGGCTTAAGGCGTACTTGTGGCTTTGTTGCCAACAAGGTCAAGTACAAAACCTTTTGAAGTACTATCGTAAGCAAAAAGTCAGTTTCACCGCAAGGGTGAAGGAATGAATGCGATAGCAACAAATTGTAATGTTATACGAAGTGAGGCTGGCAGCTAACTCTTTTGGATCCGATCTCACGCAACTCTAGAAAACGCTTGTTTAAGGGAATGCGGCCGCTCCAGGGACACTCTGCACACCACATTCTTTTCGCGTTGAGAGCGCAGCACGTAGAAGGGTACACCGGCCGCCCGCTGTCGGCTGCCGAGATGGGGAGATAACGCGCGCGCCCGCGACGACCGCGGTCGTAAAATCGAAGGTCGCTCGAGGGACTCCCCCCCCCCCCTCGCGTTTTTTCACGCTCGCGAACGACGGGTGGTGCCGGTTGAACAGTTGGGGGGGGATCTTATCGCATGCGCCTCGGAGCGACGGAGATGCCGGCTCGTTTGATCGCCGCTTCAGCCGCGTTCACCGCTCCCGCTCGCCCGCTATTACCCGCTGGTAGAACGTACGATGCGCAGGGGGTTCTTATCAATTTGGACTTCGTAATCGACATGACGGCGACGGCGACGGCAAAAACTCGTCGAGACTGTCCATATAATTGCTATCGCAATAATATGACTGGGAGCACGCGAGCGCATGGCGAATAGCCTCAAACCCGACGCAGGGTGATTCGCGGCGGCCGCTGTCGGAAACAAAGTGGAAAGGGCGCCGCGGTGTCGCTAAATGTCGGCACGCTCGCCTCGCTGTTGCTTATAAAAAACTGCAGCTGATTGCGTGTCACGCGCCGCTCGCGAGTTCAAGGCGGATATGGCAAGCATAGCGCGGCAGTGTGCTGTCTACAGCTCTGCACAAAATGCTGCCTTTCCATAGGCTGATGTGTGTGTATGTAAGACATAAAATAAACGCAGAGTGAAATATATGTGTACCAAGAGTATACTAAACTGCGACAGATCCCAGTCATTCCGGGAGTCGTCATGTGAAGCAGCAGTCGAGTAGTGACCTCTCATGCATCCCCCCCCCCCTCCCCATTGATTAGAGTCAGGCGTTGCGAGTTCGACCGACTTCTTTGGGCATATTGAGTAGTTATGGGTATATCGTGGGCAGGCCCGTAGCGAGGAATTTTTTTCGGGGGGAGGGGGGGGGGGAGTGAGGGGGGGGGGACACTTGCCGAAGGCCTTGACTACATTTGAGAAAAACATTCATTTTGAGGAAAGTACCCTTTTGAAGAAGCAACAACATGGGAGGGGGGATATCCTATGACGCCCCTTCCCCGGATACGGGATTGATTGTGGGCTTACGAGGCACGTCGACTGCATTTACGTGTTCCACTGAACCACTGAAAGGAAACACGTGCTTGCTTGTTCCCTTTAATGTTGCTCATGATAGTACATTTGTTCGACATCGAGCACTGTTCCCTCCTACATCCTCTTCAACCCTTCTGAGCGTTCAGCTCCTTTGGTTCACGCTACGTTCAATACTCGGCGAGAGCCATGTCCTTTCAAGAGTACAGACAGTTGGGCGAGTTGGTACTGATTCATGACTGTTTTTTGTGCAACATACACACGGACAAGAAGAAGTATACACCACGGGCGCAAACTCACAACTGATTTATTTGAAAATACAAAATGCACTACTTCTGCCTGCCCGTGTGTATGTTGCGCAAAAAGAAAACGTCATGAAGCATGTCCTTTCAGCCTTTCTTACCCCGTTTGCCCGCGCTGTTTCCTGCTATGAAGCCGTACCAACAAGCTCAAGTGCAAAGCCTTTGTTTAGTGTGTTTCAACTTTTCTTTCTTATAAAAGAATAGCTCGTTTCTACCTTGTGAACTGATTTGAATTGGTAAACCTTAAAGGGTCAAGTTGTTGGATCGGGACTGCTGAACTTTTGCGATACTTCGTGAACTTCGTCTTGTGACAGAGCGGTTGCCCACCACCATAGGTCGGTGAACTCACTCATGAGTCGGCTCACTCGGACTCATTCAGACTCAGATCGAGCCGTAAGTCCGAGTCTGAATGAGTCCGGGTGAGTAATATTTCGCTGAGTTTGAGTCCGAGTGAGCCCGGTGGAAGAAAAATTTCGCGAGTGTGAGTCCGAGTGAGTTCAGCTCAGGAAAATTACGGCGAGCCTGAGTCCGAGTGAGTCCAAAGCGCAAGATATATTTCTTGAGCGAGTCTGAGTGAGTTCCACTTTTTTTTGCCGACCTGTGCATGCCACACAGCCACACGGCGAAAGAACGAAGTTTATGCAAATCCATGTACTACCCATCATTCCCATGCTGGCTAAAGAGCATGTGTTGCAGCTTCCATAGACCCTAGCGCTAGACTTCTTTGTAGTGTATTATAAAATTTTATTTTTAGAATGGCAACACTGCAGGCATGATTACTACATCGGTCATCGCCAGTGCAATGAAAGGACGAGGCAAGCCCCACTCTGAGCACTTCAACATGGTAGCTGTAAAACGAAGGTCTAAAAATATGCATGAGGATCATCTTTTGTGCAGTTGCTGTATTTCTGCTATCCCTGAAGCGGTATAAAGTTTTTTTAAATTTATTTATTTGTTTGACAGTATATGATTGTCGTGGTGCAGGAGACGAAAAAGTTACTGTAGATATCAGAATATATCAGGTGTGCTTCCCTGTGTGCATGACCCGCACAAGCTTATTAAAAAAAAAGAAAATTAATTGTTAGTCTTACGTCGGAAGGCGAAACCATGCATGCAGCTAAATACAGTTGATCGAAAAAAAAAAAGCTTGATGTCACGGCCATTGCTCTTTACATTTAGGCAATAAAAGGGACACTAGGTCATCACTCATTAGCTGGACACTGCAAGTACTAGAAATGATCAATTTGGTTTTTTTCATTTTCAATGGACAGCATAACTTCTCGGCATGACAGGTAACTGCGACTAATTCAAAATGCTTCCGCTTGTTATTGCCCCAGAAAAAGGCGCCATTATAATTCTGACCGAATTTTAGTAATGTCACTTGGTGAGAAATATTCGTTAATACTTCACAATGAAGTGATACGCACTAATGAAACAGTGTGCAATGCGCAGGGTAGAAACTGCAGCAGTGGCACATGTTTTCGCTATTCGAAGCTGCTGATAAGCGCCGTTATTTGAGCTCAGCTTAATGCCAGACAAATGTTATTTCACTGAAGCCTGCTATGTCCCGGTACATCCACTAGACATAAGCGACAACTGTCACACAATTTCTACAACCTGAGTGATGGCATAGGAACCAACGTCTCCCTCTCGCAACAAATATTCTCATGTAGATAGCTAGATGCAATTTAGCTTTGCAGTTATTTAGCCCCAGCGGAAATCACAGCAGTAATATTTTGTGCATTTTGGCATGACCTTGGCCAAAAAAAGGCGTTACATTGAGTTTCACTGTAGCAGTCGCGCGGCACTGTAGTGCAGGCTTGGTCTAGCCATTACATCTGTGTCTTACGCGTCGAAAAATGAAATTGCAGGATGTTCAGATACACTAGGGACCAACAGGGTGTAAATGGCGTCAGAGAGGCAGTCTGGCCTCCGTCAGTGTAATGAGAGCTCCTGATCGGCAGCTGTGTTAAAGCGTTTGTCTCAGTGGTACATATGGTACACGCCGAGGTAAAAACATATATCGCATTCGTCACTAAAGAAAGCCGCAGTTATTTCTCCTATCTTATAACGTGTACAATCTAGGCGCAATGCATGCGAGCCACAGCGGTCCCACTTCGCTATTTCTGCTTCAAAAAACAGTTGTTTCCTGTGATGTGTCGATCTACGTCACGCAAACATTGTACAAAATGATCAAGCTATGCTCTTTGTGTCATGGCTTCGTGTTGCTTGCAATATGTTTGCTGCCTCCCTTTGAAAGTGCGGTTTTGTTTTGCGGCATGGCTTTGCTTCGAACATTTGTGCAACGCCTTCTCCGTTTTATAACAACGGAAAATAAAAAACTATTCTTGGATTTTTCAGGGCCTAAAATATTCACGCCTCCTTAGACTATGGACAATACAGTATGTTTAGTAGCTGAACTTCAATGCGCGAAGATTAGCACTGTTTGAATATTTGTTTTTGTGAGGGCTGGCAGGAGAATTATACTAGAACATGTAGACCAGAGAGAGAGAGAATAAAAAGAGAGAAAGGCAGGGAGGTTAACCAGAACATGTAGACTATGCATCACGGCGAAACTAGTAATTGCCGCGGAGGAAACTCAATGTCAAGCAAGGCTCGACAAGAGCTGCATACCGATTTACAGGGCCGTTTAAAAGCATAACATGAACTTTGTGTTACATAACATGAAACATAACATGAAAAGCATGAACTTTGTGTAAGGTAGCGTCTACCGTTTTCTTGTTTGTTGATGAATATGCGCGCAATTAGCTTTTTGCCTGAGTTAGTGGCAATTTTGGAGGACGCTTGAGCTTCGCCCTCAAGAGTTGAACGCGAAAGCGTAATCGGGGCCCATTTGCATCGCCTTCTCAATCGCTAGCCTGACATCGCTTCTCGGTGAACATCTCAACCATGCCGCGAAGAAACGAACGTCTGTGAGCCCGTAAACTGGCGGTTCAAAACTATTCTATAGTCGGTGACAGCCTAAGAATAAATATAGGATCCGCCCACGAGGGCGGAGCCTATATGATTTTCCAGGCTTCCACCGTGTTGCTGGCTCACGCTGCGGAAACGATGGAACACGATATAGCGTTGCAAAACACTCCGAGCTGCTGCCGCTTCGGTGCACGTCAAACGCGACACAATCACAAACTTCAACTGCATGGAATGACGACCGGCGAGGATGATGCTGTGTACGTGTGGATAACAGTTCAATTTTTTATTGGTTCCTCCTAACCATTACGTCATAGCAAAGGGCAGCTCTAGTTAGACGCGCATAACACACATGGATAGTGGTACACTTTACTTTTTATTCTTAGCATGTCACCTACTATAGAATGCCTACTGCAACTACACTTGCGAAGTACCCGCTACGTCATAATTCTTCTTTTTGCGTATTGGCGTCATACCAACTACGCATGCGTAAGACAACACGCGCACCGGCATACTTTGTTGACGCTGTTGTTTATGATGATGATTATTAATGCCTACACGATTTTTAATGGGTGGGCCTTTAGACCACCTAATCGCTGCGCAATTCACATATTTTGACACCTGGTTCAATTCTACGTTTCTGCCACGCAATGTTACATGTGTTAAAGACACTCCTTGCACTATACGAAATTCATATTCGTGGGTTCGATTCATAGTCGTGGGTTCGATTGCTACTCGAACCGAGGATTTCATTATTTTCTTTATTTCAGTCTATCTCGAACTTCCGCTCACGGTCAACGCTGATTTTTCGCTCACAACCAACGACGCCGACTCTGACGGCGACACCGGAATTTCTGGGAAACAAGCTCTCTAACGCTATCGCGTTAAAAAGTTTCCAGGGTATTTGCAGGTTGTCGGACCTCAAACTAGCTAGTGACAAACAGCTAGCTCGACTATTTTCACACGGACCTGAAATGTTCGTACCAACAAATATAAAATCACCTGTTAATTTCAACTTGAATTCAATGTTGATAAAGTGTTGTGATCTGGTGTCACTTAGTCATTTAGTAGCAGTGAAGTAAATATTTAGAAATCATACTGCGGAAAAGTGCATGTTTACGATACCCGAATGCTCTGTAGTGAGGAGTGTTACAATTATAATAGATTATTAACATTTACGCACTGCAGTAAATGTACGTTCGCAAATATGACCACACACTTATCAGGCTATAAAGAGTAACACCCTCAGTTCAGGAGAGCCGAAAGGTATTGCAGCGTTTCGTGTGTGCTGTCAACGCCTCGCGAAGCGCTTAACTGCAAAGAACAAATAAACGAAAAACATGCACGCACTTACAGTACTCATATTTGCATGTCGATCCACATCAGAAGCGTCGATGAAAGCGGTGAAAATAGTGAAGACAGCTGCTACAACTAGTAACCGCATGGCGAGGCCGTGAACTGGACTCTGTCCTTCAAAGTGACCGGGAATACGACGACCGGACGAACTAGCCACCGCCTTGCACACGGCACTGCTCTATTGCAGCAATATATAGCGCATGTCAGAGTTCCTTCGCTGTCGTATTAATTAACTTTTTTATTTTAGCTCACTCGATGCTCAGATGACCGCGAGATCAATTAAACTGATAGTGCCTGTTAGGTTCATCGGTTTTGGAGTTTTTCTAACACTGTCTCTCCTGAAGCCGGCATTTTAGCTGAAATTGCACGCCTTGCAGTAATGACGCAATGCAAGGATGGACAGAAGGGGGCATTTGGGGTTCGACCTGTCATGTTACCGTATGCGTCAGAGGTAAGATAAATAATTGTGTCTGTGAGCACGGTTACAAATATTGAGGTGAATAGCCCTGTCTACACAACGGATGATTGTATCGGTATACCACTCGTCATAGCTTTCCTTTTCTGTCAAGTAAAACGGTCGCACTGTCGCCTGATAAGCGTGGTATTTATTAAGGTGAAAGCCTTCTAAACCTCCTCAAACAGGGGAAGTGACCGTAGTCATCGTTGTGGTCAACTCGAAAGGCACAGGTGATCACCATCGAGATGATGATGATTGGTGATTTCATGCCTGATAATGATGATGATTACCATGGCCTTCACCTTTGGTGAATGCATGGAGATTTTTTATTTTTTTTCAAAGCATTGATAAACTCATGGGGTAACTACCCGATGTGAGGTTCGCAGTTCTAGCGGTTGTGTAAACTTCAGGGAAGATTAGCCCGCTCATAAAACTGTAACACGCGCAGAAGGTTATCTGAACAGATGATACTAAATAACCGAGAGCGCCTCTGGCGGGGAACAGAAGCTCCTTGTCGCCTCTCACCTCACTGTTTATCTGAAGTCTTAGCTTATGCTATCATCTAATGCTCCTATCTGCCATCTTGTCAGTATGCTTCTGGATGGGCAAGGTAACCTCCAATATGCCATTTGGATATTGATTAGGCAAATACGAGTAATTGAGAGTGCATCATACATTTAATCTTTGAGACTACAGCATGGATGCTTTATAAGAGTGGCTTATAAAGCTGCAGTTTTAGTATCCCCAAGAGCGTGCAAACAAGGCTTCAAAACATATAGAAAATACCAGGGATGGCTACTACATGAAGTAGATTCAATAATGGAAGTTGCATAAGAAGGTAGATGCACTGTGTTATCAGATTTATTTCTTGACAAAATTAGAGAACCCGAGGCATGAAGGTCATGATGACTTTTGTTGTAGATGAATAAGGAATTGACTATTTAATGAGGGTCCGCCATCAAAACAAAACCTGACCATTGGTTTCGATACCGAACGGGCATGTAGGCAATGAGTCATAACAAGGACGTGCAATCGAATCTACTGTTGTCGAGTTTCGCAACATTTTACTGCAGATACTCCGTTAGATATTATGTAAAAAGGAGTCCGCCGCGGTGGTGTAGCGGTTAGGGTGCTCGGCTGCTGACCCGAAGGTCGCGGGTTCGATCCCGGCCGCGGCGGTCGCATTTCGATGGAGGCGAAATGGTAGAGGCCCGTGTACTGTGCGATGTCAGTGCACGTTAAAGAACACCAGATGGTCGAAATTTCCGGAGCCCTCCACTACGGCGTCTCTCATAATCATATCGTGGTTTTGGGACGTTAAACTCCAGATATTATTATTATGTAAAAAGGATGTTATATAAAAGGCGGCCGAGCTGAAGTGCAGAACAAGCACTTTTATGCACTCTTTCTTTCCTCGGACAATCGTCGAGTGGAACGCCTAATCTGCTGATGCTGTAGAACGTCCCTACATTAATTCTTTTCTGCAGTTGATCAGAAATGAAGCTCCGTAAGCGCCACTACGCTTCAAGCTTCATGTTACGTCATGTATCGCTTGCTATCGGTTTTCACTTTGCAGTGTTGGAATAAATGGTGATAAGTTCTTTTTTATTTTGTCGCTTTTTTTCGCTATGGATGTGACTACTGATTGCCGTAGAATTTGTTCACTTTCTTTGTTTTGTATATCTTACCAATGTCGTTGCTTCGCAGAATATGGCTTGATGTATTTTTTTTTCTTTTCATAATGGGCAACGCTATTCGATACTTCGAGCTTATGTTATGTTGCTGTACGCCGCGGTGGTGTAGAGGTAAAGGTGCTCGGCTGCTGACCCGAAGGTCGCAGGTTCGATCCCGGTCGCGGCGGCCACATTTCGGTGGAAGTGAAATGGTAGAGGGCCGTGCGCTGCAATGTCAGCGCACGTTAAAGAACACCAGATAGTCAAAATTTCTGGAGCCCTCCACTACGGCGTCTCTCATAATCATCTCGTGGTTTTGGGACGCAAAACCCCAGATATCATTATTATCGTGTTGTGTTGCTGCGTTGTGTATTTATTCCCCACTCCTGCCTCCATAGAAGGCCGGCAGTATGTAACAAAAAATAATTAGGCTAATACACCATCCAGCAAAGGTTTGCGGGACGCAAAATTCTGGAGATAGGTATAGACCTGCTTAGTCTGGGAACAGAACCTCGAATGAATTGTTCTAGCCTGTTGTAGTTCTTCAAACCTACACAGTCACCCGCTATGTTAGAAGCGGCATGCATTAACAGAGTTGAAATTCATGTTTGCAGTAGAGTCCACGTCCTGTAAACTGTTGCGGCGTGGTGTAGTCTGCAGGGTAATTCACATAACTAGCACCAAGTATTAAAAAAAAACAAAAAAACGTAGGTGCTACGTGTCTCGAACTGGTGCAGTATTGTTCTTAGCCATATAGAGAGCACGTCAGGATGTGTTTTACAGCCCCCTAAGGTCGGTAGTTAACAAAGATGGGTCAACAAACTTTTCAAAAGGTAACTCTGGCGAAAAATGTTCAATACAGATGTTGCGGCGCTTGCTCAGAAACTTCGCATTTTTTATCTGTTCTAAGATAACGCCCCTGATTAATTTTTTTTCTAGCCTTGCTTTAAAACGTGCGAATTAAAAAAAAAATACCACGTGACTGCCGTCTAACGCGCGGCGCTTTTGGTGCTGTCAAATGTAAGTTGAACGAATTATCAACGACTGCCTCGCGCATAGAGGTCAATTGAAAAGCCTGTCGGTGTCCAAATTGATAAGATCTCCCCGCGCATCGTACGTTCTATTCGAGGGTAATAATAATAATATGTGGGGTTTAACGTCCCAAAACCACGATATGATTATGAGAGACGCCGTAGTGGAGGACTCCGGAAATTTTGACCATCTGGTGTTCTTTAACGTGCACTGACATCGCACAGTACACGGGCCTCTACCATTTCGCCTCCATCGAAATGCGACCGCCGCGGCCGGGATCGAACCCGCGACCTTCGGGTCAGCAGCCGAGCACCCTAGCCACTGATCCACCGAGGCGGACTATTCGAGGGTAAGAGCACGCCTGCGGGGGCGACGAACGCGGCTGAAGCGGAGATCAAACGAGCCGGCTCATCTCTGGCGTCCGAGGCCCCGTGTCTGTTAGACCGGCCGTGGAATGCTCAAGCAGAGAGGAAACGCCCCGACCGTTTTCAACGAGCGCGAAAAGACGCGAGGCGGCGGGGGCGTCCCTCGAGCAGCAAGCGTCAACTATGACCTCAGTGATGCCAACCTAAGTCAACAATTTATCCCTAGATCAACCCCCGAAAATACCCTAGATTGCAAGAAAAATCCCTAGATTGACTTTTTGATGTCGCTATTCAGGTTAATTCACTTTTAACAAAGTATAAAGATAGTTCGCTCTGAGGCCCAATCCATGGTAATCTTATCAGAAGTAAAAATCATCATACTAACAGCCCCTGGAGCTCTTTCTTTTGCTGTTTCTGTGGAGTAATTGCACATAAAGGCCTTTCAGATGGCGCAAGTTGTTACAGAGACAGACAAATTTTTGAAATTCACTTTGCCCACTGATTGAAGGCATATATGTGATCGTTCGAGTCATTCGCAAGTCTGTAGACCCTTATACTTGCAGCTTGCGAGTTGGCGGTTGATTTCTAATTTTCCACATTTGCAATCAGCGTTGCATGATTTGCAGTCGATGCACAGGGGCCATTTTTTACTCGCTAATAGCCATTTTGTGTACTTTCGATCAGCTTACCATATGGCCAAATAATCTTGTCACTATATTCGTTCTTATGAAAACGACGCGACGGAAAGACTAAAACACACGAACAGTCTCTTTCCGTCAAGCCATTTCCTCAATAAAGAATCAGCACCAAGTCGTGCAATGGTCAGTCCTGCTTTCGCTCTCTTTCTCAAGTCTCCTGGTCCAGAAGTTATTCAATACAAATAATTTGCACGGTGTGGGCACGCGGAGAACTTGAACTTGCCGCTTTTTCATATGCACTACAAGACAAAATTTATCTTTGTTTCACAAAGCAGCAATCACTCAGGGTGCTCATTATGATAACTGCGCACATGTTAAACGCTAGCGACGACAAAGTTTCATTTCCTCCAGTATACACAATACGATCATCTCGCGTCCCAGAACTGCGATCGCCTTCACTCGGCGCAGCAGTACACCACCGCTGTTTTAAATTAAAAACAGCAAACAGCAAGTATTATCGTTTTTACAACATTTCTAGTTGAAGAAGCGTCATTACACAGTAATACCTCTCATTAGGCCGCATAATGCAACATTCCCAGAACCTTACCAAAAATCCCTAGATTCAATGAAAAGACGCCAAATCCCTGAGAGACCCAGAAAATCCCTAGATCCAGGGATAAATCCCTAGGGTTGGCATCACTGTATGACCTTTGATTTTACGAGCGCGGTCGTCGCTGGCGCGCCCGTTATCTCACTTTCTCGGCAGCCGCTAGCGGGCGCCTCGCAAGCCCTTCTACTTCTTCGCGTACCGACTCTTCGCGTACCGCAGCGCTAGAGGACGGACGTGTTTTCCGTGGGCTCCGGAATGACAGCGACAGATAAGTTTTTTCTGCATGATTCGAGCTTGCTTTTATTAGTTATATGAGTACATAAGCCACTAGATTGAAGCTTAATTGGGGTTACAACTTTGTACTGTTTCTTGTGTGACAGTCGCCTGGCTTTTTTTTTTTTCGGCCACCACGTGGCTGAAGGGTACACAAGTGCTTTGAAGCATACTGGCGGAGTTTTGTGGTACCTTTTGGCTTTGAGTGCATGTAATCCGAAGTGTGAACGATCGAGCCATGGTCAAAAAGACCGTAAAGTGTTCAGGGTGCGGAATGGGATGGAAAATAGAGGTTTGTGCGGATGACAAGACAGAGGAAGCTGACGCCAAGTGTAAGCAATGTGAGTTAGAGGCGAAAATGGAAATAATGATGGCTGCCCAGAAAGAGCTCATGGTAAGAATCGCCGAGCTGGAGAATGCGTTGGCGACAGAGCGCGAAAAAACGATGGCTATGGGAGAAAGGCTTAAGTCAGCTGAGGAAGGGTTAGCGAAGGCAGTCATGGTGAACAAGGAAGCAAGCGACGGCGGGAACAGGGGGGGCATCAACCCCCATAGTGGGAGACGCGAAGGGGGAAACAGGTTTGGGGAAGACAGGTGCAGGGGTCACAGGACCCAGTTTCCGCGAGGTGGTTTTGGGGAGGGGAGGGAGCAAAACAGCGGCGGTTGCGCGAGCTGGTGACCGAGTCAGTGGCCAGGTGCGGGACAGTCCAACAGAAAAGTCGGAGCACGTGATAACGGCCGGGGACTCGAATTTAGCTAGATGCGCAGAAGCAATCAAGGAAAGGGTGAGAGGCGACAAACGAGTTTTAAAAGGGACGTTCCCGGGACGTAGGCTGGGATCAGTAATGAGACAAGCTAGCGCAGAACTCGCAGCTAAAGCTAATGGACGTAACCTCGTGGTAATTGCGGGAGGTCTAAACGACGTCTTGAATGAAGAATCAGCCGAACTAGCGACCACATTGGCGAAAGGAGTTCATGACATGCGCGCCATTTCCCCTCAGGTGCAGATAGTGGTATGCACAATACCGGAGGTACCGGTGCGTGACGGCAACCTGCAAAGAGCGCTTGTCGACGCAAACAAAGAGATATGGCAGATGAGTCGAGAGAAGGGCATCGAGGTAGTGGAAATAAACAGAGAGGTGCACAGGTGGGGTGGTTTTCGAAGAGACGGAATACACTTCAATAGGAGGCTTGGTCATGAGGTGGGTTGACGACTTGCAGGACGCGCAGTAGCTTTTTTGGGGGGCACGCGGGCCCTTCGGTGTCCAGGGTAGGGTGTAATGAGGACAACAACCAGGGGGACTCTGGGACAGGTAGTACAGCGAAAAACCAGAGAAAAGGTAAAAGAAGGTAGAAGGCGCGTGTCGCAATTGGTTACATTAACATGCAGGGTGGCAGAAAAAAGGCCAAATGGTTAGAGATTGAGGGACAGTTAAACAAGGAACAGATAGGTGTTTATGCGGTTACAGAAACACACCTTAGAGACTTGGAAGAACCACCACATATTGACAATTATATTTGGGAAGGATGCAACAGGATCATGTCAGAAAGGAGAGGTGGGGGGTGTTGGAATGCTAATTCATAGCAGAGCAAAATGGGATAGAGTGAAGCAAACGTGTTCAGAGCACCTATGGGTTTCGGGCACAGTAGGTGGAAAGAAAACGTGGTTAGGTGTAGCTTACTTGTGGACGGGGAATAACTGCAGAGAAAAGAATCTGGAGATAGTGAAATGCATAAGCACCGATATTAAAGAATTCGGTCATGATGCCGAAATAATCCTTCTAGGGGACATGAATGCTCACATACATGACCTTGACGGATATTCAGACTCCAATGGCAAGTTATTGCTAGATCTCTGCGAGCAACATAGTCTTGAAATAGTTAACGCGGGGCCTAAGTGTGAGGGACAGATCACGTGGGAAGTCGGAAACAGGCAATCGAGCATTGATTATTGTCTCATGACAGAAGGAATCTATGACAAACTTAGAGAGATGAGAATAGACGAGGAAGGCATTAACAGCTTGGGTAGTGATCATAAACGCATAACATTACAAATGGGATATAAAACTGAAAATAAGAACCTAGAATCAAACATTGGCAGCTCGTATTTAAATGAGAAACAAATAACAAATATAGCCGCAAGAGTCGAGGAAGAAGTAGACAAACTGCCAGGCAAAGACTGGAAGTATAGTGAGCTGCTACATGTAATCACTAAAGAAATAGAAAAAGAGAAGAAAACTATTTCCTGGAAAGGAAAGAGAAAGCCAAAAAGTTGGTGGAACAAAGAAATCCGGGATGCGATCGAGAAGCGACGTGAGGCATCACGGCAGCACAGACAGGCAAAAAAAGGAGAAGCGGCCACAGGATGAAGTCAACCAAGTATGGGAAATATATTTAGAGCAAAAATCCATTGTGCAGAAATTAGTCGAGGCAAAAATTAAAGGCGAAAGTGAACGCTGGATGACAGAGATTCGCGAAAAGAAGAAGGCCGCGCCTAGGATATTTTGGAGCCACCTAAAAGCGCTAGGTAGGAAGTCTGTCACAATGCAACAACATATGGTAGATGAAGGAGGAAATAAATTGGAAGGGTATGAAGCGCTAGGTTACATCCGAAAGGTAACAGCCGATTCGTTTAAAAAGGTCGCCCAGGGGATTCCCCCGGTGAGTAAAAGTATACAGAAGAGTACAACCGAGGAAGATGTAGTACTTGAGAATTTCAATTGGAAGAAGGCCGAAGGAAAAATTCCTAAGCGCACTACTCCGGGCCTAGATGGGGTTCCCGTCAGCCTCATTAACGAACTAGGACATAGCACTAAAGAAGCACTGCTGAAAGCCGTAGAAAAGTGCTTACAGGAGAGGGAAATACCAGACAGTTGGCGAAAAAGTAGAATGAACTTAATCTATAAAGGCAGGGGAGAAAAGGATAACATTCGCTCGTATAGACCGCTAACCATTACATCGGTGCTATACCGGTTGGCGATGCAGGCAGTAAAATTAAAAATAGAAACGTGGGTAGAGCAAAATGATATTTTGGGAGAACTACAGAATGGATTCCGAATCGACAGACGGTTAGACGATAACCTGTTTGTTCTTACACAGTGTATAGAAATATCAAAAATAGAAAACAGGCCCTTATACGTAGCTTATCTAGACATCACCGGGGCATACGACAACGTTAATCAGGAAATTTTGTGGGATATATTGAAGGAAGTGGGCATAGGTGACGACTGTATACAGCTTTTGAGGGAAATATACAGAGAAAATACAGTTTGTGTGGAATGGGAAGGAATAAGCAGCAAGGATAGCGTTGACATTAGCAAGGGGCTGAGACAGGGATGTCCTTTGTCCCCGCTGTTATTCATGCTGTACATGGTGAGGATGGAAAAAGCGCTAGAAGGTAGCAACATTGGATTTAATCTGTCACACAAACAGGCAGGCGCGATGGTTGAGCGGAAGCTTCCAGGTCTGTTTTATGCTGACGATATTGTCTTATTTGCGGACAGTCAAGATGATATACAGCGGCTGGCAGATATATGCGGAAGGGAAGGCGAGGCTCTGGGACTAGGTTTTAGTGCAACAAAATGTGGATTGATGGTATTCAATGATCACGAAGACCATGCGGTCTTAATACAGGGCCAAGAAATACCGAGGGTAAGCGAGTACAAGTACCTCGGAGTGTGGGTAAATGAGGGGGATAGATATATGGAGGTACAAGAGAAAGCATCGGTAACAAAGGGAAAGAGGAATGCTGCAATCATGAAGCACAGAGCGTTATGGGGATACAATAGGTACGAGGTGCTTCGAGGGCTGTGGAAAGGTGTGATGGTTCCGGGGCTTACATTTGGGAACTCAGTGGTGTGCATGAAGTCAGAGGTGCAATCAGGATTGGATGTAAATCAAAGAACTGTGGGACGCCTCGCGTTGGGCGCTCACGGGAAGACGACAAATGAGGCTGTACAGGGTGATATGGGATGGACAGGTTTTGAAGTGAGGGAAGCGCAGAGCAAAATTAGATTTGAAGAGAGGCTGAGGAAAATGAAGGACAGTAGATGGGCAGGGAAGGTTTTCAAGTATTTGTATAGAAAAAGCGTCGACACGCAGTGGAGAAAAAGAACTAGGAGGCTCACCAGTAAATATACGGCTAGCAGCGGCGACATGGCAACAAGGAGCATTAAACGAAAAGTCAGAGAGGCGGAGAGGTCTTATTGGATGACAGCGATGGAAAAGAAGCCGGCTCTCAGTGACTACCGAAAGGGAAAAAACGAAATAAGGAGGGAGAGGTTTTATGATAATTCAAGGGGAAGCGGTTTACTGTTTGAAGCAAGGTCGGGTTGCCTTAGAACGCGTAGCTATAAAGCGAGATTCTGTAACGAAGAAGAACAATGTACGTGCTGTAGGGGGAACTAAGGAAACGATGGAACATGTACTGATTGAATGCGGCGATATCCACCCAGATATACGTGTGGGCACGAGTCTACATGAAGCCTTGGGTTTTAGGGACAACAATGGAAAGCTGAACACGTCCGCGATAGAAATAAGTAAGAGACGGTTAGAGTATTGGTGGCAGAAAAGTAGAGATAAAGGACAAAAAATGAAGAATGGGGAAAAATAAGGTCATTCTGCCTTAAGAGGCAGAGAGAGATGGACCGTGAATTTCTATTTTTCTTTGCTATAATAACAGAGATTTAATCAATGTAGATAAGGCATTAGGCCAAGATAAAAAGAAAGTTTTTTTTCGAGCCTGGTGGCAGACATGTCACCGCCCCGTTATAAAGGGGACGCTCATAGAATCCATCCATCCATACGTGCTGCGCTCTCAACGCGAAGAGAATCTGCGAAGAGTGTCGCTGGAGCTGCCGTATTCTCTTAAACCAACATTTTGTAGCGTTGCGTGAGATCGGATCCAAAAGAGTTAGCTGCCAGTCTCACTTCGTATAACACTACAGTTTGTTGCTATCGCCTATTCATGGATTCACCCTTGCGGTGAGACTGTGACTTTTTTCTTCTCGCAGCAGTGAAGAAACGCGGCGCAAGGGGCGAGGGTGGCAGTGTGATGAACGACGGAGCTAACAAAGTTTCACTGACACGTGGTGATCGCTTTTTCGTCGAAGAATTTTTAGGGGCGAAGCTCCTTATGGCGAGACCTGGCCGGTTGTCGAGCGGCGTCGGTCGTCGATCGTCAACCATACTCTGTACCCCGTAGTATTCCCTTATCGTACAATAGAGGGCGCTGTTTCATAGATATGCATGCAAACTGCAGTTGGGTGACGATATTGCCACGCGCGTTTCTTTCACTGTATTCGGTTTCCGCCCACAAAGACTATCAGCAGTACTCGGCGCAGACCGCGCCTTATTGTTCCAGAAGATTCTCGCTTGTAGTAGATCGTTTTGTTAAGATTGCACGCAAGACGCTAACACTCAAGATTATTCCAGAGCTTCCGCGACTAGTGATCAGGCTAGAATGTTCGACGCGTGCGTTATAAAAGCCGGCGCGCTCCAACGATGTACAGTTGATCGACGGCCGACGCTCTGTTCGCCGCTGTCAGTGCAGTGTGTATTGCTGTAATCTGACTTTCTGTTTACCGGCCACAAGTGCGGCCTAATAAACAGTTTCATTTTGTACCTACTGACTTCTGCCTTCGTCGACGTCACGACCACGTGACATCTGGTGGAGGTGCTGCTCCTTTCATGTACCGGACGCCCCCGTCAAGCCGTGAACCGAGCCCAAGTCGCGAGGAAGACATCGACGGCAACCCTGAGCAGCGATCATGCCGAAGACAACAAGGTCTGCGGCCAGAGTACGGGCCTTTACCTGACAAGACCCGGCGGACCAAGACCCCGACCTCGACCGCAGCGACGATGACAGCCCCTGTGCCGCCTGCACCTATCCTGCTCCGGCAACCCAAGGAGCCGCCTACCTTCCGTGGTTCAGCACTTGAAGACCCGGAGAGCTGGCTCGAAGCGTACGACCGAGTCGCCGCTTTCAATGCATGGACCAGCGAAGGCAAGCTTCGCCATGTGTACTTCGCCTTGCAAGACGCCGCCCGCACCTGGTTCGAGAACCAAGAGCGATACCTGACAACGTGGGACACCTTTCGCACGAGGTTCCTGGCTACATTCACGAGCGTCATCCGCAAGGAGAGGGCCGAAGCGCTGCTTGAAACCCGCTCGCAGCTCCCAAACGAAAACGTGGTGCTCTTCACAGAAGAGATGACCAGACTCTTCCGCCACGCCGACCCCGAAATGCCGGAAGACAAGAAAGTTCGCTTCCTCATGCGAGGAGTAAAGCAGGAGCTGTTCGCGGGTCTGATGCGGAACCCACCGAGCACTGTCCAGGAATTCATCTCCGAAGCGACGACGATTGAAAAGACGCTGGAGATGCGCACCCGACAATTCAATCGCTGCTCGACGCCAGCTTACGCAGAAGTTCAACCACTCTGCTCCGACGACCTGCGTGAAACGATTCCAGCGATCGTGCGGGAGGAACTGCGCAAGCTGTTACCCCCGCCACAGCCTCAAGTGGACTCGATCAACGAAATTGTTCGCGAAGAAGTTCAGCAAGCGCTAGGAATTCCCGAAACACCGCAGCCTCATCCGGAGGCCATGACCTACGCTGCTGCAGTCCGCCGTCCCGTGCCCGCTCCGCGACAACGTCAAGACAGCGCATCGCCACGGTTCGGCCGCCGCCGCCACCACCGACGCCCTACCGTCCTCCTGTCGCCCAGCGCTATGCGCCGCGCTACGCGCCAAGGAAAACCGACGTTTGGCGCGCCCCTGACAACCGCCCGCTCTGCTACCACTGCGGGGAGGCCGGCCACACGTACCGCCGCTGCCAGTACCGACAGATGGGGCTACGCGGATTCGCCGTCAACGCGCCGCGTCCGCAGCCAGGCGAACGGCCTCGCGACATTGATGACTACCTCACCGGAACACAGTGGCAAGAACGACGACCTTCTCGCTCGCCGTCGGCCGGCCGCTACATGTCACGGCACCGCCGGCAGTACACTGGCCCAAACCGGGGCCGATCTCCTAGCCCTTACCCGGAAAACTAAGGGCAGCAACCGATGGAGGTGCGGTTGCTGTACGACGAACTACCGATGATCCTCCGCCGCCGCCGATGACGCCGCGACGAGACCTCAAGAACCCGCCGCAACCGGAACGCAGCCCTGACGTCGAAACTTCGCCCTGACGTCGAAACATAATCCAGCCGTCCAAGAGTCCCTGGGCGTCTACCGTGGTGTTGGTGAAGAAGAAGGACGGAACGCTACGTTTCTGTGTCGACTATCGTCGCCTGAACAAGATCACAAAGAAGGACGTGTACCCCCTCCCACGGATAGACGACGCCCTGGATCGACTCCAAAATGCGAAGTACTTTTCGTCGATGGACCTCAAGACAGGCTACTGGCAAATCGAAGTCGACGAGAGAGACCGAGAAAAGACGGCCTTCATAACACCAGACGGCCTGTTCGAGTTCAAGGTCATGCCTTTTGGTCTTTCCTCGGCCCCCCGCGACATTCCAACGCGTTATGGATACTGTACTGGCCGGTCTGAAGTGGCAGACTTGCCTTGTGTACTTGGACGACGTCGTTGTCTTTTCCTCAAACTTCGACGAACACCTCCGGCGCCTTGCAGCTGTACTTCAAGCAATCAAGACCTCCGGACTCACTCTCAAGCCAGAGAAGTGCCGCTTCGCGTACGAAGAACTTTTGTTCTTGGGCCACGTGATAAGCAAATCCGGAGTACGCCCCGACCCGCAAAAGACAACCGCCATCGCTGCTTTCCCGCCACCCACCGACAAGAAGGCCGTGCGTCGATTTCTCGGCTTGTGTGCCTATTACAGGCGGTTCGTTAAAAACTTCGCCCGCATCGCCGAGCCTCTCACTAACCTCACCAGGACCGACGTCGAGTTCAAGTGGGAAACGCCGCAGGGGGAAGCTTTTCAGGAACTAAAACGACGCCTGCAGACGCCTCCGTTACTTGCGCATTTCGACGAATACGCCGACACAGAAGTACACACCGATGCAAGCAGTGTAGGACTCGGCGCCGTTCTTGTGCAGAGGACCGACGGACTGGACAGAGTCATTAGTTATGCTAGCCGGTCGCTATCAAAGGCAGAGGCCAACTACTCCACAACAGAAAAGGAGTGCCTTGCCATCATCTGGGCTACATCAAAGTTTCGCCCCTACCTTTACGGCAGGCCCTTCAAAGTTGTGAGTGACCACCACGCCTTGTGTTGGCTAGCTAACTTGAAAGACCCTTCTGGTCGCCTCGCACGGTGGAGCCTGAGACTTCAAGAATTCGACATTACCGTCGTTTACAAGTCCGGAAGAAAACACTCTGACGCCGACTGCCTGTCTCGTGCCCCCCGTCGACCCACCGCCACTGGACGACCAGGATGATGACGGCTTCCTGGGAACCATAAGTGCCGACGACTTCGCCGAGCGACAGCGCGCCGATCCGGAACTCAAGGGCCTTATGGAATACCTCGAGGGCAAAGCCACTGTGGCTCCAAAGGTATTCAGACGAGGACTGGAGTCGTTTTTCATGCGCAACGACGCCCAGAAGTTCTGCATGCTTTGCATGACGACCCGACGGCTGGACACCTTGGGTTTTCTCGTACGCTAGCAAGGATACAAGAAAAGTACTACTGGCCTCGCCTCACTGCCGACGTCACCCACTACGTGAGGACTTGCCGAGATTGTCAGCGACGGAAGACACCACCGACTAGGCCAGCCGGACTTCTGCAGCCCATCGAGCCACCTCGCCGGCCGTTCCAGCAAATCGGCATGGACTTACTGGGGCCGTTCCCGACGTCGAATTCCGGAAACAAATGGATCGTCGTAGCTACTGACTACCTCACCCGCTACGCCGAGACAAGGGCCCTGCCCAAGGGCAGTGCCGCCGAGGTAGCCAAGTTCTTCGTCGAGAACATCGTACTGCGTCATGGCGCCCCAGAGGTCCTCATTACCGACAGAGGTACGGCCTTTACTGCGGACCTAACTCAGGCGATCCTGAGGTACAGCCAAACAAGTCACCGCCGGACCACCGCCTACCACCCACAGACCAACGGCCTGACCGAGCGTCTAAATAAGACCATCGCCGACATGCTGGCCATGTACGTCGACGTCGAACACAAGACGTGGGACGCCATCCTTCCGTACGTGACCTTCGCATACAACACGGCCGTGCAAGAAACGACGCAGATGACGCCATACACGTTGGTGTACGGACGGAACCCGGCAACGACGCTCGACGCCATGTTACCAAACGTAACCGACGAGGAAAACATCGACGTAACTGCCTACCTGCAGCGCGCCGAAGAAGCACGACAGCTCGCCCGCCTGCGGATCAAGAATCAGCAGACGACTGACAGCCGCCGCTACAATCTTCGACGACGGTTCGTGCAATACCAGCCCGGCGACCGCGTTTGGGTGTGGACGCCGATACGACGACGTGGACTCAGTGAAAAACTTCTGCGACGATACTTCGGACCGTATAGGGTGCTTCGACGTCTCGGCACACTCGACTACGAGGTTGTCCCCGACGGCATTTCGAACTCTCAACGGCGCCGTGCGCGACCTGAAGTCGTCCATGTCGTGCGCCTCAAACCGTTTTACGCGCGGTAGTGAACCTGAGGACTGTACTTTTTTTTCTTTCATTGGACTTTCTTGCTTGTGCGTATTGTTTATTGAGCTTTCTTGATTTATTGTCGTTATTTATTGTTGCATGTATTTTTACCATGTGTTCTGTTCTAAGCATCGGGACGATGCCTTTTCAGAGGGGGGGGCATTGCCACGCGCGTTTCTTTCACTGTATTCGGTTTCCGCCCACAAAGACTATCAGCAGTACTCGGCGCAGACCGCGCCTTATTGTTCCAGAAGATTCTCGCTTGTAGTAGATCGTTTTGTTAAGATTGCACGCAAGACGCTAACACTCAAGATTATTCCAGAGCTTCCGCGACGACTAGTGATAAGGCTAGAATGTTCGACGCGTGCGTTATAAAAGCCGGCGCGCTCCAACGATGTACAGTTGATCGACGGCCGACGCTCTGTTCGCCGCTATCAGTGCAGTGTGTATTGCTGTAATCTGACTTTCTGTTTACCGGCCACAAGTTCGGCCTAATAAACAGTTTCATTTTGTACCTACTGACTTCTGCCTTCGTCGACGTCACGACCACGTGACAATATACTAGATGGGGCCATGGATTGGGAAGAGTTAGGGATAAGAGTTAATGGAGAGTATCTCAGTAACCTGCGATTCGCTGATGACATTGCATTGATGAGTAACGCGGGAGACGAATTACAGCTTATGATTACTGAACTGGATACGGAAAGTAGAACTGTAGGTCTGAAAATTAATATGCATAAAACTAAAGTAATGTGCAACAATCTTGGCAGAGAACAGCGCTTTGCGATAGATGGCGAGACACTGGAAGTTGTAAAGGAGTACGTCTACTTAGGACAGGCAGTAACCGCGGAGCCAAACCATGAGAGTGAAATAACTAGAAGAATAAGGATGGGATGGGGCTCATTCGGCAAGCATTATCAAATCATGAAGGGTTGTCTACCACTATCCCTCAAGAGGAAGGTATATAACAGCTGCATCTTACCGGTACTTCCCTACGGAGCAGAAACCTGGAGACTTACAAAGAGGGTTCAACTTAAACTGAGGACGACGCAGCGAGCGATGGAAAGGAAAATGATAGGTGTAACCTTAAGAGACAGGAAGAGAGCAGAGTGGGTGAGGGAACAAACGGGGGTTAAGGATATCATAGTTGAAATCAAGAAGAAGAAATGGATATGGGCCGGGCACGTAGCACGTCGGCAGGATAACCGCTGGTCATTAAGGGTAACTGACTGGATTCCAAGAGATGGCAAACGCGTGAGGGGGAGACAGAAAATTAGGTGGGTAGATGAGATTAAGAAGTTTGCAGGTATAACGTGGCAGCAGAAAGCACAGGACCGGGTTGATTGGCGAAACTTGGGAGAGACCTTTGCCCTGCAGTGGGCGTAGACAGGCTGATGATGATACTAGATGGCGCTGTACGCATTCCATTTCTCGTCTCGTTTCCGAGTTGGCGCTGTCCCATAGACATGCGTACAATATGGCGGTTGGGTGAAGGTACGCTAGATGGCGTTGGCGCTGCAGCTGCTCTCCGATTTTTATTCTTAGCTTGTCACCGACTATAGTGTGATAGGAGACCGCTCTCCCCTCTTCCCTCACCCTCTCCTACGGTGAGATTTCTCCTGTGTGAGGTTTCTCCTGTGCGTGATGAAACAATAAAAATTCACAGCGTACATGTAAAATTAAAGTGAGCTGCAAGTCGCCATGACTCTCATCGACCCTTTAGTATAAACGCGCCCGATCTCACGTCGTTGATGATGTACTGGGCAGAATTCACGGAAGATTCACGGTTTACCGATGAACCTCCGGAGCTTCGCCCACTCATCATCATGCACTCCGTGGATATGCTGTGATTTTTTTTTCTTAAAACAGTACGCCGCCTTTGTCGCCCAACGTCGATGGGACAGTCACCGATAGCCTTCCCTTTCATGTACCGGACGCCCCCCGTCAAGCCGTGAACCCAGCGCCAGTCGTGAAGAAGACGTCGACGACAACCCCGAGCAGCGAACAAACCGCAGGCAACTAGGTCTACCGCCAGAGTACGGGCTTCTACCTGAAAAGACCCGGCAGACCAAGACCCTGACCTCCACCGCAGCGACGATGACAGCCCCTGTGCCGTCCGCGCCCATCCTGCTGCGGCAACCCAAGGAACCACCGACCTTCCGTGGTTCAGCACTTGAAGACCCGGAAAGCTGGCTCTAGGCATACGACCGAGTCGCCGCTTTCAATGCCTGGACCAGCGAAGACAAGCTTAGACATGTGTACTTCGCCTTGCAAGACGCCGCTCGTACCTGGTTCGAGAACCAATAGCGAACCCTGACAACGTGGGACATATTTCGCACGAGGTGCCTTGGTACTTTCACGAGCGTCATCCGCAAGGAGAGGGCCGAAGCGCTGCTTGAAACCCGCTCACAGCTCCCAAATGAAAACGTGGTGCTCTTCACAGAAGAGATGACCAGACTCTTCCGCCACGCCGACCCCGAAATGCCGGAAGACAAGAAAGTTCGCTTCCTCATGCGAGGAGTAAAGCAGGAGCTGTTCGCGGGTCTGATGCGGAACCCACCGAGCACTGTCCAGGAATTCATCTCCGAAGCGACGACAATTGAAAAGACGCTGGAGATGCGCACCCGACAATTCAATCGCCGCTCGACGCCAGCGTACGCAGACGTTCAATCGCTCTGCTCCGACGACCTACGCGAAACGATCCGAGCGATCGTTCGGGAGGAACTGCGCAAGCTCTTACCCTCGCCGCAGCCTCAAGTGGGCTCAATTGCTGACATTGTTCGTGACGAAGTCCAGCAAGCGTTGGGAATTCCCGAACAACCACAGCCCCAGCCGCAGGCCTTGAGTTACGCGGCTGCAGCCCGACGCTACGCACCCTCTCCACGCCCCCCGTCAGGACGCCGCACCACAGCACTACCGTCGCCAGACGCCGCCGCCGCCACCACCACCGCCATCTCGCCCGCCTGCCGGCCAGCGGTACACGCCGAGGAAGACCGACATCTGGCGAGCCCCTGACCACCGTCCACTCTGCCACCATTGCGGAGAAGCCGGCCACACGTACCGCCGATGCCAGTACAGACAGATGGGGCTACGCGGATTCGCCGTCAATGCGCCGCGTCCGCAGCCAGGCGAACGACCTCGCGACATCGACGACTACCTCGCCGGAGCACAGTGGCGAGAACGACGACCTTCCCGCTCGCCGTCGCCCGGCCGCTACATGTCACAGCACCGCCGGCAGTACACTGGCCCAAACCGGGGCCGGTCGCCTAGTCCGTATCCGGGAAACTAAGGGCAGCAACCGATGGAGGTGCGGTTGCTGTACGACGAAATGCCGAAGATCCTCCGCGGCCACCGACGACGACAACGCGACGAGACCTGCAGAACACGACGCGAAGCAGACGAAGCCCTGCCGACGAAACTTCGCGGACCGAACAAGACCTGACGACGCAGCATGGAAGCACCGCCACAAAACGACGCAGCCGTGATCCGACGCCGCGACCTAACCGCAACGCAAGGCGACGGACTAGCGACCTCGACGTTCTCATCGACGGCCACAACGTCACCGCTCTCGTCGACACTGGGGCCGACTATTCCGTCGTCAGTGGGCCATTCGCCGCCAAGCTGAAGAAAGTAAGGACCGCTTGGAGTGGACCCGAAATCCGGACAGCTGGAGGCCACCTGATAACGCCGATTGGAGTCTGCACGGCGAGAGTCACCATTAATAACCGGACGTATCCTGCGAGCTTTGTAATCCTACAAGACTGCTCCAGGGATGCGATACTTGGAATGGACTTCCTAAGTGACCACGGCGCCGTCATCGACCTGAGGTCTGAGTCGATAACACTAACCTCAGAAAAAGCGCTCCCGCCCCACGCGACGCCAGGGAACCCTGCACTGAACGTGATGGAAGAGCACGTCACCGTTCCGCCTCTCTCCAGCGTCATCATTTCCGTCGGCACCGAAAAGCCCACAGACTTCAAAGGCGTCATCGAGGGCGATCAGCACCTGCTTGTAAACCGTCAGATTTGCGTCGCAAGAGGCATCGCCGAGTTGCGTGAAGGGAAAGCAACAGTGATGCTCACGAACTTCAGCAACGAATACAAGCATGTGAGCAAAGGCACGACGGTCGCCTACATCGAAGAAATTGTGGAAGCCAGCGACGCCCTCGCTCTCGCCGAGTTTCCCGAACATGCTACGACGAACCAAGCTCACCAACTAACTTTCGACGTCAATCCGAGCCTTCCGACGCATAAACAAGAACAGCTGAAAACCCTGCTCCTGCAATACAAGGACTGCTTTTCGTCGTCATCAAGAGTTCGACAGACCCCAGTCGCACAACACCGCATCATAACAGACGAAAGTGCCAGGCCACTACGTCAGAGCCCGTACAGAGTTTCAACGCGGGAACGCGAGGCCATAAAGAACCAAGTCGACGAAATGCTACGCGACGACATCATCCAGCCTTCAAAGAGCCCGTGGGCGTCACCCGTGGTGTTAGTGAAGAAAAAGGACGGAACCCTACGCTTCTGCGTCGATTATCGCCGCCTGAACAAAATAACGAAGAAGGACGTGTACCCTCTCCCACAGATTGACGACACCCTGGATCGACTCCACAACGCGAGGTACTTTTCGTCGATGGACCTCAAGACAGGCTATTGGCTAATTGAAGTCGACGAGAGAGACCAAGAGAAGACCGCGTTTATAACACCAGACGGCCTCTTCGAGTTCAAGGTCATGCCCTTCGGTCTTTGCTCGGCGCCTGCGACTTTCCAATGGGTTATGGATACAGTACTGGCAGGATTGAAGTGGCAGACTTGCCTGGTGTACCTAGACGACGTCATTGTGTTTGCTTCAAACTTCGACGAACATCTCCGGCGACTTGCCACAGTACTTGAAGCAATCAAGACCTCCGGCCTCACCTTGAAGCCTGAAAAGTGCCGCTTCGCATACGAGGAGCTCTTGTTCTTGGGTTACGTCATCAGCAAGTCCGGAGTACGCCCCGACCCTCAGAAGACAGCCGCCATCGCTACATTCCCGCCACCCGCCGACAAGAAGGCCGTCCGTCGATTTCTTGGCTTGTGCGCCTATTACAGGCGGTTCGTCAAAAATTTTGCCCGCATCGCCGAGCCACTCACTAACCTGACCAGAACCGACGTCGAGTTCAAGTGGGAAACGCCACAAGAGGAAGCATTTCAAGAACTAAAACGACGCCTGTAAACGCCTCCCTTACTTGCGCATTTCGACGAACAGACCGAAACAGAAGTGCACACCGACGCAAGCAGCGTGGGACTCGGCGCCGTCCTTGTGCAGAGGACGGACGGACTGGAAAGGGTCATCAGTTATGCTAGCCGGTCGCTATCCAAGGCAGAGGCCAACTATTCCACAACAGAAAAGGAGTGCCTCGCCATCATCTGGGCTACGTCAAAGTTCCGCCCCTATCTCTACGGGAGGCCCTTCAAAGTTGTGAGCGACCACCACGCCTTGTGTTGGCTAGCTAACTTGAAGGACCCTTCAGGTCGTCTCGTAAGATGGAGTCTAAGACTTCAAGAATTCGACATTACCGTCGTTTACAAGTTCGGACGAAAGCACTCTGACGCCGACTGCCTGTCTCGCGCCCCCCGTCGAGCCGCCACCCCAGGAAGACCAGGACGACGACTACTTCTTGGGAGCCTTAAGCGCTGATGACTTCGCCGAACGACAGCGAGCCGATCCGGAACTCAAGAGCCTTGTGGAATACCTCGAGGGCAAGGCCACCGTTGTTCCAAAGGTGTTCAGACGGGGACTGGAGTCGTTTTTCTTGCAGAACGGCGTTCTCCTAAAGAAAAACTTCTCGCCACTTCGGGCCAACTACCTCCTCGTAGTACCTTCCGCGTTACGTCCAGAAGTTCTGGACGCTCTCCATGACGACCCGACTGCTGGACACCTTGGACTTTCCCGTACGCTAGCGAGGGTACAAGAAAGGTATTATTGGCCTCGCCTCACTGCCGACGTCAGCCACTACGTAAAGACTTGCCGAGATTGTCAGCGACGGAAGACACCTCCGACTAGGCCAGCTGGACTTCTGCAGCCCATCGAGCCACCTCGCCGGCGGTTCCAACAAAACGGCATGGACTTACTGGGGCCCTTCCCGACGTCAAATTCCGGAAACAAATGGATTGTCGTAGCTACCGACTACCTCATACGCTACGCCGAGACGAGGGCCCTGCCCAAAGGCAGCGCCGCCGAGGTAGCAAAGTTCTTCGTCGAGAACATCGTCCTGCGTCATGGCGCCCCAGAGGTCCTCATTACTGACAGAGCTCAGGCGATCATTACTGACCTAACTCAGGCGATCTTGGGATACAGCCACACAAGCCACCGCCGGACCACCGCGTACCACCCACAGACCAACGGCCTGACCGAGCGTCTAAATAAGAGCATTGCCGACATGCTGGCCATGTACGTCGACGTCGAACACAAGACGTGGGACGCCATCCTTCCGTACGTGACCTTCGCGTACAACACGGCCGTACAAGAAACGACGCAGTTGACGCCATACAAGTTGGTCTACGGACGGAGCCCGGCAATGACGCTCGACGCCATGTTACCAAACGTGACCGACGAGGAAAAGATCGACGTGACCACCTACCTACAGCGCGCCGAAGAAGCACGACAGCTCGCCCGCCTACGGATCAAAAACCAGCAGAGGACTGACAGTCGCCGCTACAACCTTCGACGACGCCACACGGAATACCAACCCGGTGACCGTGTATGGGTGTGGACGCCAATACGCCGACGGGGACTCAGTGAGAAGCTTCTTCGACGATACTTCGGACCGTACAGGGTACTTCGACGCCTCGGCGCACTCGACTACGAGATTGTCCCTGACGGCATTACGAACTCTCAGCGGCGCCGTGGGCGACCTGAAGTCGTTCATGTCGTGCGCCTCAAGCCATATTACGCGCGTTAGTGAATCTGAGGACTGTACTTTTGCTTCACTATTGTACTTTTTTGCTTGTGCTTATTGTTTATTGTACTTTCTTTATTGCTGTTATTTATTGTTGCATGCATTGCGCCCCCCCCACCCGTGTTCTGTTTTAAGCATCGGGACGATGCTTTTTCAGAGGGGGGGCATTGCCACGCGTGTTAGTTTGAAGTGCTTTGTTTAACCCCGCAAAGACTGTGAGTAACGCTTGGCGCAGATCGCGCCTCCGTGTTCGAGAAGCTTCACGTTTGTAGTAGATCGTTTTCTTAACATTGCGCACAGCCCGCGAACACTCAAGATTATTCCAGAGCTTGTGCGACGACTAGTGATAAGCCTAGAATGTTCGACGCGTGATGTATAAAAGCCGGCGCGCTCCAACGATGATCAGTTAATCGACGGCCGACGCTCTGTTCGCCGCTATCAGTGCCAGCGTGTATTGCTGTAATCTTACTCTCCCTTTACCGGCCACAAGTTCGGCCTAATAAACAGTTTCATCTCGGACACGTCGCCTGCTGCCTTCGTCGACGTCACACCCACGTGACATCCGGTACATTGCGCACAGCACGCGAACATTCTAGGCTTATCACTGGTCGTCGCACAAGCTCTGGAATAATCTTGAGTGTTCACGTGCTGTGCGCAATGTTAAGAAAACGATCTACTACAAACGTGAAGCTTCTCGAACACTGAGGCGCGATCTGCGCCAAGCGTTGCTCACAGTCTTTGCGGGGTTAAAGAAAGCACTTCAAACTAACACGCGTGGCAGTTTTTTCAACCAGCATATGTGCCTACACTCTAAGAAAAAAACCAGCTCAAGGGGGGAGTAACGTCAACTTTAGTCCTTAAGTCGTGTCGTTCGTCCACCGGAGGACCAACTGCGGTGAAGGGCGTGTCGTGTGTAACTTTGGAAGACTAACGGGAGGACGAATGGCTCACTTACTCCCTCGGGTAGGGGCTGAAAGGAAGAAAAGACGCTTTCCTCTGCAGCCCTTTTTGGGAGCGGCTCAGCAGCCTTTGAAAGGTCATGGCTCTCGGTCAGGTGCACCCTATTGTTCCGAAACTCGCCCTTCTACTTTTTCGGGGTGCTGGTTGCACGCGGCGGGATGCTGAAGGGGTAGGAATGCGGCGAATGCATATTCAAAGGTTTACTGTACTGATGACAAGGCTCGTCGGCGCGCTTACTGTTGCGATCAAGAAAGTAACGCGAGAAAAGATTAATTTGTAGGGTGTACCCTTTATTGACGAGACATTAAATAATTCAAAAAATCCTTTATTTGTTATAGATTTGTACTTAATGTAGGACTACAATGCACACTTTGCAAGCACAAAAATTTGCTACGTTTGCTTGCCGAGATCTAGCTTTGTTGCCTGTGGGCAACACTAGGCATGAGTCCGAAAGCATGCTTCACTGCATGACCCTACGGGTCAGTGTGGAACTTCTGGAGGCACTCTTTGCCTGGCGTGAAACAGAGATGTACATTGCACTTCCTGCACATTACCCGTGTGATACCTGTGCATTTTGGATATTTGCAGCGGCCTTTCTTTTGGGAGAACGTTGGGAGGTGATCGACAGTGTCCAGCCTGATCTCCTTGCTCGGAACAAGAGCTGCTGGTCCACGCCGTTTCTTTGCCTGCAGTTCATTCTCCACTCTTGATGGGGCAAAAGGTCGCCTTCTGGAGGGTGTTGCAACCTTTCCTTGTTGCCTCAACGCGCACGCAATATCCGCTTTGAAGGAGAGGAGGGTCATTTGCTCTTTGCGTGGCACGTCAGCGGCGGTGGCATCTCGGCGGTATAGGAGCCAGCAGTTGACAACTACCACATCCAACAGATGAAAGAATAGCCGCCTGTACCATTTTTTCGATCTTAGTTGGATGCGGTAAAGTGCCACGAGCATGTCCATGAGGTCTACGCCACCCATAGATTCATTGTAAACCGCTACAATGGCAGGACGAGGCACGTTCACCGTTGTCCGTGTCTTTTTGTCAAAGCGCTTGACAGGTTGTTCCGGCGATGCAGAAGCAAATGAGGATAGTAGGGCCACGTGACGGTTGTCGAACCATTTCACAGCCCTCAAGCTCACTCCTTCAAACGTCGTTTCCATCTCAACATAGGAGCCACGGCCTTCGCGCTTTAGTTCTTTGTCGGATGGAAGCTTGCATCCTTTCAAACGAGCCTCCCGCACTGTGCCCACAGAACTGATGCCAACTTTTTTTAGTACCACCTGCAAGTCCACACTACAAAACCAGTTGTCAAAGTACAGAATGTAGTTGAGGTCACGTGGCACTACACTCGCCATTCGGAAAACGATGTTGCCACTGGCGCCGATGTCTGGAAAACCCGGCTGGGGTAGAATCTTTCCTGTGTATACCTCAAAGTTGTACATGAGTCCGCACTCGTCACAGAGCAGGAAGAGTTTGTAGCCCCATTTCTTGGGCTTGTTTGGCAAGTATTGTTTCAGTGAGCTGCGGCCTTTGAAGGGGACTAGCTGCTCATCGACACACAGTTTTTGTGATTTCGGTAATTCACGGCATTTCGCGACCAGATGATCCAGTAGGGGCCTTACTTTGTAGAGCCTGTCGCGCTCTGGGTCATCCTTGTCGGGTTCCTCCAGGTTGTCGTTGAAATGCAGGGACTGCTTCAATTCCTCCCATCTGTCCCTCGTCATGATGTCCGCAACTTGACCGATACGGAATCTCTCGGACCAGTACATCCGCGTTTGGGGCAGCTTCATAATGGACATAGTAAGCACTATGCCCATAAACTGTTCTAAATCATTGACAGTCATGGATGTGACTTTGTTGGGGTTCCTCTGAGCACTGTATAGTGATGACTGCTCACAAATGAGAGACAGGCAGTCCATGCCAAAAAATCTTTTGAAATAATCGATGGGGGACTCCACCGGCGATGGACACGGAGGCACATCTTTCCACTGTGGCATCGCACGACCAGCTGAGTCTTGGACAGCGCTCCATGTAGGATGATTTTTCGAAGGCTTGGTAATCTCTTCAAGTTCATCGTCAATATCATCTCTGCTTGGGGTGCTAGACATCTCACCTTGGCAGTCCCCTGAGAGAGCTGTAAAAATTCAATAGAAAGTGAATGCGACATGAACCTAGAGCTAAAGAAAAAGCATGCAAAATTATAAAATGACATATCCATGTGAATTCGCAGTTACTGACACAAACTAAAAAAAAAAGTCGGCTAGAGATGACAGCGTCTCAAGCACGCGACGCTAACTTTTCATGGGCCGCGCAAACGGAGCACCAGACTACCGGGCGTCTCACGTACCTAACGGCGTCTGTCGACAGTAGCGTCCACGGCTTCACGAGGACGCCGATACAACCAGAGAGGTTAGACGATATGATCAATGCACAGTGAAGGTTAGACGTTATATCTCCGAGTCCAAAGGTGGAAAAAAAAAACCGCGTTACTAGCCAAATACGCGAATTCCCCCCCCCCCCCCCCCCCCGTTGCTTTATCGCACCCGTTCTCGAGACGGAACAGTACTTGCATCTTGAATGCCTGAATACTTCTGGCTATTTCAATAATAAAATACTTACATGCCCGGGCTGAACCAGCATTTTCTGGTTCGTCGTCGCTCGATTCCAGGTCCGAGTCATCGCTGCATTCGGGGGGGCACCTTTGCGGCTCTTTTACCGTAAAATGCACCCGGGTCCATAATTAGTGCCTAGTGATGGGTCCTTGTTTCCTGCACGATACCGTGCAGCGTTCATGCTAGCGTCGCAGACAAAATAGCACGCTCTGAGCAAAGTCACCACACCATTCACTGATCGGCACGAGAAACGCGGCGTAGTGCCTCGTGTTGCCTATGGGCAACAAACACGCGACGCGACGCTGTGGGCACAAATTTTGATTCACATTTGTATAAATCGACAGAGAGCAAGATACAGCGTTCTTCTAAACAACTGTGAAATGATAGAAAGAAAAAAAGAGTGCTTACCACGAAATTGGCGTTTGCAGGTTGACGTGGTGTCGTCTCACGCTGTGCAGCAATTCGCGCGCCAAACTTCTTTCTCTTCTTCCATGATTTTCGACTTGTTTCACGAGGGGGGCGCCACATGTTCATGTAACATGGTTGTGGGCAGAGCTTGGGCAAAAAAAGAAGCCCCCCGAAACCGAAACTCCGCGGGAAAAAAAATATTTTCTGGTATGTTGCCTGTGGGCAACACTCGTCAATAATTGCTGCACCGCCAATTATGAGGACTTGAAACAGTTCACCAATAAGCTTCATCGTGCAAGTGTGACAGACATTTCAGCGTTCTATTGTGTATCCATCCGCGCCGCACTTCCTTCTTCAGAATCGCTCTATGCAGTCGCGAGTGCGGTTCGTGTTCGTCACTTGTGATCTTTCTTGCTCTGATTTCGTGGAACGCGAGTGTCGCTATCTACTCAGACTATCAATGTAGCTGTGAAAAGCATACTTCGCTGCGTGTGCTGCAATTTTGGACGCGCATGCAAGTGTGTTTCTGTGGAACGGCTGTTCAATAGACTCAACACCGGAACTTTCCTGCGGAGAAATGAACACCCCAGCTTACGTGTAAGCCTCTTTTTCTGCAAAGCTTCAAGAATGGACGCCGTCACCTTGAAGTGTGATCACCATTTTGTGGATTAGCTGGCTCTGCAAACCTCGTGCCTTTGTTAATTCTCAAGGTAAGTTTTTCATTTTCATCGCCTTTGCACATTCCATTATACAGAATATGAAAGCTGAAAAAACATTGTGCGCGGCATGTTTTAGCACGTTGTATGAGCGTGCGATTGCGTAATCATTGGGGCTTACGTGATAAGCTGTGCTCTTCTAGCTATTTTATTTTTATAACAAAAAGCATTTCCAATAGACTTGTTACACTCAGTAGAAAAAGTGAATGAACGCTTAATTTAAAGACAGTACGTTGTGTGGACAAAACTCAATGCGCTAATTAAATGTATGCAGGTGTTTTTGTAAGGGCTGGATGCTTCGCTTGTCTAGTGAAAAGCCGATAGTTCTGCAGCGCGTTTTTCTGGCTCAGAAGCGCGGCTTCGACTCGCGCGTTCGAGGGGATTTTACTTGATCTTCGTTTCGTAGTTACAAGTATAAACGAGATGCCGATCTCATTTTGAGATCGCAGAGGTAAGCAACGATCCGCAGGGAAACTGCTGTTTCGAAAGATGCGCCCTGACAAACTTGATCAAGCCCGAAATATGGTCGGCGACTGCATACACCTGGTAAATTGCTAGTAAACAATTGACAGTAAGTTGAATTGCTTGTCATTTTTTTCTTGACATCCTTCTCCGTATCAACGAAGATGATGTGGGTATTCTTACTAGACTCCGGTACAGTTGGGTGTCAGGAGGTCTTCTACTGCAAGAACCTATGCTTGGGCATGTTAGTAATTCATGTTTCACTTTTTAGCGCACAAACGAAGGAGGACGAAAAGCGACACGGACGCAGCACTGGGCCTTCAACTGGGCGAGCAAGACTCACCGGTCGTCTGACCTGCAGTGCCGCTTCATCAAGGTGAACAGCAGCCGATGGCCAGTACCGCTGGTGCGCGTGACGCACTCTTTGGGGAAAATAAATGTTTCTAGCCCTGAATTGATCTCTCGAATTATTCGTTCCTACACACATACATGGATGTATAGTGCTGAGTAAAGCGCAGATGACCTAAGCTATCATGTCAGTCTGGTGAAGATGGCCAGGTCATTATAGGTAAATCATTAGCGGATTACTCGTTAGTGCCTTCAAAAATTGTTCAAATGGATTAACAATTTATCCGGAAGGAGCAACATTCACTCTCCCAGGGATGATTTGACGGGATCCACAGTTTGTCCTCATGAGAGTAACATTTGCTCTCCCAAGGATCATCTTTGAGGGTCAATAGTTAGTCCTTATGAGAGTAACATTTGATCTGTCAGGGACCATTTCCGAAAAGCAACTGTTAGTCCTTACAGGAGTAACCATTAGTCCTCACAGGAGCAACCCATCGTCCCTTTGCAGTTAATCCTTCAAGGACTAACTGTTTATCCTCTTGCAGTTCATCCCCAAAAGGACTATTGGTTGTGGCAAATCAGTTGATCCCCAAAAGGACTAACCTCCCTACCCCTTTTAGTCCTTTTTTTCTTAGAGTGTAGAACGGTCTTTGATAATTCGTTCAACCTATATTTGACAGCACCAATAGCGTCGCGCATTAGGTGGCAGTCACGTGGTATTTTTTTTTATTTCGCAAGCTTTAAAGCAAGGCTGGAAAAATATTGATGAGGGGAGCTATCTTCGAACAGATAAAAGTGCAATGTTTCTGAGCAAGCGCAGCAACTTCTGTATCGAAAATGTTTCGCTAGAGTTAGTTTTTGCAAGGTTTATTAATCTATCTATGTTAACTATCCAGCTCGGCGGGCTTGAAAAAAATATCTCGACGTGCTCTATATGGCTCAGAACAATACTGCGCCAATTCGAGACACATAGCGCCTATGTTTTCTTTAATACCTTGTTGCTAATTATTTGACACACCCTGTACATGCGGAGTGCCGTCAAGCTTTCAGAAAGACATAGTGCCGACAGACATAACATGTTCCGCTTCGCAGGTAACTTATAGTCAGTAGAGTAAAAGAAATTGTGTGTATGCACTTGGAGGAAAACCTAGTGTGTTGTTTTTGCAGACGTCAAGAGAGCCCTTTCACCTCCACTTTCAAGCCTCCCGTTCGTGTCCTCTGGCACGCTGCTGATGCGGCATTTTGGCAGTACGATACACAAAAGGGAGTACTTTCCTCTATTCTGATTCATCCATGTCCCAAGCCGTTTTCTTTAAATAATAAACTCAATTGCCCAGTTTTACGTATCAAAACAACAATCTGATTACGAGAGACGCCGTAGTGTAGGGCTACGAAAATTTTGACCGCCTGGGGTTCTTTAGCGTGGGAGTAAATCTATCACACGGGCCTCTACCATTTTGCATGACTAGGATTTGGGGACATGTACCCGTAGCGTCATCTCTTGTCGGTGAAAATGGTGGCCTGCCATGACTTAACGGGGAATAGGTGGAAAGAAAATGATATCTGTCGAAAAAAGCACGTTTTCAAGAACGACTCCCGGTTCCATACAGAAGAGACCTATTTGAAGATTATGTTAAATTTACAGTACCACACTACAAACTGCATGGCTTTCCAAAGTGTTTAATATTTTACATTGGGGTGCCGTGTGTTTCCAAGAGGCCGTGTTCAATTGTTCGGGAAGTCACACGCTTTGTAGCGCGATATTGATATTTTACCAAAATGTTCCAGTAGGTCTCTGCTGTATAGAACCCGGAGTCGTTTTGGATAAATAGCTTTTTTCAAGAGATATCATTTTTCAAGAGACAGCACGCCACTGCTGCACGCGAGAGATGGCGCCGCACTGATGTCCCCAAATCCTGAGAATGCAGGCCTCCATCGAAATGCGGCCGCCACGCCACGGTCGGGATTCGATTCCACGACCTACGGATAAGCATTCGAGAACCATCAGCACTAGATCATCGATGCGGGTTGAACATTTTCTTCAAAAAGACGCTCGGTGAATACAATAAAACTTCGAAATATTGACATAAAACAAGTAACAGAAATGTACCTTAAATGCGTATTCGTACAACCCCGAGCCCAAATTGAACCAGCGGGGCGGCACCTAGGAGGAGGGCAAAATTTTAACTCTGACCGGTCTAGCAGCGTACGCGTCTCCAAGCCTGGAAAGGCGCGATTGAGAGTTTCTAAGGTATGTGACGGTTGTTCGTGAGCGAGAGCAATTGACATTTATCTAACGTAGCCTTGATAGAATGATTAATATTTTCGCACAGAAGTTGGAAAAACTCTCCTACTCTAGGCAGACTGTTCTGGGGCGCAGATCCAAATCGTGTTAAAACAGTAGGTCGGAAGACGTGAAGCATGCTGCCGCGCTACGTGAAAAGGTCTGGGCCGAGTGATTAGCTGCTATAGTTGTAGGACAATACATCGCGTGTGTATGAAAAGCTGAAGTACTTTTTTTACCTGTTGTTCTTGCATGGCAATTCAGTTGGTCCGCCGTGGTGGTGTAGCAGTTAAGGTTCTCGACTGCTGATCCGAAGGTCGCGGGTTCGATCCCGGCCACGGCGGTCGCATTTCGATGGAGGCGAAATGGGTGAGGCCCGTGTACTGTGCGATATCAGTGCACGTTAAAGGACACCAGACGGTCGAAATTCCCTGAACCCTCCACTTCGGTGTCTCTCATAATCATATGGTGGTTTTGGGACGTTAAACCCCAGATATTCGACGTCTAGGCGCTCTGGACTACGAGGTTGTCCCGGACGGCATTACGAACTCTCAACGGCGCCGTGCGCGACCTGAAGTCGTCCATGTCGTACGCCTCAAGCCGTACTACGCGCGTTAGTGAACCTGAGGACTGCACCTATTGCTTTATTCTTGTGCTTTCTTGCTTTATTGTTGTTGTTTATTGTTGCATGCATTTTTTCCCCGTGTTTCGTTTTAAGCATCGGGACGATGCTTTTTCAGAGGGGGGGCATTGCCACGCGCGTTTCTTATTTTCGCGTTTGCTGTATTCGGTTTCCGTTCACAAAGACTGTCAGTAACGCTCGGCGCAGACCACGCCTTAGCATTCGAGAAGCTTCGCAATTATTGTAGATCGTTTTGTTAAGATTGCGCGCAAGACGCGACCACTCGAGATTATTCCAGAGCTTGCGCGATAACCAGTGATAAGGCTAGAATGTTCGACGCGTGATGCATAAAAGCCGGCGCGCTCCAACGATGTTCAGTTCATCGACGGCCGACGCTACGTTCGCCGCTATCAGTGACAGTGCTTATTGCTGTATTCTGACTTTCCGTTTACCGGCCACAAGTTCGGCCTAATAAAGAGTTTCTTCTTTGAAACGCCGACTGTTGCCTTCGCGGACGTCACGACCACGTGACAATACGCGCGTCTCCCTCCTTGTATGTTAGGGACGCTGGCCACAGCGACACTACGCAAGCAAAGCGCGAACGCTGTAGAGTCCGACGCGACCGGCGTCCGTTTGCGCGCCCCGGCGCCCACCTGGCACCGTGCCAGGGCACGGCTGGAGGGACGCACCGACGGACGGACGTGAGCATGAGACATTTATGGCTTTCGCCTTAAAAATTTGGTGTATATCAAGCTAGCGAAACAGCGACGGGAGTACCATGAGCGTGGCACGCAAGTCATGTTGCACATGACATGACATTATTTCCATATTAACACTTGCTATTTATGCTCGTCACACAGTCGCGTCACTCAATACGAAATTTGGTGTATATCAAACTAGCGAAACGGCCGCGAGCGTGCCATGAGCGTGGCATGCAAGTAATGTTGCACATGACATGTCATGATTTTCATATGGCCACTTGGCATTTATGTTCGTCATACAGTCACGTCACGCTATACCAAATTTGGTGTATATCAAGCTAGTGAAACGGCCGTCAGCGCACCATGAGCGTGACATGTAAATCATGTTGTACATGACATGCTGGTCATGATTTTCATATTACCAGCAGTCATTTATGTTGTTCATGGAGAAATGTCTCATCGTACCAATTTTTGGATATATCGAGTTAAGAAAATGGCCTCAGGAGCACTATGGCCATAGTGTGTAAATCATACTTTTCATGACAAGTTAGTCATGATTTTCATGATGTGACCAGTCATTCATGTTGGTGATACAATCATGTTATGCCATACCAATTTTGGTTTAAATCCCATGAACGATATGGCCAGGAGAGCACAAAGTCGCAGGCGGCTAGATAGATAGATAGAGGCGCTCAAAGTTGCCGAAGTTCGCTTTGAAATGCTTCGCATATAAAACGCTCTGTATGAATGCCATGCAGTGTTTGGGGGGTTCTAGCCATCTGGCCAAACGACGGAATGCGACGCTGCCTCAAAACTTAGAAAAACGTTTATTAGTAAAGGAAACAATCAACATTTATGTTTACCGCTCAACGTCCTCACAGCCACCGCGCTGTGCCAATCACCTTCAGCCTTCACCACGCCGGCCACGCAATCCACACGCGCACACACCTCACCAGTCTGTCGCCAACTCTCCCAGCACTGTGTCAGCTGGTGCTTTTGTAGGCGAACTGTGGAACGCGCGCACCCCTACAACGCAGCACGTGCTGTTATCGGGTGGCGACGCGCGCGATTCCCACACATTCGCCCCGTGCGAAAAAGTTCGTTGCCGGTGTTTATTTTCATCGCATTCCACGGCATCGTCCTCGGCATTCGTCACCGTCGTCGGCTTCGCTGGCGATGTTGCCCTCCTTGTCGTCGACGCCGTCTTGGGCGTTTTGCTAGAAATCGCAGCGGGCGCGGTCGTCGTGGCGGCCACCGTGGCAGCTTCCGTCCTCCCCTCGGACTTTCGCAGAGTGCCGCCGGGCTCATGCTCAGTGTGCGTGATGAAGCTGCAACGGCATGCACCAGGCGTCTTGCTCGCAATGACAGCCGTGGTGGGCATTACCTTGCCGTGCTTACCGAGCAGTGCCTCGAGGTTTCCTTTCCGAGTGGTTACAGCCAGGCCACTCACCCACTGGTTGTAGACGGGCTCGTTTTCCGCGGTCGCCTCTGCTGTCGTCCTCGTGGTCGTGCAGGCCACCTTCCTTCGCGCAACGGCGTTCTTGGTGGCATTATCTGCGGCCTCCGTCATCATTGCTGCTTCAGGCCTTTTCGCGAACGGTGCCTCGGCGCTGGCAACCTCAGCAGCTTTCGGCGACTCCGTACGCCCACTCGCTCTCGCCGCAATGGTCTGGTCCTCTTCCGCCACGCCCATGTTCGAGTCGTCGTTGTAGTTGGCACGTACTAACAAGGTCGCCCTAGGCTCGTCCCTCGCATCTCGGTCTTCTTTCGCCGCCAAAACTTCTGTGGCGTTTTCGTTGTCCCTGGCATGCGCGATCATGGCCTCCTCAGCCACGGGACTCGTGTCTGCACCCTCTGTAGTAGAGTCTTCCGCGGCGTTCTTGTCGTACTCTCCCGCAGCCGTTGCCAGGACCTGGTCGACAGGTAGCTCCACATCTGGAGCCTTCCCGTCGGCAGTAGTGTCGCCTCCGGTCTCGTCGTCTTGCGGCGGCGTACATTGCCGCCCATACGAGAGCGGCGGCCATCGTCCGTAGTCCGTAGTCGGGACCGCAATGCCCCTCGCCGCACAATAGGCCGCGGACTCGGCATGTCCCCTCGCCGCACAGTACACTGCTGTTGCTATGTCGAGAAGCTCCATTGTCTCGAGGAGACGATTCAACGCCGCATCCATCTTGCTGGTTAAACGTAGCCACTTATACACGTTGGGCGCCACTTGTGGGGGTTCTCGCCATCTGGCCAAACGACGGAATGCGACGCTGCCTCAAAACTTACAAAAACATTTATTAGTAAAGGAAACAATCAACAGTTATGTTTAACGCTCAACGTCCTCACAGCCACCGCGCATGCCAATCACTTTCAGCCTTCACCACGCCGGCCACGCAATCCACACGCGCACACACCTCGCCAGTCTGTCGCCAACTCTCCCAGCACTGTGTCAGCTGGTGCTTTTGTAGGCGAACTGTGGAACGCTCGCACCCCTACAGCGCAGCACGTGCTGTTATCGGGTGGCGAGGCGCGCGATTCCCACAAGTAAAAGTACTTTCCTTAACGCATGTTATATTGCGTGGCAGAACCGTAGAACAGCACAAGGTGCCAAAACAGGTGTATTGCGCAACGAGTGGGTGTTTCAAAGGCCCACCCCTTAGAAAGCACTCAGACATACTTAATCATCATCAGCAGCAGAAGCATCAACAAAGTCAACAGGTGCATAGGCTCGCGATCATGAGCAGCAGAAGTACTAACAAAATGAACAGCTGCATAGGCTCGCGTTTTGTCCTACGAACGCGCAGTTGGCCCCTCGCTGATTCGTAAAAGCAATAATTAAGGAGTAGGGCGCACTTTACAATGGTGCTTGTGGAAGGCATTCAAGGATACTTTGAAATGGCCGAAGTTACGCGTAGAGTGCTTCGTTTCATTACGGCGCGTTTGAGGCATGCTCCGAGAACCGAAGGCAGGCTAACAATTGAGAAGGCGATACGCACGAAGCCCGTTACGCTATCGCGTTCTGCACTTGAAGGAGAAGCTCACGCAAACTCCAAGTTTTTCGCTCACGATTAGTTGCGTTTGGTAACGTCACGACAAGACGTTATGACAAATATTTAACGCAAGTGCGAGTGCTTAGGTGCGCAAGCTCTGAAAAAGACCAATATTTTCTGCCACACGAATTCAAATAAGAAAAAAATAATTCAGGCAATATTCAATAAATCAAGTATTTCACAGGATTTCACTATGAAAATTGCGCACTACTTGTCCAGTTTTCTGGGTCGTTTTTTCTTCGTGCCTTTACGCCAGCGAACTACATTAGACGGCCGTACCAACCAGCCCAAGTTAAATCTTTGCTGAAGCTTTGATAAAGGTTGCACACGATTCTACTGACCACGAAGCATTACATCCGACCAACTGAATAGAGTATCGTCAATTATCGCTTAACACGTCTACACGCAAAACATATGGAAAAAGCGGCCCCATTAAACACGACCATTCAATGAAGAAACGTAAAACTGGAGCCCAACCAGCCAATAGGGTTCTGTGCAAACAAGAACATGAATGCCCAAAATTATTGTCTGCATGTGGACTGAATGGCTCCAATAAAATAACGGGGTCTCTTTCGCTGCTACATGGAACTACTCTAGAAGGGTCCTTTGACTCTTTTTTGTGAGTTCTGGCTCGCCACGGATATGACCCTGTTTAAAGAGGCATGTCAACTCTCTTTGGGAGTCATTATACTCTCTTCTGAGAAGACTGTGACCCACAAAAAAGTTAACGTGCCTCTTTAAAGAGAGCCATATACGTGGTGAGCCAGAAGTGACTACCTGAAAGGAGTCACACTCTTTTTTATTGCGAAGGCAATTATACGGACAATCTCGATCGATTTTTGCCGTAGCCGTCATGTCCCGCATACGTATATGTATGTATATATATAAAAATCACAAAGAAACACAAATCAGAAGAAAAAATTTCGAAGCATGTGAACATTCGAACCTATGACAACTCGCCCCGCAGCGCGCTGCATTAGACAACTCAACCCACGCGCCATGCATGCACTCGCGTAATAACGGCGAGCTATTATATACACAATTTACCGCTGGCGGTACGCAAATGTCGGAGGAGCTTGAGCGTGTTTTCTATCTCGCAACGCCCCTACATTTTGTAGCGTGAGCTACACTGGCCGATGCTGAGCAGTCTCGTGTGGCTTTTCGAGAGCCATGCTGCGCATGCGCGAGAGCAGTGACGTCACACTGCACACAGCTGGCACACCGGAGAAGGCCTGGAAGCTCCTGGAGTGACGTGTCACTAGTGGGCTGACGCTTGACTCGCGTGAGCTCGCTCGCTAGTCCGTCCGTCCACCTGTACGTCCGTCCGTCCATCCGTCTGTCTGTCCAACCATCTGTCTGTCTGTCCATCTGTCTGTCTGTCTGTCTGTCTGTCTGTCTGTGTTCGTCGGTCCGTCCGTCCAGGAGTAAGCATTATAATCAAGCTAATCCTAGACAACTAGGAAAGCTAAGAATAATCCGCTGAACCTTAGCTCACGCTACGTACATTTTGGCATAGCCGGGCTAAGCCACTGCTAATTTTTCGTTGAATTTGAAAACTGCTGTGGGCATTTGTTATGTACTTCTTCCTCACCTGTGCATTATCATAATCATCATCATCCGTTTGTCATTCTGTCCTCATCGTCACCGTGTCATTCTCATCGTCATCGAGTGTGTGCGCGCTCTGCCCGTTGGCTTCCAAGACCTCGCGTCTAATAAACGTCGTGTTCAACCAAGACGTCATACTGCCCTTGAGACGTGCACGAAAAAGTGGCCCCCCTTCTGTACCCTCTCGGAGTGTGCAACTAAAAAAAAAGATAGGACACTTGGTAAATTCTAAAGTGTTTTAGGCCAAACCGTGTGCCCATTGAGACGCGGTCGGTCAGAATGGAACACGATGTGCGCGTCACATCTCTTGCATGTGTGGGCACGCTGGGCACAGTGACCAACAAAGACATAGTGGAGTGTTACTGCAATGAGCGGCAATGCTTTCCCGGGCCACACCTAAAGTTGACGAGGGAGCAACAGACAGCATACCGACAGATGCAGACAGAAACATTCCCCCCACCACCGAATATTTACCAGAACGCACCCGAGCCAATCCGGGCAGGAATGCCCCGTGTGCCAAGAACTTGGAACACTAGAACACATGATAGGTGTATGTCACTTCAACCAAAAACATCCGCCACCACACCTCCCTCATCCCACCCCCCATCCCACCCCCCAACAAGCTCCGCCACCCTCTCCCACCCCTTAGAGAGCGATGGAAGATCTTGCTGTCCAGCCCCGCCCTGGAAGACCAGCTGCGGCTCGTTACCAGGGGCCAGGCGGCGAGAGACGCGTATGGATTTGCGTTAAGAGGAAACCACTTCCTTCCGGCGCAGGTGCCGAAAAGCTCATTAATAAAGTTTTTAATTCATTCAGTACGTTTGGAAGGCATGAGCGCTGTATAGTGCGACGCAAGGCGCGACCGACGTGACCGGCTTCCGTTGGCGCGCCCCGCCGGCCACCTGGCACCGTGCCAGGGCACGGACAGAGGGACGCATGGACGGACGGACGGACGGACGGACGGACGGACGTGAGCATCAGACATTAAAGGCTTTTGCCTTAAATAAGAACACCGGGCTCACCTTGCGTCAGACGCCACCGCGTGGCAGGGGATGCAGAGGGGTCACTCCACGCGCCACAGTTTCAAAGAAAAAGAAATATCTGAGAGCGTTGGGTTCTGCATTGTCGACATTTGTAGCGCGTTGTTCAAACAAGAAGGCGTAACAACTGTGGCAGTTGTTAGTTCATACTTGTCCTGCACATGTGTATACCTGTGCTTTCCTTTCGAGCGTCCTTCTTTGTGCTTCAGCGGCGCGCTGCAAGTGTCAAGCTGCTTGTCGTTCTTCTTGTGACATTCCAATTTCTTCGGTATTTGTTTTTCGTCTTTCTTGCTATCACATTCATGGCTTGGCCCTTGCGGCGAAACTGTGACTTCTTTTTAGAGTGTACAAGGCTTAATCGTACGATTTGCGAGGCACCCTTCACTTTATTCAATGTCAATTCGCTGGATTTACGTTATTATACGTTGATTCGCCCCTACTTTCCTTTATTGTGTGTAAATTTACTTTTGATTCGCTTCACTGCACGTTGATCCACTTTAAATTCACTTAATTTGTGATGTGTATCACATGATATCATTGTATCAGTACTTAACATCATGAGAACCTTGACACCATTAGTACTCACGAAACCGAAGGGAAACCGGGCTGGAACAGGGCGGATGCATATTACTCGTAAGAACTTAATCAGAGACGAGTAATAATTCAAATGTGGAAAATGTTGTAAGCCTAAAGTACTTGAGGTTTTAGTTCCTTGTCCGTGCCAGGGCTGGGCAGTGTCGCAATGCAAGAGTATTCCGATACAAGAGTATCGTGATAGTATCTCAGAGATACCTTTGAGTATCTGTATTTTCTCTTACATTAAAAAAAAATACCATTTCTATCTCAGTAGTGAAATACTTTTACGATGCCTTGATTATATCGATATACCTTGCTGCACGCGGAGAACTAGTTACTTTTTTTTGTTGGAAATGATCGCTAGTGTTAGCAAAAGGCGAAGGAACACTTTTTCGTGTCAAACTAAACAAATGGGTCCGCGCACGTATTAAATTAAACATGCGTTAAAGCGCACGATGCAGTTCATGGAATAATCGTGGAGACGGTATTGTCAGCCTTCCCGACATCTCTCAGTGCTGGTGCAGCACCTCAAATTTTTTGAGGGGGGCGGGGAGGGGCGGCTGCCATTTGGTGGGTTCGCGAGTCTTCTGTTGAAGCTGAATCGATGGTGTCTATCCTACATAGTAAGAGGCTGCAGTTGCCTGCGTGCAGTTTACGGAACCTGCTCAGCAGAGCACATCTATGCTAAACAAATATATGTTTTCCCTCAATTCACTGGTCTCAATTTACTGGCGTTCGTTAGTCATTCGAGTGATATGGTTTACTTGCAGGTTTCACTGCGCTGAAATATTATTCACAGTTCCGTACTTAATAAATGTCTTTCCGGACTATCAGCATCCCCCCAACTAAAATTTATTCCAGTATGTGTACTTGTATTCCTGCATCTGCCCTCCGGTATTCATTTTTCGTGTTTCTGGCTAATGCATCTCCGAAATAGCCTTCACGTCCTAGACAAATATATCTAGTATCTGTATTTTAGACTTACAGCTCATGTATTTCAATATATGTACTCCGGAACACTTTTCTGAGTATTTCTGGCCAGCACTGCTTGTCAGAGAAGAGAAGAAAGCTTTGGTGTACTGTACTAGTTACACATATACATACACTGAATGTTGTTTCTGGAGAAGATCCTCCAGATTACATCAGGAGATTTTTTTATGAGATTGACCATTTAACAAAGATTTAAGTACTTCAGTGTATGCTCAGTTTACAACACTTCCAAAATGCTTTACACTAGAGCTAGTGCAAGAAGAATGTTGTAGAACTTGTTAGAGAGGCTGTTGCTGCGGCAGCAACAGCCTCTGAATGCAAAGCACCTGATTCTCGGCCACCGGGGACAACACACGGGCGAGGCAGTAGTGCTTGAAAATGGGCCTATGTTTTATTATGATCACTAGGTATACAACCAATACCCTTAGACAAATTCATGCATGACTGTATTAATTTTGAGCTCCATGCATATCTTTAAGAATTTTTACAACGAAACTTTTTAGCCTCCCTTCAGTCATGGAACCTCATTCACTGGATTCCATCTGTCGGCACTAACAAAACTTTCATACTCACTTTGGCCGCAAATGGCCCTAGCGCTAGTGAACAGCATCACATAAGCGTTTTTGCTATAAAGTAACAACATCTTAATACGCACTGGCTTGCGCAGCGTAGCACAAGTCGCTCTAACTCGTCAAAACCCAACTTAAGTGACGAACATACTTTCCACTTTGTGAATTTTGTTCCTGTGTATACCTGTGTTTATTATAAAGATTGTGGCTTTATTTTTGCGGTAATATCGCGAGGATATGTTAGAGACCGACTGTGAAGGAGTTTTATGAAGCTCCAGCATTTCAGCATGGTAGGAATGAAAACGCTTTATCTGTTTTGTGTTACGCGAAATCATAAGTGCGTTCTTTTTTCATTTGCTTCATGTACACATGTTCTAAATGTCGGAACTTGTCTGCGAAACCCGGCTTTATACATTAATGAGAATGAGGCGGCACAAATTACAAACGTTTGTCCAAATGTAGACTTGTCTGAAAAGTTATTCATTTTCTTTGTCGTTCAGGTCAAATGCTGGAACGAAGACCGTGGCTGCGACATCATTTTACCTGCATCGGAACTCAACAAGCACTTTTGCAAAGGCTGCGACCACCACTCCACTTCCTGTCCGAGATGTTCGATGGTCGTACGCTGCAATAATGTGTGCGCACACATGCAGAGGGAGTGCAGGGATCACGGGATGTCTGTGGACTCAGGAAATGCGCAAACTAACACCACCGGCGAAAAAGCAATGATGATGGCTTTAAATGCAAATATAGAAATACAAGTAGGTGAAATGAAAGAGAGTTTAAATTACCTTAGGCATGAAAATAACACCCAAAGTAACCGCCTTAATGAGATTTCGCAATGCATGAACACGGTAAAAGAAACATTGCTAGAAATATCAAACAGAAGTAATAGATTTGACAACGTTGCGTCCTCCTCAGAAGCAATGCGTGAAACTCTAAATGAGCACGGTGAAAAGTTGCAGCAGCTTTCAGGAACAATAAGGAATTCACATGAGACGCTTAAAGATGCTGTGGAAAGCACAAAGCTTAGTCTGGAACAGAAAAGTGAAGACACCGCAAATGTGCTGAGAGCCGATCTAGCACAACAGTTTAGAGGTGCGAGTGGCGCATTAAAGGAAACCCTTCAAAAAGAGTTGATGGAAGCGTCCATGAAAATCTGCAGTAACTGCGCGGAAACTGTTTCCATGATCGTGGAAGTAAAAGACGGCGAAAACCAAACCAATTCAGGAGCATCAAGTTCTCAAAAAGTACTAGCTCAAATCAGAATCAATGTCAGACGACATGAGTTCGTTGTAGGAGGATTCAATGCCATCAGAGAGAGCGCTTTGTCGAAGGGATATTATACTTATGTGAAGGAAAAGACATACATCTCTGGTTATTACATGTCGCCAGGCGTAAGTTTTCGAAAATGTGAAAAAGAGGGACAGCATGTTTACTTGTGGCCTCGCATTCAGCTGCACAAGGGAATGATCGACGACGTTCTTCAATGGCCGTTCAAAGAAAATCTTCGGTTGACCATTAAACACCCATCGCAAAACAAACACATTAGCTATGAGGTCGTCGCTGGAGACGATGATGAGTGCTATGCAAGGCCCGATAAAGCAAGCAATAGAGGAATGTGTTTGAGTACTCGTTCCTTTAGCGTGGACGATCTCGAACGGCAAGGATATGTCGTGGACGACAAGCTTCGGGTAGTTTTCGAGCTTGTTTCCAAAAACTGAGGTGCATAAAACATATAAATTTAAATATTTGTAATAAATATAGAATCCTTCCGGCTGAATTGTGTGTACTCACATGCATCTACGCGACCAATTTATTTATGCACAACGCAGCCTCTTAATCGCTCCACGTTGCTCAGTAAACCGCTTTTGTAAAGACAAATATATCTTGGAATAAACCAGTAACATATTCTTGTGTCATTATTTGTGAATGCCTTTATTATGCTGCTTTATAGCAGGGTTTCTCAATCTTTCCGGTCTTCGGCAACCGCAGTAGCGGAGCGAAGGGTCGCTGGTTGGAATCCCCGGTCGCGTACCTTGAAATTTTTTCTTTTGATTTATTTTTTGTGCCTTTTATATATATATACGTATACATATCGTGGACATGACGGCGATGGCAAAAAATCAGCAGGGAATGTCCATATAATTGCTATTGCACTAAAAACAGAGAGCGAGGTATGCGTGGCAATATCGTTGCAGCGTTGTCGGTGCGCAGTGTCAGTGCCTTACCACCGGAGGAATCGGTGAGGGTGTGCAGAGCACATGCGCGTGTGCTCGAGTGCGTTCAAAACACTTTTCAAGGGAAACCTCGTTATAATGCAGTGGTCTTTTCTATTGAGGTCTCATTGTTGCAGTGATTTCCTAATAGCACGTAGCTCATGCTGATGACTCCCCGTTTGCTTCTTACCTTCTCTGGCGCATACGCAGCTGTACCATAAAAGAAAGCTCATGGCACGTTTTACATTCATTTACTAGCCTGTGGCTCTCTGATGCCGCCAGTACGGAGGCACCCGCGCTATCAAGCCCATAACTCGACGAGCAATGAGTACAGGAAATCTTGGACTCAAAGAAAAAAAAAGCGCCAAGCTTGCGCGGTACAGGCAGCACAGTCGCAACGTACGCGAATGGAGCGCACCTTAGAGCAAAGTTGTATACTATCTTGAAGCTCCTCTTGCAAGTATAGTTGCGACTATCGTAACACCATAATTCATCATTCGTATGCACTGCACGTGTATAAGGCAATCTGTCCGCGCACATAGCTGCCACCTTGTTGATTTTGTGGCTTACGGTGGCTACGAATTAGTGCAGAACCCTTTGAAATCGGCGGACCATTCAAAGGCAGCCACTCTTAACACAATTCACGCAATGTGACGCCTAGGGCGATTGTGAATTTGCGTTACGCAATGTTATTTTGTTGCCGTGCCTGCACTCCTGCCTTTATGGAGTCTTTTTCCGAAGAAGTACCATGCACCGGCGCGGCTCTGTTTTGGGACACTTGCCTGTCACTAAGAATTAGGGCGTTGGATTCCACCTTGAACTCTGGTTTCTTTTTTTTTTTTTGCGCGTGATAGCTGCGGCGGGCACCAGCGGCGGCGGCGGCGGATGGCATGGCCACCGAAATCGGCTGTCATGATGTCATAGCAGTCTGCGCTGTAAAATAGTTGTACGAATGAACAAATTGCCGGCAAATGAAGCAACAACTACCTTGCAGCCACTACAGTGTTTTCAAGACAAAAGGAGTGTGTTCACTGTAGAATTTACTACACTTATTTGCTTAGCGAAGCCCGCTCACCAGTGCTTAAGAACAACAAACGGTGTCCATGTGCAAGCCTGCGCACAGTTGGTGTGTTGTTCGTAATGAATTAACCTACCACCACCACTGCCATGTTAAAATGCTTTCAACTGATAATTTGATTCAACACTCTCTTGCCTGCTAACTGGCACCAGCAATACAAGGCTAGAGTGGCGAGTGCTTAGACAATCATGAAAGTATTACATAGATTACTGTATTGTGATCATTGTGATTGTGCTGAGCCATTAATTTGCTCACACTGATATACGATTTATACGTCTTTATTTTCTGAGCCCCACCCTCGATACCTCAGTGTTTTACAGATGGTATGGTTATTCCGTTGGCGCAGGGGGGGAGGGGGGGGCTGTATGGCTTATGCGAACCACAGGAAGCTTGTTCTTCAGACCTCTGTGGAACTAGCATTCATCTTCACCTGGTGGCCACACATTCTAAGCTAGGAATTAAAGTGTACAGAAGTAGCTATCCAGCAAGTATGTTTATACTTACAACTACGGCACGTAAAGAATTTTTCTTGCGCTATCTGATCAATTGGATACCCCGATGGCGCGCTTGTTCATTAAATAATAATCGCACCCAATATGTGCTGAATGTATACTGCTCAAGCTGACTAGGAAGGTCATCGAGGAAGACGTTTCACGAGAAGGTACTCCGGAATCGTATCAAGTTTTGCTTGTTTTACTAGGAGGTAAGCAGTGAGGTATGATTCGGAATAACCTGAATTTTAGATGCGAAGCAGCTCTTTGACTAGCCTGTGTAACGCTGTCCCTCCGTGCGTCCGTACGAACGCGCCGCAACGCGCTCCCCTCGCCGCAGGTGTTGGAGCGGGGCCAAGTAGGTCACGGCGTTGACGTCACGATCCCCTCGCAGTGCGCGCTGATGTCACTCTCTCCCTCGCCTGCCACGCGCTCGCAGCAGCGCCCGCAGCTGCCGCCTTGTCCGTTCGCTCGCAACACCTGCCGCTACCGCCGCCCGCTACACCGCCGACTCGTCGGTTCACGCGCAAAAAATTAACACCATCTTCCCAAAGGGAACCCTGATGGGATGCGAAGCAGCAGCGTTGCGCACGGGTGGCGTCAAGGGTTGAACGGCGCTAACGCAGTTGCTGCGGTGAGCGCTGGAAGATTCGTTTGAAGCGATGGCTGGCATAGGTCTTGTCGTTTCTTCAGAGTGGACACGGGTGCTGGACCGGAGCTGGCGCGTTAGCGCCGTTCAACCCGTGACGCCACCCTTGCGCAACGCTGCTGCTTCGCATCCCATCAGGGTTCCCTTTGGGAAGATGGTGTTAATTATTTTGTTAGCTCCCCTACAAAATGAACTCGAATCTCATGCGCCCAGAGATGGCATTAGGAACGTACTTCAGCTGGTATCCTCAATGCGCACTGTCCTCACTGCGGCACCCTTCCCCCCCCCCTTCCCTTTCCACACACACAACACAATCCCGACACATAATAATCTTGGCGAACACACTATCGCGACATCACTTACTAGTCCCATATGCGCTCTTCCATCGTTAGCATAGTCACTCATGATAACTTAGCTTGCATGTTCTTGATTATGATCACTTTTCCGCCAGCAAGGAGGAATCAACTTTACTCACACAGAAGGCGCGAGGATGGATCCACGTGGGCAGCGACTCCTTCGGCCCAGACAGCAATCGCTAGTTGCTTTTCCTTAATGGGTGTTTTAATAAGCCCAACCACGTTGAACATGAGCGAGCTGGCAGGAACGCTTAGGGGGGAGGAAATCCCTCACAGCAACACAATACGTGATTTCGTGCGGCCAGTGCTTGTGCATTACAATTTTGGCAGATTGGGTTAACCGATCCGCATGTAATGAATGCCAGCCAGTAAGTACTAGGGAAAGAGTAAGTTTGAATGCGGTGGAGGAACGTGGCCTGCGCTCTCCTGAGGTTATCATAGGGCGGAAGGCAGATGCACCGTTCAATTTTGTAGAGATTTGTTATGTCATTAAAGGAAGTCGGTGCCTCACCGGGGAAGACTGGGTCCGTGAGACGCGCCTCCCGGTTCTCAAAGGGAGGAATACCCTCTGCGACTGACAACGACGTCATAAATGCTCCATCTTTCCTAATTACGCCAATCATGACATTCGGAATCTTTCCAGTAAAAATTCATGCATTTTTAGTTGTCTTTTGAAAGCACCACCAGCAATCTAACGGGTGCTCTAATCAAAGTTCGTAATCAAAAGCAAGTTGCCCAAGACCTCCCGCAGAGTGCCTGGTTGCAATAGCGGCTTGGCTTCATCGAGCAACGACAACACCGACAACACCGCTCCCGCCTAAACAAAAGCGGCTCCGCCGTTCTTTCGGCGGGAGCCGCCGTCATCAGGGCCTCCCTCGTCTTTCAGGCCACTGGGACGCATCTTTCCCCACCGTTTCGTGTCCACTCTCACTCGTACAAAAAACTCCACAGCCGCAATAAATGCATACCATTGCACCATGCGGATGCCGACAACACACGCACGCACGTCAGGGTTGCCAAGCGTATTACCCTACTTGTACGGTATTTTCGGAATTTTTCGGCCAGCATGGGGCAGTAGGGCGGTCATACAATTTTTTTATAAGGTGTAGGGTAATTTCAACATTTTTTTGGTCACTGATCAGTCAGAAATCTAGAAGATCCGCGCGACATATCCGAGGGTTACATTCCTAAAGAGATTTGACAAATAAATCTTTCTTTGAATAAAGTTGGAATTGTCTAAATTCTCATGTCACCACCACAGCGCAGAGACGAAATATAATACGTCCCACATGCGTCTGCTACCATTGTTGTTTTTCCGCGTGGATGGTGTTTTCCCAATCTGTTGTCTCACATTCGTTCATTGCGTGCAGGGGCTTTTAAAAAAATTGAAGGACACTGTATTTTCCAAAGTGTGTTCGGCTAGCGCCTGTGCCCCTTGAGACGGGGTAGCTCAGAATGGAACACGATGCCCGCGTCTCCTTTATTGCATGATTCGACACGCTGTGAACAGCGACGCTACGCAAGCAAAGCGCGAGCGCAGTGGAGTCCGACGCGAGATGCGACCGACGCGACCAGCGTCCGTAGACGCGCCACGGCGGCCACCTGGCACCGTGCCAGGGCACGGACGGACGAACGGACAGACATGAGCATGAGACATTAAAGGCTTTCGCCTTAGTATTGCGACGGTGGTCAGCTTCAGTTATTAAGGCGAAAGCCTTAGAGGTCTCATCAAATGCGGAAACTGATTGTTGGCGTGAACGCAACTGTTGTAAACATTATCGTAATATAACGACATCCCCTCATGACTTCATCGTGACACCGCATATCGCCACAAATTTTGATGTCCTCATGAAGTCATTTTGTCGTCACTGTGACATCACACTGTGACGTCTAATGATGACGTCATCCCGTATAATCGTGGCATGGTCATAGGTGGGTCATTCCCTGAGGCACGGGAGGTGCCGAAAGCTTCCGATGCCTCCAATCTCGGCGGCAATGCAAGAGCACGCTTGGTGCAGAAATATTTCGAGTCGGTCAATACAATCGACTGAATAGAAGAAGAAAAAGAAAATGGCTTTCGCCCTCCAGCCATCTTGGCTGAATGCATAAGGAACTGTGCGTCTTTTTTCAATAACAGTGGACGGATGTATGAAATAGCGTCCCTCTCATAACGAGGCTGTGACTTACGCTCTGCCAAGCCCAAGAATTTATTATTGTTATTACTATTATTAATATTATCATTATCATTATTATTATTTGTAGTAGTAGTAGTAGTAGTAGTACTATGTTTTTATTATTATTACTGTTATTAAATGACAGCGTGATATTTTCGAGCTGAAATAATGTTCCCTTTTCGTAAAAAAAAGCCTTTAAATGCTCACCCCAACTTTCCGCGCTTCATTGCAGATTGACCTTAGTTTTCCTGCTTTTTTTATTTCTTGCTTTCTGCCTCCTTTTCCGCCACACATCCTGCAGTCGTCTTTTGCTTTTTTCTATCGCGGACCTGGTTACTTTTCCAATATTGTCCCTAAAACCCAAGGCTTCATGCAGGTTAGCGCCGTAAGATACACCCGAGTGTATATTTCGCCGTTCTATTGAAACATGCTCCGTTGTTTTCTTACACACCCCAGGCATGTACAGCAAAGAAGGGATTTCTTTCTTGTTTACCTAATCTCGAGTAAGAACTACTCGTTCGGAGACAACCAGACCTCCCATCATACAGCAAAACGCTTCCCCTTGAATGATCGTTAAATGTATATGCTTGCTTATTTCATCTTTTCCCTTACTGTAGCTACTCAGAGGCGGTTTCCTTTCCAACACTACCATCCAGTTTATTAAGTGCGAAGCATTTCTTTGCGTACTGCAGGCACTTTTAGCGTTTCTATCTGCGTATCTATCAATCTATCTATCTAGCCGCCTACGTCTGGGTGATCTCGTGATTACCCCTTTAACTTGGGGTAGACCAAAATTAGTATTTGAGAATAAGATGGTTTGACGAATATGACTCACTGGTCGAGGCATGAATAATGACAATCCCGTCGCGTACGTCGTCAAACTCTTTCGGGCAAACCCTGTGGCACATACCACGGGGCGGGTATGTGCCACAGGTATGCGGTAAGTGCCACAGGTGATTGACAGTTTAGACTACCCAGGAACGGCTAGACAAACATTGGTACTTTTAACGCCAGAGCTTTAAAAAGCTGACGTCATCAGCAGCGTTGACCGGACGAATGCAATTAATAAATGTCAGGGTCCCAACAGGAGTCGAACCCAAGCATTCTGCCTGGCAATCAAGCATTCTACCACAGAGCCACGCCAGGTCTCGGAACTGCTTTTCGAATAGACCCTAATGTTCGTGAAACGTCAATTGTCGTTGCAGTGCTGGCTATCCAATTTTATAAACATTACATATGTACTCCGATGATACAGCCGTCATGCCGGGTTAACATCAATTATAGTAAAGCGCCATCCACTGAAGTTGATGTATGTGCAGTGTCCAGGGCTACCATCCTGGCGAGCACAAGCGCTACATATCAGTTTACCGCTTCTGGTGTTGCTACTGCCCATGTTGCTCTTGGCATCGTTACGCAACTGTAAACAACTTGTTATGCAAAACATATGCGACTGTGGAACTTATGTCTGTGCGTACAACATTTGTACATATCTTTAGCGTAATTTCGTACCCTTTCGCTCAATAAAACATTACAACACAGTTACCTTCCCTCCGCATGCTTCGCATAACATCGATTCCCAAGTTACGTGGAATCTGCCGAATTTTTTTTCTTCTGCATCTATGACGTTTCGCTTAACGTTCCCTGTTACCATGTCGCTTACACTACCAGACATATACTTGTTGGTGAGTCTCCCATCTTTCTTTCTTTTTTAACTTTGAGTCAACGCAGTTGGCATACACATACCGAAACACCTGTTGCTTCCATCTGCTGCCTTTCATGTTCCTTAATCTATCTTCGAAACTAATTTTGAAACCACTGAAGTCGCTACCGACTCCAGCATTACCATACCTCTGCACGTCGCGCAGTGTAGTCTGTACGTTGAAGGCCCCGCCTCCGCTCAGGGGGGTCAGTGAGCCGCAATTCGCAGGACACGAGCCAGCAACGCTGGGAACAAGAACCGCTTTTAATTCTTAATGGAATCACAACTCAAAGGAATAACATCCATCCTTCCGGACCGGCAGAACACGGCACTAACGCCCACGGGAGGACCAAAAGCCCGGAATCAACAATCCCCGCAGACTGGCGGTCAATGAAACATACGGCGCGAAACATAACGGCAGCAAGACCGGCGCGAAACATAATGGCAGGAAAGCAAACTCACACGCAACTCGCAGTGGAATGCCAGCCATCAACTCGCCTTAGCTGACCCTTCAAAACCCTCCTCTCCGCTCTGCAGCACTCACGGAGGGAAAAAAACCACGCGCCTAGCACCGCCGTCCTCGCATCCCCTCACCGTGCCGCCCCCCAAAAAGCCACCGGGCCCGTCTCCGCCCCCCTTCTTATCGGCCCCCCCCACTTTTCCGCCCCCTATGGCTTTTCTGGACGCTGACGCTCGTCACGCGCATGGGCAATGCGCGCGTGTTCTCTTCCCTCTGCTTCCACCGTGCGTGCTGCAGATAAGGGCCCATCGGCCCGACAACGTTATCAGTCGTACACGGCGCTATTCTGAGGTGTGGTGTAAAAGGTAGGGCAATAAATATCCACGCATATCCACGAAGTGCATGCTGACAATGGGGAGAAGCATTGTGAATTGGACTCGCGACGTTGCCGCTGAGCCGCTGCATGGAGCACCTTAAGGCTCATTTACACTAGCGAGACACGACACCGATTTTGGTCTGCCGACTGTCTTTGGGAGCGTCTTTTGTCCCATTTACAATGCAACGACACCAAGAGTCCGCCCCACAGACCATCGGCGGACTCTTGGCGTCGTTGCAGTGTAAATGGGACGAAGACACGACAAAAGACGCTCCCAAAGACAGTCGGCAGACCAAAATCGGTGTCGTGTCGTGCTAGTGTAAATGAGCCTTTACGTGTGCTCTCGTCCATGGCGGCGGCAGCGACTGCGCGGAGCGCGCGCCTATATCAACGACCCCAGGGGTTGCATTGTGTTATCACGGAGTTGATCGATGTGGTTCTTTTTCGCGCGGCGTCACACAAATGCCACACCTGCGCTTCGACTGTGCACTACGGCGCGGACGGATTGAAGACGGACGGACATTGTGGTGTCTTAACCCTTTGAAACGCTATGTACACAATTGTGTACACCACTTGTTTTTCCTATTTGTATCAACTAAGGGCTGTGAAAGAGCAAGATATGGACGAATGAAACCCCTGCTTAATAAATTTGTCTTCATTTGACTTCATCTTGCAGTGTACTTTTGCATTTGATCACTTTTCTGAAGGCACTACCACGTTCGACGAGTCATTCAACGGGCCACTTTCTGCCAGCGATGTGAAAACTAAAATTTTCCTATGGTTAAAATAGACATAACCAAAAATGAATTTGCATAATGAATTTGCATGAATTAGAATAAACAGATATTTAATTACAACTTAATAAAATTTATTCACTATAACACACATAAATTGGCATCTAAAGACATTATTTTTGTTTCAATAGCATATTGAGTGCCTTAATACGTTGGATCGATTTGACACATTTACAGACAGTTCTTGATAGGTGGCGTCTGAAATGGTTAAGGTGCTTGGCCCCTAAAAAATGTTGTGTAGGATAAAGTAAAGGAATTTTGACCTTGGCGTAGGGTACTTTCCAAGCATTGGCTGGCAACACTGACGCTCGCGTGCTTACAAGCACACACACACACACAAACACACACACACACACACACACACCCACACCCACCCACCCACCCACCCACCCACCCACCCACCCACCCACACACACACACACACACACACACACACACACACACACACACACACACACACACACACACACACACACACACACACACACACACACACACACACACACACACACACACACACACACACACACACACACACACACACACACACACACACACACACACACACACACACACACACACACACACACACACACACACACACACACACACACAAACACACACTGAACAAAACTTAACCGGTGGTAGTACAGCGCTGATATATACTCCGACTTCGTCCAAATTTGATGAATCAGTGGGCCTATTGTGGAAAGTAGTAAAGCAAACTCACCGACTTTTAGTGGCACGCACCCCGTGTCACACTCTCGTTTCACTTCCAAGTACTTCTGGTTGAGCACTAACTTCTGGTTTTCTCAATATTTCCGCAAAGATTGCATAAAATAGGAATCGAGGGTTGGTATAAGTTATGATTTAGAATAGCTATCTATGGTATTTGAGCATAGCATTACTTAAGGTAATGACCAGTTGAATATAAGGATGATTAATTCTAATTAACAGATTCAGTTTTTTTAAGCATATTGAAATGCTGGGATCGTATGGCACCTGGCGGTGCAAAACTGACGCACGCGCTCCTTTCTGTGAGGTCTGTCAGATACGCTTTTTGATAATGGTATGTAATTGATGGTTCTGATTCAAGTTAATCGTTAAATTTTAAGGCGAAGGCCTTAGATGTATTTGAAATCGAGAAAAGTGAGCGTCGTAGGCAGCGGCGTTAAAACAAACCCTTATACACTCACATGATCTCAGACTATGGCCTCATTACATCGCCATCAGGTCGCAAATCGCCAATACCTGTGACGTCACGTTGGGTAAGTCATCACACGAAATCACCGCATAGTCAAAGAGTGCCGATCCTGGAGATGGTGCAAAACCAAGTGAGACAAAAAAAAAAGATTTGGGCTGGGCGTACGGGATCAATACATTGAACATGAAAACAATAGAGAAAATGGTTTTCGCCTCCGAGTCGTCCTTGAGCGAAGGCATAACAGACGCTGTGAGTTTTTTAACAGCGGAAATGTTTACGCTTTTCGTTACGCCGTTTCCCGTAACCAGAAAACTAAGCTGCGTCTAGCGCGTGCAACGCAGTAACTCGCCAGCACGCGCTCTCTTCGTCCTCTTCTTCATCTTAGGATTGACTATGAGTAAGGATAGTTTGCTATTGGCGAAGTACAATTAAAGAAAGCGATAGAAAATTTTTCTGTGCGACCTAGTAATTTGGCAGATACTGACGTTGGTGGCCAGCACACCCATGGAGGTTGACACGAATAATGTGCGATGTAAGCGTTCCGATAATGCGTGTCATCCTGAAGAAAATAAAAGAAGCGCAGGACGAATAAATGTAAGAGAAAAGAGACAAAGAATCAGAGAAAGAGAGACAGCAAGAACGGGAAGGAACAAACAGGAACACAGAGAGATGACCGGGGAATTAAGACCATTATAATTAAGATCATGCTAATTGAGACCATGATAGTTAAGATAATGCTACATAATACCAAACGAATTAGCACCAACTTAATTACAACCGTAGTAAGTAAAACCATGCGAACTAGGATCACGCTGAAATCTGGCAGCTCCACCACTTTGAAACATGAGGAAGTGTTTAGCACGGGCAGCCAGCGATTCCCGTTCGTAGAGTTTCCACTACTCCGTTTACCAAAGTGTACGTGCCGCCAATGATTAATTAAGGTACGCACGTAGGGTTTCCCAGGCACGAGTACAATCTTGTTAGGGAGATTCCAAAAATCAGTTAGCGACAGTTGCGCTACTCTTTGCTGCGCTTTAACGACTTTCTGCTTGTCATGGCAGTTCAGATACGCGTCGTCTGCTGCGATTTGCGTCGGGTTGTTTCGCCCATCAGATACAGCGGCGCAGCACCAGCGAAGCGCAAGGGAAGGGGCATTCGCTCGCTCGGCGAGGTGGTGGCGCCGGAGTCAGTCACATGATTCCGAAACGTTTCTGGCGATTTTAAGATAATTATTGCGATCACTTTTTGGTTATTTATTTTCATTAGATTACTTTAGGCCTCGTTCGTTCATCTGAACAAGCGGTTCAGGATTCCTAGGCTTGTTATAGCCTCTAGCGCTTTACTCCGAGCGTAGTCACGCCACAGAAGATGCATGGATGGACAACCCGGACGTCTGAAGGGCTCCGCTCTCAAAAACTGGCCACTATCCCGCCTTGCGAATGCGAATGACCAGCGAACCAAAATCGAACACCATGCATGCTGATGGGCGGGAGTGTGTGTGTGTGGGGGGGGGGGGGGGGGGGGCATGTTTCATTATTATTTAAAGCAGGGGTCGGGAACCTTGAGGCAGAGGGCCAAGTTGCATGATGTCGACACAGTGGGGGGGGCCGGACGGCAAATCTATGGCTGGGTGGGCAGGTGGAGGAGTTTTGCAGGCAGAGAAAAAATTAGACGAATTGACAATAACGTACAGAACTGGACCAGCATCCAGTTTATTTTCAGCGCACATATGTGGCAAGGTTACAAGCGAATATCCATGTTTAGGTCAAAACTGCCGCGTCGGCCTTCAGATGAGAAGTTATCAGGGGAGGGGGGTGGTGCTTCGACGTCTTGCCTGGGGCCACCCAGCGGGCCCGCATGCGGCCCGCGGCCTGCATGTTGCCGACCCCTGCTTTAGAGTAATTGTATTGATAATCGCTTTGTGGTCGCTGTGGTAGACCGTGATAGGTTCCACAACCATTTTCCACAAGGCGAATTCATTATATTCGTCGAACATTGTATTTACGCTGTTTTTCTGGTGTCTTTAATTTCGGTGATCTACCCGTGGCAGACTTTGAACGGAATGATTTGCTACACTTTTATATATAAACGTGGGAAACACGTGCGAGGAGAAGGAAATGCAGTTTGACTTCATTCGAAGCCCTCGTGTGAAGTGCAAAGCAGTTGCAACCTAATCTTTAACGGAAATGTGTGGAGAGGTGCTTCCATTGGTCACAAGCGCCTTAGCATTCAGCATGCGGATCCAATGCTTGTTTTGTGGTTTTCTTTACCAAAACGACTGTAGAGCTCTCTGCTGTACGCCTGATTGCAAAGAACGATATAGACCATTTTCCAGCCGCGTTCAAGCGCCGCCATTCTTGGACTGATAACGTTGCAGTTTTGCATCTGTATCAAATGAACAAACCGTGCTTCAGTGAACTCGCACGCACGAAAACGGTTGGGCCGGTACATTCAACGTTTCCTGACCATGATAATTTCACATTACGACATAGAAAATCGCCAAAAGATTCGTTTATCAGTCCAAGATGGCGAGTCCCATGGATCGAAAATAAAATTGTGGCTACAGTTTGCCTTCAATTGATAGAGGGCCCCTAAGGCACCCACCGTCGAAATTTAACTGTGACGTCAGTTCTGCACGAATACACAGCGAACGCGCTCGTCGGTTCATCTAACTACCTCTCCGAATGCCCTTGTTCAGCGCCCGAGGTCAAAACACGGGGATCGCGCGCATTTGCTAGCTGTGGAGCTCGCGAGTGCGAGCGTCTGTAGGTGGTTTAATGGCGTGGCGATTTGCTTTGTTGCCCACGGATACGAAATCGTTCCGGGGCAGAGGTATACATATTCGCTGAAAAATCTACATCGACCAGAAGCTTCGCTATTAGTCCAGGTCGGCAGTACTAGTGCAAGCTGCCCACATTTTTTTAATTTGTCCGTTTTAAATGCGAAGCATTTCTTAGCAAACTTCGGCGACTTTGAGCGTATCTATCTAGCTATCTGGCTGTCTATCTATCTAGCCGCCTACGACTTTGTGCTCTCCCGGTCGTATCATTAATGGGATTTATACCAAATTTGGTATGGCATAACATGACTCTATGACGAACGTAAATGGCTGGTCATATTATGAAAATCATGACTGACTTGTCATGAAAAGTATGATTTACATGCCATGCTCATGGTGCGCTCGCGGCCGTCTCGTTAGCTTGATATACACCAAATTTGGGATTGAGTGACGTGACTGTATGACGAACATAAATCACAGGTGGCAATATGCAAATAATGGCTTGTCATGTGCCACATGACTTGCATGCCACGCTCATGGCGCGCTCACGGCCGTTTTGTTAGCTTGATATACACCAAATTTGGTATTGAGTGACATGACTGTATGACGAACATAAATGACAAGTGATAATATGGAAATAATGACATGTCATGAAGGACATGACTTGCATTCCACGCTCATGGCGCGCTCGCGGCCGTTTCGTTAGCTTGATATACACCAAATTTGGGATTGAGTGACGTGACTGTATGACGAACATAAATGACAAGTGGTAATATGAAAACCATGACTTGTCATGAGCGACATGACTTGCATTCCACGCTCATGGCGCGCTCGCGGCCGTTTTGTTAGCTTGATATACACCAAACTTGGTATTGAGTGACGTGACTGTATGACGAACATAAATGACAAGTGGTAATATGGAAATCATGACATGTCATGAGCGACATGACTTGCATTCCACGCTCACGGCGCGCTCGCGGCCGTTTCGTTAGCTTGATATACACCAAATTTGGTATTGAGTGACATGACTGTATAACGAACGTAAGTGACAGGTGGTAACATGAAAATCTTGGCATGCGTGTCATCTACAACCCCATTTACATGCCACGCTCATGGTGCGCTTGCGTCCAGTTCGCTAGCTTGATATACACCAAAATTGGTATTGCGCGACGTGACTGTACGACGAACATAAATGGCAGGTCCTAACATGTCAAACATGACATGCAAGCTATGTAAAGCAGGATTTGCTCCTTCCTGGCTGCTTCGCATTACATCGATTCCCACGGTGCGTGGGATATTCCGGTTTTTTCCAACAGCAGTTTTCTTAACTCTACGCCCGTTTTTCAGTTATTCTTCTTTCGTAATTTTTTCGTTGATCAGAAAAGTACATTGCCATGTGTTACAACGGTCTGAGATTTTCGTACCCAGAACCAATAGAGATGCAGGATAGAGAAAACCTATATGGGCCCCCCTCATGTGAGCACTATTTACTGTGACAGATGCAGGGACGTTTTCAATACTATATCACCGTCTGATTCCAGTGCTAACAATGACGCCGCGCGGCAAGGAAGAGCCGAGATAACATAGAGGTGTCCTCCAGAAGAGGCAAGGTATATCAGATGATGAACCCACTCTTGTTTTGTTTCGCCAGTCAAAATAACGACGGTATGCTGATACAGTCCTCGTGATGGTCATAACAGCCTATCTTTAGGTCCTCTGAAGTGCGAACAGTTCTTCAATGATCTCTAGTAACTCGTTTGTCGAGCTATCTAATTAAAATTTGTGCTTAAAGGTCGAACGGCCTAATATTTACCATACATGACAAATGCATTGGCTTGACTCACTCCTATTTTCTGACTAGTAAATCGACGATTATGCATACTACGCACAAAACCCCTGTTGACCAAGCTTTTGTCTTAACATCCAATAATACGTGAATGCTTCCATGTTTTTCTTCGCGCGTTGCTTTTAAATAAGGTTGTGCCATACTTGAACATTGATTTAAAGGTGTTATGCTACTGCTTCAAATACTGCTAACAAGGGAAAGCACAGTTAAAAAAAAAGAACAACATGGTTCATCCCTCCGTCATAGGAATCGGTAAACACGAAAGTGAAACGTGTCCATATAGCGGTACTTGAACGCTTCCTGTACTAGCAGAATTTGTACTACTAACAGAGCTTGCACAATGTCTATGATTGTTTGGCAGCTATAGCACCGTTCAGCGTTGATGTACCCACGTTGGCCCTTGGTGATACATCTCTATCCTTGCGACTCACGTCCATGATCAAAGATTAAATAAACCTTTGTCGTAGCTGCAGTACTTAATGGTGAGAGCGTAGTCAAAGAATGCTCCAACCGCCGCTGCTCAGGTACAAGGAAATTGTGCAGTACTATCGCTCCCAACATTGTCGGTATCCACCCCCCCGCCAAGGGTCGGGATAAGGCGGGAGAAAGAATTCTACGCCGGCTACAAACAAACTCGTTGCTATGCCCAGCCATACTACAATAGTTTGACCCCACAGTATCGGCAGGTTCAAGCACTGTGGGTAGACAGCCGACGTCTTCCACATGATATGGGCCTGCTTGCTGAGCAAAGCCATTTCTCCCTTCCCCCATCCTACGCGAGGTGACTGTGAAGCGACGCTGCTTAGCATCTCCGACCTCGGGGCCCAACAGGCCCTGATTGCGCGAGCAAAAGCCGCGGTATTGTCCAATGACGTCCCGGACTGAGGATGTCACCTAGTCAGTAGGGCCCTTTCGAGGGCTTATACGCTTTCTTTGATAATAAAGTTTTTCACCACCACCAAAGAATGCGGTGTGACAGCCAGAGGAGCGTCGCTTATTCGACACAGAACTTGAACTATGGTGGTGACCCGCGACATGTTAAAGAGAGATTGAATGCCGCAGCCGGACTAGAGGGAAACGCAACGCGCGTCGTGTGTCCGCTGCAGCCCGGTCATGATTCTTCTCAGGGCGGAGAACTCTTTTAACAGGGCGGGGAACGCTGTTAACAAGCGCGCGTCGAAGAGTTATTTAGATATGGATGGATGCTATAAGCGAGGCCGGCGCTTTACGGCGCTTGTGTTAAGGTGGCCACCCGGCGGTGTGTTAAGGCTTCTCCAAATTTTCACTTCATCTATTGGACACGCACCGAATGGAACGCACGTGCAGCAAAGACTCGTTGCAGGAGCTAATCGCGAAAGCCACAGTCTTGATTCATTACTTCACTTTACCACACTCGTACGGCCGAACAAGAGCACCGTGAGAGGAAAATAGTAGATATAAAAGGCGCATTTGTAGAGCTAGCATAATGTGGGACCATGGCGCAATGGATAGCGTTCCCGGCATCTGTTGTCGCGGATGGAGAGATCGTGGGTTGTACTCCGCCTGCTGAAACATTTTTCTTTGTTATCTAATCATGTCCATTTTTTAGATGTCATTTCCCTGACGGAAATACGTCCCTGAAGTCTTGGTAGACCCCGGCATAAAACACTATCGGGTTAAAACATTTTTACACGGTGATATTGATTCTGCATCAGCTGTACATGACATGCGCATAGTTGTGAATAACATGAAAAGTTCGTTGTGACGAATTTTCTTGCATTGTCGGGGCGATCGCTACGGGATAATATTTGCGAGCTGCCTAGTTTCTAAGAGGAGGGAGTTCCTTTGAGAGCGACAGGATTATTTTGCTCTATTAATCATGCCTACCGGAAGGCAGATGTATTATAGGCGTCCCGTGTAGGCGTCAAATGTTGGTTGTTGGTGGTTTGAAGAAGAAAGGAAAAAGGCACCTAATTTCTGCAGCCTTATAGGGAGCACGGCGCAGTGCTTTGAGGGGAGGGGTAAGTGGGGGAAAAAGATAAGTAAAAGAAGAAAAAGAAAGCGAAAGGAAGGAGTAGGCGCAGCACCCAACAAGAAGAAGGAAGAAGAGAATTAAGAGAGAAAAAGATTGGGAGACCGTCGAAGGAGGTCGAGGACGGGGCACCGATCGGCGAGAGCTACGAGGCACCAGGAGATCGCGGACGGCGGGCGCCGATCGGCGAGGGCTACCCCGAACATAAATGACAAGTGGTAACATAAATGACAAGTGGACGAACATAAATGACAAGTGGTAATATGGAAATCATGACTTGTCATGTGCGACATGACTTGCATGCCACGCTCTTGACGTGCTCGCGGCCGTTTCGTTAGCTTGATATACACCAAATTCGGTATTGAGTGACATGATTGTATGACGAACATAAATGACTAGTGATAATATGGAAATTATGACATGTCATGAGCGACATGACTTGCATTCCACGCTCATAGCACGCTCGCGGCCGTTTCGTTAGCTTGATATACACCAAATTTGGTATTGAGTGACATGACTGTATGACGAACATAAATGACAAGTGGTAATATGGAAATCATGACATGTCATGAGCGACATGACTTGCATTCCACGCTCGTGGCGCGCTCGCGGCCGTTTCGTTAGCTTGATATACACCAAATTTGGTATTGAGTGACATGACTCTATGACGAACATAAATTACAAGTGGTCATATGAAAATCATGACATGTCATTTGCAACATGACTTGCATGCCGCGCTCATGGCCCGCTCGCGGCCGTTTAGTTAGCTTGATATACACCAAATTTGGTATTAAGTGACATGACTATATAACAAACATAAGTGGCAGGTGGTAACATGAAAATCTTGGCATGCATGTCATCTACAATGCCATTTACATGCCACGCTCATGGTCCGCTTGCGTCCAGTTCGCTAACTTGACATACACCAAAATTGGTATATCGCGACGTGACTGTATGACGAACACAAATGACCGGTCGTAACATGTAAAGCATGACATGCAAATTATGTAAAGCATGATTTGCTCCTTCCTGGCTGCTTCGCATTACATCGATTCCCACAGTGCGTGGGATCTGCCGGCTTTTTTATTTATTTATTTATAAATACTGCGATCTTTCAGTGGAAAGATCATGGCAGGGTGGGAAAAATGTTCAAGAATAAGTACATGCATTCAAAAAAATATCAAAGTACAATAAATAATTACGATGTAATATAAAGGTAGATATACAGATAGATAGATGCGCTCAAAGTCACAGAAAATTTGCCTCAAAGCAACGCAGCTCCTTCTGGTGAGTGTACGGCGCCTATGGAGCTCAGTATTCCTTTGAATAAAGAAAACCACAGTACAAGCATCAAACGCACATACTGCTGATCAGTAGCCTGTTAACAATGGGGACGCCCTCCCACGTGTTCCCGGTAAAGACTATGTTGCCACTGCTTTGCACCTCATACGAGGGATTTGAATGACGTCAAACGGCCTTTCATTTTCTCTGCGTGTGTTCGCCGCTTGCATATACAAGAGGGAGACCCGGCTAGAAACCCATTCAGTTTATTCTAAGACTGACATCATTCCATGTGTAGACCACAGAAATTGGAGACACAAGAAAAAAAAATGGCCAAACCTTCATATAAGAACAGCGCAAAAAACGGAGGACAAGAGAAAGAAGGACACAGACGGGGCGCTGTTCTTTCTCTTGTCCTTCGTTTTTTGCGCTGTTTTTATATGAAGTATACTTTATCAGAACAGACTGTCGGGCTAGTTGGCTGTCCATGATCACAGAAATTGCACCTGTTATTCTACACCTGTTATTCTACAGGTGCTTTCGTATGTGCGTTTTGTGTACTTTTTTGCTGTTTTGTTTTGCTCTGCCTGCAATGCAATGTCACGCATGCGCAACACGATGAATGCGTCTATTTTAACTCGGTGGGTGTGACGACAATAAATAGTTGTTAGTAGCGCCTGTCCCGTGTCTGGTCTTCTCTTTGTGTGCTCGTCATTTTTAGCGCTCGTTATTTTTGTGATTATATGAAGTATGTCGTACCAACTCGCCCAAGCAACCATTTTGGCCAACCCTTACGATACCACCAAACGCGAATTCTGTGCGCAGCAGATTAGGTGTTTTGATTTTGCGATAAGTTTAGCAAATGCGCATGCTTCAGGAGCACGTGGCACGGCGCGCAAGTAGAAGTCTAGAGTACTTGGTTTTCGCGTCAGCGTAACATGGTAAACCTAGCGTCGCCAAATCCCGCCGCCGCTAGGACCTTGTATACAAAGGACCTTGTACAAGTTGTCGTCCTTGTTTTCTACCGCGCATTATACAGTGATCCTGTATCACCAACTGACCCATCCATCCTCTTTGGTTAGTTACCTGTCCTAAGCTTCTACGACCTTTTGTATGCCTGTAAATTAGTTTAAGCTCTCGTGTTTACCAATGAAACACGGGACGTTTAGAAGGTCGTCGAGTCAATGGTCTATCGAGTAAACGGAGCACTCCAAAACTATCGAAACTTTGATAGCTACCGAGCACTGGAAGCAGAAAGAACGTAAACATGCCCTCTCTTTCGTAATAGAATACTGTAAAAGCAGTATGTTTTAACGTTGCGAGCTATTTAGTAAAGTGTTTTTGCCAATTGAAATGTGCGAACTGCACATACTTTTTCCAACTGCGACGTGATTGCCTTCATCATGCCATCTCGTCGTTTATCGCTCGGCACAGTTTTAAATGCGAAAGCATTTCTTAGTCGGGCTATGTAAGGCGTCCATCGGTGTCCGCATCTCTCCGCTCTCACTCCCTCTCCCATAGCAACAGCTGCGGGCGCGCGCGCTTATCCTCGCCCCTAGCAACCGGAGTTGGTGGTGCGGGAGTAGCGGAGAGTGAGTGGAGAGGAGGAGCGCGCTCTGGTGTGTGAGGGCGCTCGCATCGCGGGAGCTCGGCGGTGCTCCCGCGTGTGGGGAGAGAGTGTAGGAGAGGGTAAGTGCAGTGCTTCGCCGCTCATTCTCTCGCCGTTCGCTCTCTCTCCTCCCTGCGCCCCACTCTCCTGCCCGCTCGCTCGCACGTATATATATATATATATATATATATATATATATATATATATATATATATATATATATATATATATATATATATATATATATATATAAAAGAAAGAGAAAAAGTAAAAAAAAAGAAGAGAAAGCAAAAAAAAATGAAAAAGTAAAAAAAAAAGGGAAAAAAAAGCAAAAAAAAAAAAAAAGAACAGGCGCTGCGCCGTGTTCCCGACCGGGCTCCAGAAATTAGGCGCCTTTTCCTTCTTCTAACCACAACCACCATATATAAATGGAGTGAAGCGCGCGCGAAATGCATTCGCATTTCCTCACGATTCCCTTCGGGGAGGTGGGGGGCATTTTTTATACTCCAGAAGTTTAAAACTAAATATTTGTTCACAACTATGCATGCACAATTTATTGAAATGTTTAATAAAAAGAGCTGAGTGATTTGAGCTTTAATGGTGCTCTTTAATTTTTAACATTAACGAAACAAAATGCGCGAAGCTTTCACTAAGCCGCGCAAGCCTTGAAATAGCGGAGCTGGAGCATTCTGAAGACTAATGTGATTGCTTCTTGGTCGTTTCTAGACCTCAGCTAGGTGACGAAGGTTGTTTCTAGGTTGCTGGTTCCTAGGTTTCAGCTAGGTGATGCTAGCTTGTTTCCACGTTGATTTTCAGCGCACAGATGTTCGAGTTACACCGCCGACAGCCACAGACACTACACGGACACTTCGTCGTTGGCGTAAGCGTTCCATCCCTTCGGGGTCTTCTCGCAGCCGCAGTTGCCACCGCAGAAATTTCTGTGGTACATACCCCTTTGTTGGGCTGACTGTTGCCTTCTTCAGTTTTTGTGGACCAGTGGTTAGCAGTGGGATTTACCAAATTTTTGTGGCGCATACCGGTTTATGATGACGATAGTTTTTTGGTACCACGTGCGCAAGAAACTATTTTCCAAACAGCTTGGCTGGTAATAAATACCCGCAGTGCCACAAACCTTTCCTATTAGCTCCTGAACCACTCAAGAGCCGTTCAAAACTGCCGTACAGCAAGGCGAGAACTTCACTGAGTCGAGAAAGTTGTGGCGTTTCGATGACCATCGATTCGATGGCGTTTCAAGAGAGCCCATGTGACGCAGGTATTGTAAAATATGCCCTAACCGCTCTGCGTGCTGGGACGTTGAGAAACTCGTTCTACGACAAATGAAACAATATTTATTGAACGCTGTACGTGTGATTGATAAGCGCATTCATTTTAGCATACTTTCTACGTTACATTCGTCGATTTAAGTTGGCACTGACTAAGAGTGTGCAGAACGAATATGGGCTCCATGCATCACCCGAAGAGCCACTTCTTTTCGCGGTGATCTTAAAATTCAGCAGCGATTCTGTGATTAGTGACGGTCATGCAAATGTTAGCGATGCATAGTGATTAGATCCTTATTAAAAAACTAGGCTTTACGCTGATGATTTTTACGCTGATGAGTTTGGTAGGCTTATTTAATCGGGAAATCTTTTTGTTAGATCTTTATTCAGATATAGGCTCCACGAATATCGTCCTAATTGCTAGGAGCTCCCGAAGCATACTAGCTTGAAAACTGTTCATCTTATATTGCTAAATTAAACATACATCGCCCTGTATTCTCCATGGCACAGTATGATGATCACCGCAGCACTCGCCATAGTGGTCTACTTCTTATAGTGCTCGACTGCTGACCTGCAGGTCACGGGATCAAATCCCGGCCACGGCAGCCGCATTTTCGATGGAGGCGAAAATGCTTGAGGCCCGTGTACTTAGATTAGGGGAACGTAAAGGAACACCAGCTGGTCAAAATTTGCCTAGCCCTACACTACGGCGTCTCCCATAATAAAGTGGTAGTTTCGGGACGTTAAACGCCAACGAGGAGGGTGTTTTAGAGTTTTACTTGAAATGTCACTAAAAGAGCCCGGTTTGTCTCCCTTCTAATGTTCGAAGACTTTTTGTGCCCTTGAAAGTTATCTCAAGCGCTTGCGTATACGAACTTTCGAGCCATACAAGGCAATCACTGAGTGACAATGTCAACACGCGATAACTCTGTGGCCGATAATGACGACGCACCCTGTTGCCCCCAAATGCAGATTGCCTGTGTGAATTCGAGCTGTTGGGACCTGGGACAACTGCGACGGGGGCGTTGCTTTATAATATTGATGGAGCTTTGCCATTCGCTGCGTCAGCAGGGAGCCTTCGGCCGTCGCAGGGATAAGAGCGTTCACTTCACGCCGTTTGCCAGTTGGTGGACGCTCCGCGCCCTTCGCGGCTCTTCAAATGCAGCGCTACACGGTGTCCGGATTTTCCCATGAGCTGAGCTGCAGACCTCTTCAGTTCGCCGAGCCCATTCCTGCAGTCAGAATTTGCGCTGCGTGTGGGTTGCTGCCCAATGCGACCACCTTTCTGCCCTGTCGACACGTGTTCTGCAAAACGTGCTACGCGCAGTGCGCGGTCGACGACATTCACGAATGTCCACTCGACGGTGAGGAATTCCCTGAAAAAGAAGCTGAATGGAGAATGTTTCCTCTGAAGAATCTGCTGAGGCGCAAGGTAAAAATCCTAAATTCACGAGCGAAAGATACCTCATTTTTAAATTGCAAATAAGATAAGCAAAGTTCACTTTGATTAAGAGTTCCTGACTGTAAATTGGGCGTGAAACTTCCGAAATTCCGGTACTTTGTTGCCAGAACACTGGAAACATTTCACGAACGATTTCAAAGGCATGGCAGAGGAGTGCTTAATGAGCTCTGATTGATATTTTATTGGCGAAAGCTTCAGAAAAGACAAACGCATTGAAGTAGGTGAAAGGCGCGTAATCTAGCCTTCAAGTCAACCTGAAATGGTAGTTTACGTACAATAAGGCAGAATGCCGAAATCACTAAGCGTCGCTACATATCTCGCAGCTCATTTGAGTACTTCTATCCTCTAATATAATTGTCTTCGTCTATGACTGAATGAAAGGTAGTGTTTGGTTTCGGTTGTGAAGCATTGTGCACAAAGTTGATAGCTTATTGTTATTTTATTGCCCCAATGATGGTCTCCCCCTAGTGGTGCGTGTGTTTCGTGCGAAACTCGAGCCATACAACAAAACTGCTCTATAAGTAAGACAAATGAGGATGCCTTCGTATTTCGACATTGTTAGATATTGCTACGCTGTCTATGTCGCCCTCTCTTAGCTCGTCTTGGGCAAAAAAGCTGATTCGATAAAAAAAATGTGTATGTAGATGGTTCTAGAAAATAGTACCTGGCTTCACGTTGAGTTACTCGTTCTATTGTTTCAACTGTTACTTATGTTTTTCTAATATGTAGAGTGATGGGTAAAGTGTTTATACTGAGCACGAAATCGTGGATAATTTGTTCCCACTAAGATATTGTTTAAGTGTTTTGTTTTCATGAGATTTAAAAGATTCCTACAAAATTGTAAAAGCTTCACTGCTTCGCTTTTCCGAACCGGCAACGCTATTCTGAGAACGAAAGTGTATTACCTATTTTGACAGAAAATTATCTTCGATTGCCACAAGGCTCAGGGCTTTTATTGGGATATATGCTGTCCCATTCTTTCTTTCTTTCTTTCTTTCTTTCTTTCTTTCTTTCTTTCTTTCTTTCTTTCTTTCTTTCTTTCTTTCTTTCTTTCTTTCTTTCTTTCTTTCTTTCTTTCTTTCTTTCTTTCTTTCTTTCTTTCTTTCTTTCTTTCTTTCTTTCTTTCTTTCATTCTTTCTTTCTTTCTAGGAGTACCACTGGTGTACTTCAGCAGCCTGGCTGGATAAGTGTACAAAAGCTTACCTAATCTGGTTCACCTCACCGCAGTGCACCTCATTCCTTCCCCGGAACAAAAGAATGCTGAATTTTCATTCTAGGTGCACGAAAAAAATACGCTGCACAATTCGCGCAAGTCGAAATTGAAAGGCATCGTCTTCATGTTGCGGAGGGTCGGGCGTTTTGACCCCTTCCCACGCAACTGTGCGTGGTCCAGGGAAAAGGGGATCCTGGGGCCTGAGCCGACGCTAGGTGATTCAACATTCAAGGCTCCCCTGTGGAGGCAACACGCTCCTTTGGGCACTGCGTCAAGCAGACAGCCCACCCGGATTGACGCGCCCGCAAAAAATTGGCAGTCACGTTTACCTGTCCTCCTCTCCTTGTTCATCTTTCTCTCTTACTTTAAATCCTTCCTGTCTTCTTCTCCCTTCCATTAACTTCCACGTTTTCCCGTGTCTTGGCTAACCTTGAGTCGGTACCCATTCTTGCTTTGTCCATTTTGGGCTATAGCACCCTTCTATAGCCGTGGTGCTAGCCCGACTTTTCTGACATTTCAAGCCACGACCCTTGTCGGGCTCGGTAGTGGGGTGGCTGACACCGCTCCTAAAGCATACCACACATGCTATGTCTGACACATCTCCCTCGAAGTTCGATCGCTCCCTCATAGACGGGCGCGCCGATGCATCACTCCGATTCTTTACGAAGACGTGAGAACGGTACCACAAGTACCACGTTATTCACCGCAAACAGTGTGATGAAAAAGCGAGAACGATCGCATTATTTCTCGGGGCGAAAGGCCTAGCTAAAAAGTCAACTTTTTAGGCAATGAATGCGATAGCAATTAATGAATGAATGCGAGGCAATGAATGCGATAGCAACAAATCGGAAGGTCACACTAAGAACGACAAGCAGCTCGACACTTCTAGCGCGCCGCTGAAGCACAAAGAAATACGCTCGACAAGAACGTGCAGGTTTGCACAGGACAAGCGTGAACTATCAACTGTCACAGTAGTGACGTCTTTGTGTTTGAGCAACGCGCTGCAAGTGTCGACAATGCAGAACCTGATGCTCTTAGACATTTCTTTTTTTTTTAAACTGTGGCGTAGGACTGACCCCTCTGCGTCTTCTGCCATGCGGTGGCGTCTAACTCGAGGTGTTCCCGGCTTTATTTTTTTTTTCGTTCCACATCACGAGTGTATACAGAAACGGGCCACTTTTTTCGTCTGCTTCTCAAGGACAGTCTTCAAATTGAAAAAAAAAAATGTAGAAGCATTGCTTGTAAGAAAACACGCTGAAGCTCCTCCGAGATCCGCGTACCACCACCGGTAAATTGAGTGTATAAATAGCTCGCCGTTACTACACCAGCACATGCGCGACGCGTGGTTGAGTTGTCTAACGCAGAGCGCTGTGTAGCAAGGGGTCGCTGGTTCGAATCCCCCCGTCCGGTCCTTCCGAATATTTTTCTTCTGATTCATTTTTCTGTGTGCCTTCTCTTTATATATAGATATACATATACATATCCGGGACATGATGGCGACGGCAAAAATCCGCCGAGAGTGTCCATATAATTGATATCGCAGTAAAAAGTAGGACCAGGTTACAATGTGTCTAAAATGCCCAGTTGCGGTCGGTGCTTCGTACGCAGAGACCAAACGCACTACGAAATTTTCCCAACCCTTATGTAACTTCGAAATATCCCGCATATAATCACGACCGCGAACGCCGTTCGTGGCGTCGTTACGCACGATCACCTTTTGAACATCTCTGAACCTGAACTTCTCCATAGCTGGAAACAAGAAAAACGTTGTAAATGTACAATGAAGAAAAATACGAAGAGACAACACCGAGTAGTCAACGAAGAACATAACAGTGAAATTTGGATGTATCGTACTGCCAAAAATCATGCAAACAGGTTATATGAAACTACGAGTCGGTATGTGCATCCATGCATACTGACAAGAAGCAGACGAGCGCTATGAAACGGGGACATGTCCCCAAACACGTCCCCGTTTCAAAGCGCTCGTCTGTTTCGCATAAAGCATGAATCAACTTGCCTAAACACCCGTCTTTGTATGCGTAGTGTATCCTCGAAGACGCTGTTAGCGCCGAAGACATGGCCACAGCTTTCTTATTTGCAAATGGCAATACACGTGTGCTATGTATGCTTCCAAAGACCACCTTTCAGGCCAACGGGAAGCTGCAGCTCACTGTGTGAACTGCGGTAGAGACCGATCAGCATACTCACGGTTTTCGACTGCATGGAAAAGGAGAACGGCGTTCTACCTCTAACCTCAGGGAGAACGCCTATTTCAGGAAAGTCAGAAAGAGATGCTCATCATTTCATTGCACGACCAATGTAGATGCGGCACGTCTGGGTTGCAGCGTCGGCTGTTGCGGCTGCCCCTGTGACGGCTGCAGTTCCATCTACTGCGCCAACTCGCGAACAGAGCCGGGCGACTCCAGGCCGTCGAGTCTGAAGACCTCGTCTCACCAGGCGAGGCCGGAAGGAAGAGGAAGGAAGAGGAAAAGGAAGGAAAGGCAGGAAGGTCAACCAGACGCGCGTCCGGTTTGCTATCCTACACTGGGGGAAGGGGAATGATGGATTAAAAGATGGAGAGATAGAAAGAAAAGCGCATACAAAGAACACTGCTGCGTTCCATGGTACTGAGCGCAGGATCTCGGGCGCATTACGTAGCACTGTAGGTAGACGTAATGGCGCCTACTGAAGGCTTGCGAGTACTGGACGTAGACCATCCAGCACCTGTTTTACGGACTGAGCGTATGGTGATTTGAGCTTGCCGACGATCATGGAAAGAGTGCCCAGGAGTGACTGAAGAACTATGGCGATTGCTTTGTCTTCTTCGGAAGTCCGAACTATTCTGAGTATTCTGATTGCCCCTGAGTTGATAAAGTGTGAATCATTGTGGCGCATACCCGTATACCTCGGGCCGTGTTATGTGGGCATGATCCCCACGTGATTGGTGGAAGAATTTCGTGAAGCACGCGACTGGCAAGACACTCGTGTCATGGCCTGTGAATCTTGTTCCTGATGAACTCATGCGCTTTGCGCCACTTTTAGTATATACCAACTTGGTGAGACGACAACGAGAGCACCTAGAAGTAGGCACCGTGGTAGATGAAAAAGGGTCACGGAAACGCTTCGCATTTATTATACCCACGAAAGCTGTATACACATACTCTCTAAGCGTCCTAAAGAACTTGAAATCACTGAAGAATCACAAAAAAATATGTGATAGTGCCACTTGCTTCCATTTCGTATGCCAGTTACACTTCGAAGCAGCAGGTCGTCATACCCTTGGGGCCAGGGCCCTGAAGCAACGAAGGCAATGTTCTGGCCCGCCAGTTGGCCACATCCATCCGCATAGACACTGGAAATTCATCCATAGATGTACCCGCAATGGACACGAATCCTTATTTACGCAAAAAGTTCAGAATGTACGGCACTTCTTGGAATCCCAGACTCACAACAAGCTTCATTTAATGAAGCCAGTAAAAGGTAACAGGCCATCCACATTAAATCTAAGCGATGTGATGTCATATACTCTTGATTGAGAATAGGACATGCTTTCGGCACGCTCAATTACCTCTGGTATTGTAGTGAACCTCTGACCTGTGGCAGATGTGGGGAAGCGCTCACCTCGCTTCAAGCCCCACTGCGTGTCATAGAGCAGCACAGAAGAAAAAGCATTTTTTAAACCACGGCGCGGGAATATTTCATTGAACCCTACAATATGTTTAGATCGGGAATCACTTTTTGGTTTTCAGTATTTTGAAAGTCACTTGCACAGGTGATGCGTAGCACATCGGCTCAACGTGGACGGAGCTACGGAATAACCATTTACCACCTCTCGTCCTTTGCGCCATTGAACATCATGGACCAGTAGCAACTTGCCCAGCTTTCCACTTTAACGCATGTTTTGATGCACTAAACCTACCAACGCTAGCTCACAGGGGTCCTGTTAAGACATGAGTGCCTAGTATTTAACCCCCCTTGTAGCATATTTCATGTGAAGCACAATTTCAGACCAGTTGCATACATTTCATGCGACTTTTATTGCTTTAACTATTTTATAGTGGGATAAGCAGTAAGAACAGAGGAAGCGCCTCAGACAGGCCGGCCGACGTTTCGATAGGTGCACAAAGATAGGTCCACCTATCGAAACGTGGACCAGCCTGTCTGAGGCACTTCCTCTGTTCTTACTGCTTATCCCACTACATCTTTTCATTTTCCCACCTTGATTTTTAACTATTTTATGTATTTTAAGGACATTTAGAGCGCAGAATTCTAACAACCTTCTGCAGCTACCTTATAATGTAATGCATCTCGCGGCCGTCATGCCATGTCCTGGTGCTCTACGGCCATTCAAGGCCGCACCATTAACCATCATGTGTCATCATGATCAGCGATGAACATTGCTTAAAATTCTTCAAAAATGTAGTTTACAAAGTACTTCAATATGTCATTTGTGACCCTTAATTCAGCGAAAAAATTAGCAATTCTAAAATCCTGAGCAAACAGTGATGCCATACGAATACGGCTACTCTTCAACCTTAGCTAACAGGCAATCAAAGCAAATGAAACCAATCCAATAATCACCGCTGTAAAAACAATTACGTACTTGTAACTTTAATGGCTGAAAAATCTGCGGGAATTAAAAGCATTTTTCAGTAATGCTACATCTATATATGCGCTTTCTGTCGGATTGAGAGATTCCAGTCAAAACACTACTACTACATATCTGCAAAAGGGTGGCTAGTATGGCTACGCCATTTGCATGCGCGTAATCTTCCAAGCCCTTTCATTTCTTCAGTCTTCCGCACTAAAAACGGTACCACCTGGTCTGAAGTAATGTAGTATTTCTTGAAGTGCGCTATGTGCACTTGTGATGACTGGGCGTGTATTTTGTAACTTATCATAATTAGACAATTTTGTGAGTATATCACCTTACTCTTTCCTTTTAAATGTAACAAACCTCATTATAGTCGCTACAGTGGTTGCTTCATAAAAGAACTTGCGTATTGTGAAAAAGCGCAATTATGGCGATCCCAATTTGATAACAAGTTCGCGCTGGGGACACTGATTTCATTGTGCCTGATGGAATAATCAATCTGGGAGAGGGACATTCAAAATATAAATGTTCTTGTTATTGCCTTATTGCCAATGAAGCAGCTTCACGTGATGTTCGATGCAAATTCTGGATATTTTACAGCGAAAGCTGTTATGAGATCACAACAAGGGTCGTTTCTGCGCCGTAGTTGTCCGCCGCCGGTGTCCGTAACCAATATCGCACGAAATAAGAAAAAACTAACTAAATAAAAAAAACACCTGTGACAGAATGGGAATCGACCCCGGGTCCTCTGCGTGGCATCCCAGCGCTCTACCACTGAGCTACGCCACTGCTTGAAACTGCGGTGCAAACTGACCCTAGGCAGGCTTCATGTCGGGTAAGGAGTCGCGTTAACGTGTGTTGTAAAGCGTTTTACAGCAGTAAAGTAAGAACCAGGCGTCACACAATGCGAATTGCGTAACGAGTGGGTCGTTCAATGCTCCAACCCATTACAAAAGCCTGTGGCATAATTTTTCATCGTCGTCAGGCACAGCATCAACAAAGTGCACATATTTCGTTACAAGAGTGTAGCGGGCACCGCGCTTCTCTGAGGAATGACGAAGAATGGCATAGTAGACGCTTCCCCCACTACACAAAAATTACGATGATTTATAGCGTAGTGGGTACCATGCAAGTGGGCTTGTAGTAGTTGCCCCAAGAGTGTTTAAAAAAGGCTTAAGGCCGCTCTCCAGCTTTCGCTGTGGCTGTGCTGCGCCTTCTGCGCAGGCCTGGCGGTTTTTTGCAGAGAAAACATTCTTTCTGTTGCAGGTAAAATGCTGGAACGAGGACAACGGTTGCGACGTCATCATGACTGTTTCGGAGATGATGAAACACTTTGATGAAGAATGTATTCATCACGCTACGCGTTGTCCGCAATGTTCAGCGCTCGTACTTTGTACGAATGTGTGCGCGCATCGGCGAAGTAACTGCAGCACTCACGCACTGCCGAACCGACCACTACATCCGGAACCGTTGCAGGACTCCGTTCAGGAAGCGATGTTCAGCGATTTAAAGACGAGATGCGAAGAATGTGTTGCCGAAATGAGATCTGGCTTTGACCAGGTTGTGCGAGACCACAACACCCACTGCGATAGACTGAACGATGTCTCGCACATTGTAAATGCGTTAAGAGAGACAGTGATAGAGACGTCACAGAACCAAATACGTGAAACCAATGAAGCAAGGATCGCCGTAGTTAGAGAAGTCAAGGAAGACTTGGCTGAAAAAGGTGACAAAGTTGACAAAGTTGCACAATGCTTAGGTGCGTTGCGCGAAGCTGTTGAAGTAGTAGCCGCCGAAGCAACAAACCGGTGTCTCGAGAAGCTGGAGCAGAGTAATGCTCAAATGAAGCGACGTTTTGATACAGATGACAACCGACTGGAGAGAGTCTCAGAAACTGTTAGCTCCTTCGAGGGTATTCTTGGTAAAGCACTTGAGCGTGCAACAGAGGTCATCGTAAATAAGTGCAAAACAAATGTTGGCATGTGTGCTGCATCGAAGGCCTTGGAGAGGGAAAAGGGTCAGAACGCGTCAGAAGTGAAAGAAAATCATCTCCTCGCGCGAAACACATTGAGCATTACACACAATCTCTTTTATGTCGAAGGACTCAAGGCTTTGAAAGACAAGGCAATATCTTCAGGTGGGAGCTTATATGAGAGCGATCCCGTATACATGTGCGGCTATCGCATCTCTCCAGGATTGTATCTGAAGAAAAACGAGAGCTCAGTATCCGTGCACGCTCATGTGCGAATTCACAAAGGCGATGCCGACGAGTTTTTACAGTGGCCATTCTCTCACAGTCTGAAACTCACTGTCATACATTCATCTCCAGATAAAAACCGCGAATTAAAAATTAATAGTACTAGGTCTAATAATAGGTCATTCACCAGGCCAACTGAATCAACTCATCCAAGTTTTTATTGGTTTGTTTCATTGCCCCTGGATGACCTTGAGCGGGAAGGACACCTGGAGTCCGATGCACTCTGCATAAAATATGACCTTTCGCCTCCAACAGTCAAGTAAATATTCTGAGGAATTATGTGGCGCACATATAGCGCATGTTAGAAGTAGGGTATCTGGGACTCTCAAGAAGCCATCTTCGAAGCGTATGAAAGTTGCTGTGAATGAAACAAAAGACCCAGTGAAGTGTCTTGGATGATAAATATTCTTGCTTTGTGTTGTATTATTGAACCATGCCTGAGTGCCTAGTTAATTTTCACGACGTGAGGCAAACTTAAACCCATCGTTTTTATGCCCTCCAGCACTCGCATTGCAATTTGTAATAAATCTGCGTAATAAATGCTCTTTAAGCAACGCTACAATGACGAGAGCATTTTCTGTTGTTTTGTCTTTTTAATTGCACTCACCCTTGCGTCCACTTGAAGACGTAAAGTTAGTTGCTTACAATGAGTTTGGCTGTGTCATCAGGTCAAAACATTGTCAGGCAAGGAGCTTGTTTTCTTCGCCTCCGGGCAAGATGCACAGACAAATCGATAGAATTGACGAGCTTGGCCTCCATACACATAGTAAAACAAAAAATAAAAGGCATTGACACAGTGAAAACACTAGAAACGGTCGACGCTTTTTTTTTCTTGTAGATCGTACGAACAAAGCCCCATTACCACCTGCTTGCGCAGAATGGACATTTTGGGATGCTGATATTTAAATGTAGCCCCATAACACCTGCAGCCTGTGATTATTGCCAACGGCGTTGCAGCGATGAGGTTAAAGGTTAGATTCCTTTCAAGGCAGGCGCATTTCACTGAGGTCTAAATGAAAGGCCCTTCGCGCATTTCGATTTAAGCGCACGTAAAGAAAAAGCCGGCAGATCCCACGCACTGTGGGAATCGATGTAATGCGAAGCAGCCAGGAAGGAGCAAATCATGCTTTACATAATTTGCATGTCATGTTTTACATGTTAGGACCTGTCATTTATGTTCGTCATACAGTCACGTCGCGCAATAAACATTTTGGTGTAGATCAAGCTAGCGAACTGGACGCAAGCGCACCATGAGCGTGGCATGTAAATGGCGTTGTAGATGACATGCATGCCAAGATTTTCATGTTACCACCTGCCACTTATGTTCGTTATACAGTCACGTCACTCAGCACCAAATTTGGTGTATATCAAGCTAACGAAACGGCCGCGAGCGCGCTATGAGCGTGGCAAGCAAGTCATATCGCACATAACAAGTCATGATTTCCATATTACCACTTGTCATTTATGTTCGTCATACAGTCACGTCACTCAGTACCAAATTTGGTGTATCTCAAGCGAACGAAACGGCCGCGAGCGCGCCATGAGCGTGGCATGCAAGTCATGTTGCACATGACATGCACGTCATTATTTGCATATTACCACCTGTCATTTATGTCCGTCATACAGTCACGTCACTCAGTCCCAAATTTGGTGTATATCAAGCTAACGAAACGGCCGCGAGCGCGCCATGAGCGTGGCATGTAAATCATACTTTTCATGACAAGTTTGTAGAGCAAAGGAGACGAGACGGCGGCTATTAAGGCCGTGCCGTAGTCGCAGCTTTTATTGGGACGCAGACGTAGCGAGGCGGTAGCGGCTGTCGCGTCCAGCCAGACCAAGAGCCAGACCGTTCTAACTAGCTCGCGCCACCACGAGCCACGCGGCGCTCTTCTTCTTTGCTGGTTGACTGGCCGCGAGTCGCGCGACGCTACATCGGCTCCCCCCTAGCGCATTGCGCGATTTGGAAGATATATACAAAAGAAACAACAAGAGAAACCAGGGCTATGTACATGAGCGACAACTCTCAAAATGTCCGTGGGGAAGTCCGAGTCGGCAGGGTGAAAGGCCTAAAGTCTATTGGAGCTCTGGTGGACGGCACTGAGAGCCGCGAAGAGGGCGAGGTCCACGTTTAACAAGCTTTGTTGGCAGCAGCGTGAGAAGCTGCCGACGAAAGCAGTAGCTGTCCAAGCAACTCCGCACAACACGACCGAAACTGTACACACACAAGGAACTGTGACGCGGAAGCTTCTTGCGCACGCCCAGGAACGGGATCCGAAAGGCGGAGCGACGGCGTGGAACAGCCAGAGCAGTGGCGTTTGAGGTGTGTTGTCGGTGCTGGTGGCGCCAACGCCGTGATCGACGCATCCTCAGCTGTCTGGCGTTGTGGCTTCCGAAGAGCCGACACCAGTGCGTCTGCTGATGGCACGAACGATGTGCTGGACGTTCCACGCATCGTGCGCTCTGCATGAACTTCGTAAACTTGGTGATACCTCTGCTGAAGCGACGACCCGACGCACGTTGCGATGGCAAGTTGCAAGGGATGGTGCCTGGGTTGTCAGTTGGTAGCAGGGCTTCGGAGAGGCTCGTTGTCGTGGCTCATCGGGTAGGGCAGATGAATCGCTCGCTAGAGGTGCGGGAAGACTCTGACTACCACTTGAGACGGTGCAGGGGTCGTGGTCGAGTTGGCGGTCGACTAGCGTGTGAGCGGCAGGCGCCAGTGTGTCGACCAATCCGATGGCATGGGGTGCGAGCAGATGCTGGGCTCGTGGTGTCAATGGTGTCTAGGGCTTCCACAGTTAATAGCAAAGGTGTGGACACTGCAGCTGGATGAGCCAGCTTGACTACGGTCGCCGAATGGCCAACGTCTGCAGGTGCGGCGACACAGGATCCGGAACTCAAGCAGAGGGCATGCATTGCCGTAGTTGGTACTGAATCTGCGGTGTCATCAGAGCCACTGGCCGTAGGTTCTGTGGACAAAGATGTGGGACTGGCATGTACAAGTGACGGATCAGTGCTCGTGACGGAGAGAGGCGGTACTGGCTCTGGAGGCAGGAACAGCACATTGGAGGCAGGATCCGTGGACTCCGACGTTGTAAACCTCTCGGTCGACGTGTCGCTTGACGCGGGAGGGCGTTCTCCATCACCTGTACAGCCAATCATTGTCGGCAGGGAAACGGTCTCAACTGGCTGTGTTGCCGAAGGCGTCAAGGCAGATAGGAAATGGTCGCGTGCCGTGTGGTTGGTCTGTCGTCGAGGCTGGGGCTCAACGCCATAAAAATTTAGTACGGCATATTGGAGTTTGTCGTAAGGGTGGGGACCCCATGAAAAGTAAGTGAGCCGGCACCTGAGGTCATGCGGTAGATGGTACTCGAGGACCTCGAACATGAATTCTTGGAGCCAGATGCCGTTGAGCTCCAAGGCCGCCTCGAAGTCCTCGAACCATGACTCGATGCAGGAGGTCCGGAACGGTGGCAGCGGCGGATCAAAGTGCGGTTGCAAGGCTAGAGCTGGCTGGAACATGGCCGCGGAGCTCAGTGGCAGCGGTGCGGCGCAGGTCGCTTGTCCGTATGTCCGTGGTCACCACTTGTAGAGCAAGGGAGACGAGACAGCGGCTGACTAGGCCGTGCCATGGTCAAAGATTTATTTGGACGCAGACGTAGCGAGGCGGTAGCGGCTGCCGCGTCCAGTCAGGCCAAGAGCCAGACCGTTCTAACTAGCTCGCGCCACCACGAGCCACGCGGCGCTCTTCTTCTTTGCTGGTTGACTGGCCGCGAGTCGCGCGACGCTATAAGTTAGTCATGATTTTCATGATATGACCAGCCATTTATGTTCGTCATACAGTCATGTTATGCCATACCAAATTTGGTATAAATCCCATTAACGATACGGCCAGGAGAGCACAAAGTCGTAGGCGGCTAGTTAGATAGATAGATAGATAGATAGATAGATAGATAGATAGATAGATAGATAGATAGATAGATAGATAGATAGATAGATACGCTCAAAGTCGCTGAAGTTCGCTAAGAAATGCTTCGCATTTAAAACGTTGTGCTACTTTGAATGCCAAACATTTCTTAGCGAACTGTAGGCACTTTGAGCGTTTCTATGTGCGTATCTATCTATCTATCTATCTACCTATCTATCTATCTATCTATCTATCTATCTATCTATCTATCTATCTATCTATCTATCTATCTATCTACCTATCTATCTATCTATCTATCTATCTATCTATCTATCTATCTATCTATCTATCTATCTATCTATCTATCTATCTATCTATCTATCTATCTATCTATCTATCTATCTATCCAGCCGCCTACGTCTGGGTTCTCTCGTGATCGCCTCAATAACTTGGGATAGACCAAAATTTGAATGGGAGGGTAAGAGGCTTTGGCGAATATGTCTGGCTGGTCATGACATGTATAACGGAAAAATTCGGTCGCGTTCGTCGTAAAACCCTTTCCTCCAGACACGTGCTCACCCGCATACCCCGGGCCGCGGTATGCGGGTATGCGCCAGAGGTCATTGGCAATTGATATCGACCCAGGAACAGACATTGTTAATTTAAATGAGAGCGTTAAGAAAAACTGACATCGGCAGCGTTCACCCAAAGAACGCAAAGTATAAATATCAAGGTCCCATCAGGAATCGAAACCAAGCATTCTACATGGCAATCAAGTATTCTACCTCACAGCCACGCCACGTCTCTTTACTCTTTTGGAAAAATACCCTATGCAGGCGCGACGTTCGTGAAAGGTCAATTGTGGTTGCAGTGCTGGCTATCAAATTTTATAAACATTACATATTTACTCCTATGACATAGCCGTCAAGTCGGGTTAAGGTCAATTGTATACTTAAACGCCATCAACTCAAGTTCGTCTACATAGCAATTGCTACACACTACACAAAAGTAACCAGAAAAGGGGGGTAAACTGCCTGTCGTCTAGCACATTCCCTTTTCTGGGATTTTTTTTTACCACGTACCAGTACAGGTAAAAATTTACTCTTATGCTAACCAAGTTTTTGAACGTAGAAAGGGTAGTTATTATTCACCCCGCTGATGTTTTCAGCGGGTCTAGTCAGAGTAATTTTTTACTGCCTTTACAAGGCTTTTGTAGCAAATTCTGAGAGTTATTTCAGGTGGTAAAAAAAATGAAAAATGACGGGTGCGTTTGCACCATGAGCGAGCGAACCACTGCTCCACCGCGGCCGGCCTAATTATTCCTTTTGTGAATCAGCAAAGGTGCCACTACGCGTCCGTAGGGCAACCACGAACCTACGCAGCTGTTCACTTGGCTGGTGGTTCAGCTGCTGATGATTAAGTATATCTGAGCACTTTGTAATGGGTAGACCTTTAAAACACCCACTCGTTGCTCAATTCACATGACTGGACGCCTGGCGCGATTTTACGCTTGTGCAACACTATATCCGATACCTTAGGAAGACTCGTTCGACTGCATGACATTCATATGGTGTTTTTTTCCACAGGAGTTTCAACAATTATCGTGACTCTGTGGTAGAACGCCTGCTTGCCGCGCAGACAGCCTGGGTTCGATCATCGCTGGGACCCGAAGCTTTTTATGATTATTTGTTTTATTTTCATCTTTCTCAATTTTTCGGTCACTGACAAGTTAATTTTTCGCTCACAACAAACGACGCCAACCCCGACACCGATCCCGACAGTTTATTTTTTTCTGCGAAACGAGCTCTTTAACCCAGCCGCGTTAGAACATTCGGTGTAGCATCTTGTATTCGCATCTGAAATACTTCTTGGCCGTGTATCTTGCGTGGCGATACTAATTCAAAATACCATTTCCCAACTTTCGCAGGCTGCCACAAGCAGCTATTAAAAACACATGGTGTCAAAGCCAGCAAAATTTCCATGATAACCGGATTTTTTCAGTGCAGCGAAAGCTTGCAGTGCTCATTAACTCGTTGCGCCATCTGGCGACTGCTGCGAGAAAACTCTAAAGGTCCGGCGACGCGTTTGCGGCGCTTGTTTGGCCACCACTCCTGTTCTATCACAGTGAATTCGACTATGAGCTTGAGAACAATCGAGCGTGCTTCGAAGGTTATCGCGCGAGCGTCCACCAATAATACACTCTTTCGAGGAGAGGGAAGTATCAGGCAAGGTTCACTCACTCTTTTTGCTGTTCCTTAAAGTGCGGTCGCTCCGCCATGAAGAAGACGCATTTTCATTTTTTATTGCGATAGCAATTATATGGACACTCGCGGCTGGTTTTCGCCGTCGGCGTCGGCGTCATTTGCCGTATATGTATGTGTATATATATAACCGGCCCCGCCCGTCGTTCGTGAGCGTGAAAAGACGCGAGAGGGGGGGGGGTCCCTCGAGCGACCTTCGATTTTACGAGCGGGGCGCGCGCGTTATCTCCCCTTCTCGGCGGGCCAACAGCGGGGGGGCCGGTGTACCCTTCTACGTGCTGCGCTCTCAACGCGAAGAGAATTCTCTTAAACAAGCGTTTTCTAGAGTTGCGTGAGATCGGATCCAAAAAGAGTTAGCTGCCAGCCTCACTTCGTATAACATTACAATTTTTTGCTATCGCATTCATTGCTTCACCCTTGCGGTGAAACTGTGACTTTTTTTTTTTTTGATGACCATGCGATATATTTTGTTCAACGTAGCAAGTAGTTGAAATCAAGCAATGGGAAGCACCAGCTTTACCATGTCTGTCCAAGAATGAGCTTGATTGCGACGAATGAAAAGCTTATATTAGAGAGAAAGGGCGCACAGTTCGCCGTAGGGGCGACGTAGGGGTTCGCCGTTTGGGCTATAAATAGTGCAGTCATGATAATGCTCCAGAGGTGACTCTCATCGAGCAGACGCAAATCTCTGAAGGCGCTATCACATTTGTCCGAGAAGGGCCCGAAAGCGCAAAGTTCACCAGAAATCCGCACGCTTCGGCGCCTAAGCGAGCGGACAACAGTGCGACGAACACCATCAGTCTATGACCATTTTCTCCCCGGCGACAGCGGAACACCTGTTCGCCTCTTCAGAAACCGTACTTTTGCTGTACTAGCATATGAACCACGTGATTACAGGCAGCAATTTCAGACCGGAGACCAAGGAGTTAGATATGTATTTTTATTGGTACAGGCGGGCCTTTGTTTACCGGAACCTTCTGCAATTTCGCCGTATCTCTAGCGGTTAATCACGTTTTTAATCAGAATCCAAGCGTATTGCGAGTAGAGGCGTATGCTGTACAACCTACAGAGGTTCGGGCGCATATGCTGCAAAGAATGATGAGTCATCCACCTAGCCATGGTCGTAAATATTGAGCTCACGCGTTTCACCCAATATTTCGGCGCCTGTGCTCGCCTTTGGTGCTTTGAGTGATAACCGCGTTGTCTGGAGCAAGTTTACCGAAAAGAATTTAATTCTTGTCGCATTTCCATGAAGGCAAAATGCTACAGGGGTCTGTGTGCTTAGACAAGGTGAGCGTTAAAGAACCCCAGGTGGTCATGATTTCTGGAGCCCTCCTCCACGGTGTCTCTCATAATCATATCGTCGTTTTGGGACACAAAACCTGGACTATTATTAGTATGTACCCCTTGCTCTGCTCTATCCTTCACTGCCGCAAAAACATTACACTACCAGGGGAGTAGGGAGAAATTTTTTTTGGATTGGTGGGGGGGCACCACCTTCATCTGAAGTGGAGGCCGGGCAGGCAGATGTGGTCGACTGTCATTTTGTGCCGTGTATGCCACGGCAAAAAACAATATATATATATATATATATATATATATATATATATATATATATATATATATATATATATATATATATATATATATATATATATCAGGGGCGTAGCCAGGGGGGGGGGGGGGGCTTATGGGGCGTCAGCCCCCCCCCCCCCCGAAATTTTTTCGTATTGTGATGTATCGCCGACCAAAACAGCTAGCTGCGCCGGAAATCATCCTGGATTTTTTCTAAAATTGCTTTTTGCATTCGAAAAGACACTTCGGTGTGAACATTACGGATCCCTGGCGGTCCTGTATCTGGCTGTGCAGCGCATGATACCGTAAGAAATATTCTGCAAAAGAAGGCGTAGTGCCTTGTATTACCATTTCAGCCATCTCACCGCGAAGGAGTAACTATTGTTGACACGCAGGATGCTCTGGTTAAGATATATAGAAGGGGCCTCCAACAAACCTCAACTAGCGGGCTGCAGTAACGAAATTTAGGCCCACAAGCGCTGGGAGGACAGTTAAGATGGTGGATTCCAGGGGGGGGGGGGGGGCAGAGAGTTTGAATCAAAATGTCCCCAAACGTTGCCTCTTGAAAGAATAAAGAAATCCTTTCCTGCATGGGTAATTTCAGAAGGGTATTTGACGTCAGGTCTCGGAAAACATATGGATACTGATTTTCAGAAGTACGAAAATCTGGACGCCGATTGTGAAATATGGAGTTTTCGCTTCACGGTGATGTTGCAACTTATCATGAGCGCATGGGGTGCCTCGCGCACAAAACAAATGAGACGAGTCCCGTCTCTGTAGCTTGCCTGAACAAAGAGCTATTATACGCAGTAAGCGAGAAAATAATGCGAATACTGTTTAGCAAACTCGCAAGGCTATTCGGTCTGAAGGCGTGGGCCGCTAGCAAGGCTTCCGCGGGCAGCGTGTTTTGTCCCGGCAATGCACTATAATCTTAGAACAAAAGGCATCTACTAATTTGGGCTGCTAGGGTACGCCGATCAGCGGGGGTTCATCCCCCCCCAGTGGATAAGTAAGGGCTGGGGGGGGGGGGGGGGGGGGGAGAGCACCCTTTATTCACTCCTTAACTGACCACTCTCACCTCAAAGTTGCTCTGACGTATTCAGTGTTGCCAGTGAGCTGACATTTTTTAGGTCAATCTTTGGAACACACCCAAATTTTTTTCCCTGTACGAGAAGCGAATCCACATCGAGACTGCTAAGGAGACTATAATGTACTAGCAATCCTGTTTTGCCAAAATTACTTCCTTCTAACGGTGAAAGTGCTTCGAACAGCCCTCTTTCGACCAAAGCATGATGACTGTCTTGTGCAGGGTTGCCGTTGGGTGGACATAAAAAGGCGCCAGAACTCACGCCGAAAGTAGCGGAAGTAGCCATGTCATTTGATATTATTGCCAAATTTCTAGCCAAATAGAACAGAAGTCGTATTATCAACAGAGTCTTTACTATAGATGAATAAATAAAACCATCTTCAATAAATAAAACCACAATTTCAAAAAAGAGCCATGGCGCCAACTGGAAATTTTCGTCGCCAACGCGGTCCAAAAGTAGCCAATTTGGCGCAAAGTAGCCACCAACGGCAACCCTGGTCTTGTGCTATATATGTGGTGTTTTTTTTTCTTAAAGAACCAAATCAAAAAAGCACTAAATTTCATGGGGGGCGTAAAACATGCCAAAGTATATTTGTATTTTGAGCGAATTGTAATCAAAATGCAACAATTCCTCATCGTAACGTGAATTCAAAAAGGCAGCTTTGAATTTAAAGAAATTAGCGAAATCCCTTATCTGGTTGGATCAAACTGAGTCAGATCCAATAGATCAGTGCTGCTTCAACAAACACGACCGAAACAACCACCGTGACCGGGTCTAATCTGTTTCATTTGGGTCCTAGTAGCTTTCCTATATTGCTTTCATTCGACAACCTTTGCGCTACATATCATGGCCTTCTTTCACTCCGAGACGGTGTATATTTGAAATAGAAGACAACTGAAATGAAGATATTCGGCACCGCTTTATTCCTTGAAGAAAAAGTTATCCGAAATGGCGTGAAATGAAATGAGCTAAGAAGAAGACGAAGAGCTAAAGCAGTTTTCAGGCTACACACCAACAAATAAATAAACGAACGAACGAACAAACAAACAAACAAACAACCAAGAATTTTTCTGAAGGCCTTCAAGATGCCAAGAAGGACAAAACGCTGCCGGCAGTCCAGAATGGTACGTATTTTCCCTGGAAACAGCACCACTCACTCTACAAGTCTAATTATCGTCGTTACAACAATGCAACAAAAGGCAGCACCGACGGAAGCACAAGCATGGTGTTAATGTCGTCGCAAAATATTGCTGTATCGTTCATTTGCTGCGATTTAGACTTCTTTTACGAGGTAAGTCAAGCCCACATGAAATGTTACAATCTCGAAAAGCCAAATACAAATTTACTCTGGAATACTGACGATAGTAGGCTACATAGATTTTAGCCGCAATATATAGATTTGAGGTATTTTGGAGACATATAGCAAAAAAACTGCGTTTTTTTTTCAGTTTCAGTTAAAGCGGACTTGGATTTTTTTAGAAGAAAAGCGCCACATATGTATGATCTGGCTAGAATAGTTCCAATTCTACCGCGCTGTTATTTCGAGCTCAGTTAGGCCGGCGTTTTGCAATACTACTAATAATAATAATTTGTGGAGCTTGACGCGCCCAGAACCACGATATGGTTATCAGGCACTTCGTAGTGGAGGACTACGAAAATTTCTAGCGCTTGTGTTCCTTAACAAGCACTTAAATCAAGGAGGCTCGCGCACTTACAGTGGCCTCAAGCATTTCGTCTCCATAAAAATACCATCGCCGCCGCCGGGATGGAACCCACATCATTCGCGTCAGCAGTCGAGCACCGTAACTACTGTACCACTGCGGTGGCTTGCGCTTTAAAAATTTTGTTTGCTTTGTACTTTTTTGTCTTTTATAAATGCGAGTATTACGAGGTCAGCAAAAATCTATATTTAATATGTATTCCATAAAACCACAGCGGTCTATGTGAGCTACGTTGTCTCGTGACTCAGTAGCGTAATGTTTTGGGATAAGTGGTGTTGAAAGGTCCTGCGTAAAAAGTTAATATCTCAAAAAGCACGTGATTGGATGTCTATACAACTCTGGAAACGAAGCGGTATGATAGGGTCTCATTCGCAAAACATCACGTCGTCTAAGTAGCATCAGGTAGCATCCTCTATTCCAAAGGAAATTTTATGTTTCACTTCTTGTTCTAGTCACTCGTTTGCAGTCAGAGAAACAGGTCATAATTTCGCTCACCGGCAGTTCATCTCAGCAATACATGCACAATGCACGCATTATAAATGTTCGCAATCAGTGTGAACGCTTGCTTAGTTTTCATGCAAATAAATGCTATTGGTTGCACTTTCTAAGAAAGTGTAGCAGTATATTTTTAGTGGGAAGTCAGGTGGAAAGGTGGATAAAACTGCCTGGTAGGTAGACAAACTTACGTAGTATTGCGTTACAATGTGAACTACCAGAAGGTAAGCATGATCACTGTGTCTATGACAAAGCTCATATATGAATGTAAGTCTACTAGTCGTAACGCCGCTCTTCGTTATTATTTTCTTCAATAGTAAGCTGGGAGATATTGTGGGCGAGTTTATTCTAACAGTGCGAAGTATAGCGGGTAAAAGAAAAAAAAAACATGCGCACACACCATGAAAAATTTATACGATCACCATTTTGAACAGAATTTGATCAATTAGCTTCTCGAAACTAATATAATTGTGACGTTTGTAGTGAATTCTGCTCGATGAATTATGTAGATGGATCACCAAACGTGAGCTGAAAACAAGAGCATGCAAATGCACACCAAAATATAGCCAGGTTTAAAGTTATTGCATTATTTTCTATTATAATTTATATCTTCAGTAATAAATTTGTGTTTTCTGAATGGCTTCTTCACATGACTCAACTTAAATGATCTAGTCATTGTAACGTAAGTATACGAACTTTCCCACATGAAGCTTTCATATTCCAAAGTCGTAGTAAGATTTATTTCCAGTAATCATGCAAAAATACATGACGATTGGGGTGCGTGATAGATCCTGGTGCAACTACTGTTCAAGGTGAACAGCTGGAGAGGAAAATCATGAAGGCCTTCTTCTCAGGAAACGTGTGATGCAGCAACGTCATGTCAGTAGAATTAAGCGCGAAATGTAGAGTTTCGGTAGTACTAGCACGGCCGCTGGATGAAAAAGCGCCGTGGTACTAGAATGCCACTTAAACAACGTCCACTTTTGCGAGTGGGTTCCATAGAATGTTCTGCGTTTCCAGAGTTGCATCGACTTTCGTTAGTTCACTTGGGCAGCCCTATGTAAGAGACTTTTAATTGTTTCCTCCCCAATGGCAAGCGGGCACGTTTCACCGGACAGGCGCTGTGAACGACGAGAAGTTTAAAGGAAAACAAAAACTATGCATTTATTAGATCACAGGTTTTAACAGACTTTGTGCAGCGCCATCGTGCCACTAAGACAACATTTAAAATGCTGGAGAAGCAAATGCACATCTCTCTCTCTCTCTCTCTCTATATATATATATATATATATATATATATATAGTTGCAGCAAGGAAATAACGCTGGCCCCGGTAGAATAAGGAACAAAAGAGAGTACGACGCACGTTGGTTTTGCACTGTATATTTTCTGACGTTTCGGCTGGTGGACCAGCCTTTGACAAAGGCTGGTCCACCAGCCGAAACGTCAGAAAATATACCGTGCAAGACCAACGTGCGTCGTACTCTCTTTGGTTCCCTCTATATATATATATATATATATATATATATATAGTGCTGACATGCGAGCCCCCCCCCCCCCCCCCCCCGCACAAAATTCCTGGCTACGCCACTGGTTGATGCGATGGTCCCATCAACTCCGACGCCACCAGGGTCACCGAAACGGAAGGCAGCCGCATTGAAAGGCAATTCTTAGAATCCTGGCATATCCAAACGACACCTGGAAATATGAACCGTTCAACTGGAACCCCACCGAGCGTGTATGTACAGGGTCTCCGGAATTCATGGAGAAAACAACGCAGTGATAACAACGACGGTGGAGAGGAAGACAACCACTAAAGAAAAGCGCTAGCTTCGGAGCCGGCTGGACAGCCATCCCCTGATGAAGAGACTGACTGGGTCTCGAAACCTAGGTCCAGCTTTTTTTTCTGTTTTAATAATAAAACAATAGACTAAACATGGCTGGACAGTCTGTTTATTCGTATAATTTTAACCTTAAATTGGAAGTGAAAAGGACGATCAGACGCTCTCCGCATTCCGCGACGAGAATGGTCTTCATGCAACGACATTAGAAACCGAACCTCCGACATACCGCATTTGTCCTTTCTTGGCATTAGATGCGGACTGCCACTATATGTTACCAACTGCTCGTATTTCGACATCCCGAACGAAATGATCGCGAACCAGGCGCCGGCTATCTCGAGGTAGCGCGGCCTGCTTCGGAGAGGTGGTGCGCGTGGGCCAGTAGCGCGGTTTCGTAGGATGGAAGCGTAGCCGGGCAGCGAAGTCCAGGAGCCGAGGCAGGAGCTATCGGCCATAGCGAGTGGTTGCGTCCATCCAGGCAGCCGGTGCGCTTGGTTCACGCACAAAAAAATGAATACCGCTGCAATTAATAATTCTATCGTAGTAAGTGGGACTTTAGCCCACTCATGTTGAGGTCGTTTTTTTTTTTTTAATAAAGGCTGTAGCCTCCATTACTGTCCAGAAAACTCACGCAGAAAGGTAAATAGAATGCCGCGTTCGAAACAGCGGAAGAGAGTTATGCTGAAAGAAATGATTGCTAAAGTCAACATTTAATGTCTTAATCACAACAATTCCGATTTCCAAGTGTTTGCACCTCGCTTGTCTGCATTTCCGCCAGAAGCCTTTTAAATTTAGCCTTTTAAATAAAAAAAAAACACATCCCAATTGTTCTCACACAGGCGTGGCTTTTGGCTACTGTTACGGCCCGTGGCTTAATTCTACTACTCTTTGGCTAGTTTTTTTTCTTTTTTCTGGCAACTTTTTGTCTTTTCGACCTGGCAACCTTGACCGTGCCAAACAATAAACGTTTGCTGAACTCCGCTTATCGAGCTGATACTGCTGCCACAAAGCCAGCTGAATAAAACTAAATACAGAAACAATATTTTATGTTTCCGGCAAAGTCCTCTGGAGTGGGCAGGCGCACTGCCTGCGCACTCCGCGTGGGCGTCTTTATCGCTGTAGCAAAATCATGTGCTGGCGCTCGCGCCGCATCGACAAAAAGAAGCATGGGAACGTCTACGCCCAACTGAGCTTTTTTTAACAGCGCAGATCTTTAAGGTTGGCGAAACCCTGTCCGGCGTTAACAAACAGCTATCATCATCACGAATGGTCTCTACCTTCAAAACTTTATCCGCAATGGCATGCCGCGTGAAGGAATGTAGGAGCAGTGGAGAAAAAAAGTGGAAAGAAGGAAGAAAGGTAGGAGGGAAAATAACTTTATTGCGTCCTGCGGAACGTGACTGGTTAAAAAAATGTAATACAAAACATCTTGGCGATGCGAAATTCAAACCTGCGTACCCATGGTCCGAAGGCGAGCTTCTTAACCTCTTGGCTACCGAGACACGCTAGCAAAACAAGCGTTCATGGTAACCATATGTTTGCGTTCCTGAGGGCGAGAGAACGAAAAAAAGATGGAGAAAAAGAGAAAGAAAGAACAAGAAACGAGAGAAAGGTACAAATAGAGAGAGAGAGAGAGAGAGTTAAGAAAGACAGAGAAAGAAATAGAGAGAGACAAAGAAAGCGATGTCCGCCACGGTGGATCAGTGGTTAAGGTGCTCGGCTACTGACCCGACGGTCACGGATTCGATCCCGGCCGCGGCTGTCGCCTTTCAGTGGAGGTGAAATGGTAGAGGCCCGTGTACTGTGAGATGTCAGTGCACGGTAAAGAACACCAAATGGTCGAAATTTCCGGAGTCCACCACTACCGCGTCCCTGAATAATCATATTGTGGTTTTGGGACCTAAAAACCCAGACATTATTATTGGACAGCGAAAGTGACAGAAAGGAACAGAAAAAAGAGAGAAAGAAAACATAGTATAGCTATGTATAATATTGTGTAGCAATGAGGTCGGAAAAGGAAGTGAGGGTGCGGAGGAAGGGAAAGTCACCAGGTCCGGCGTTTCCTGAGTCTTCGCACATCTATTGCATAGGTGTCACAACTTTTTTCCTCGAGTTTTTTTCCTTTTAGTTGTGTAAGTGCGACGACACGTTATCTTAGCCACTGTAATGTGCCGCTGAGTCCGAAGCGGGCAGCTTCGATCGCGCGAACTCTGATGCCTCTATAGTGTAATTATCGAAGTTGATCTTGCGTGGTGCTTTGTCACGAAGTTTGGACAAACCAAGAGAGGGCTTGCTTTGCGTCTCGTGGCTCACAAACATCAGCGACTTGACCGGTATCGTGGATTTTGAATTAGAAGCGACGAGACTGAGTTTATGCAAATAAGATTCTAAACACTATAACACTACCGGTACCGATGCTAGATGTAATAGAACAAGCATTTTACTAACGACAGATACATTGGAGTGAAGTATCTTTTTCTTTCTCATAGGAGTATTTAATAACTTCTTGAAATCATAAATCGATTCGTGGCACAAGTGCTATCTTAGCTGTTTTTTTAAATTTCATGCATTACCTAGCCTTTTATATTGTTTTTTTTCTTGTAATCTCTTTACTGCAATGTGTATTTTGTAACTTGGCGCCAAAGTGAGATCTCTGCTTTATTCTTACTTTTAAGTGTCTTCATTTTTTTTACTGCTGTTTACATATTAACATTCAAGTTCAGTTAACACTTATGTGAAGGCGATGCTGAGGTGCAAATATATAATCACATGGCGTGCCTGGACTATGCATCACTAAGTATTCTGCTTGCTACTTGGGACATAAAGAAATTGAGTTTAAATAAAATAAGGCGAAATCACTCTAGCCATCTTAAAGATTTCAGGAAGGGGATTCGACAAACACCAAGTGCTCCGTTTTTGCCATGAGCGTAGCAAGCAGCCGTTTTAGGCTATTTCTACAGGCATTGCATGTCCTATAGTGTCTTACCTAAACAGGTTCGAATTTCTGACACTTGAAGAACCCACGAGGATTAGTAATGTGTGGTCGGACAAGCATCTTTATGTAGCCCGCTTGAATATATTGTGGGAGCATAGCGCAGCCAAATGTGAGGAATAAGTGATTTGTTGGTATTTTCTGCTCGTTGTACCTTTTATCGATTCTCGGCGCTTGGACAGCATTCTTAGCTTTCCATCCGTCACGGCGCTCGTTACTGTGGTTCGTTACTACGGTCACTGTGGGACAACACATCGTGAACTGCGTTTTAGCAACAGTGAGTTGTTACAGTTACAGGTGAGTTGCCGAACGATGCGAGAGTTTTCAGCTTGTCATACTGGGCCTTTTGTAAAAGTTCTAGGAGAATGTCTCCACAGGCTGTAATTGTCGCTCAGTAAACAGGTCCAATTGATTTTGTAGGTCACATTGAAACGAGTAAAGGTTAGACGGTTCTTGGTGTCATTTCTGCACATTCGGGGTGAATAATATGGAGACGTGGAAAGTTGTCGCTGTTCCTTTGATTAAATTGGAAGGTTTCATCGGTACGGTAACTTTTCGAAAGTGGGCGACCAGGGAGGCGTAGAAAGAAAGTCGAACCAATGAATATTTCTGAATTTCGGTAGCGATGCCCGCCCAGGGGCTCCGGAACCAGGGGCGGGGGGGGCGCGGGGGCTCGCCCCCCACACGTTCAAAACCAATGGGGACATGCCGCCCCCCCCCCACCCCCCCCACTCAAGGATGTTCAAGCACCTCCCCTCCCTCGCCCTTTTCTCTGGTACCACCTGAGGGGCTGGATACTATATGACCAGTTAAAGGGTGCTCCTTCCTTTCAAAAAACGAAACACAATTTTCTGGAAGCCTGTGACTTCTGACACTCTATATGCCGGTGGTTTATCTGCTTATACAGCAGTGCCTGTTTTCGTCTCGTTCAACGTATCTTCCGTCCTGAAGTAGTTCTCGAGGAGGTAAAGGCTGGCGCTCTATTCTGCAGCCCTTGCGAGAGCACGTCTAAGCTCCACGACTTTAACATGCGTCTCTCTGTGCTTCTTTCCTTGCTCCCATCCAATCCCATGAAAATTAATCAGATAAAAAAGTAGGCGTCGCCCTAATCCCACATAATCACGATTTTAACCATGTAGATACACAGAGGCGCGGCAAAACATTTTTTTTTTCGGAGGTCTGACCTTTCTTTATGTAAATGCGTGTGTTTGTACGGGTGCGCGTATATATGCACATACAAAATGTAATAATTTCAGGGTGGTGGGGGATGAATCCCCCCAAAACTTCGACTATCTTCGCCACTTAACTTATCGCTTGAAATGTTCGTTTTCCTCCGGTTCGGCCCCCATGCCACCTTGGTCCTTCCACACGTAACAACCGTAATGAAAAACGGAAAGGGAAACTGTGGCCCATGGTCCTGTTGCTGAAGCGTTGCGATCGAGAAGCTTTTTACCAACTTATCAGGCATGCCAGCCTGCAAGCATCAGGCGAGCTTTCGTGGACAGACGCCGGGATGAACTGACGCCTTGGAGAAACAAAAGAATCAATTGCAGGCTTTCCTCCACGCTTTCTTTCTTACTTTCTTTTGAAATCCGAAACTCGTTCACAGACTACATTTTTATTTTAAAGTGCGTTCCCCAATCCTCATTTTTTCTCTGCGTATCGGTACTTTCCCAACGACAAGTTCCCCGATCAGCGCGCGTAGGATGGGGGTTGACTATATGACGTTCTCGCAGTAATTTTTTAAAAGATTTAGAGGTGTGGACGTCCTTACTGGAAGAGGAAAGTGTCAGGTGTGAGCTCACTGTTGCTCACCAAATTAACATTCGCGCTCCTAGTCGGCGCTCCTCGTAAGATCCTCGGTCCGGCGACGCGTTTGCGGCGCTGGTTTGACCGCCACTCCTGTTCTATCACAGTGAATTCGACTAGGAGCTTGCGAACAATCGAGCGTGATTCGAAGGTTATCGCGCGAGCGTCCGCCAATAATATACTCTTTCGAGGTGAGGGAAATATCAGGCAAGCTTCACTCACTCTTTTTACTGTTCCATAAACTGCGATCACTCCCCCCATGAAGAAGGCGCATTTTCGTTTTTTTTTATTTCATGACCATGGGATATATTTTGTTCAACGTAGCAAGTCGTTCAAATCAAGCAATGGCAAGCACCAGCTTTACCATATCTGTCCAAGAATGAGCTTGATCACGATGAATGAAAAGCTTATAATAAAGAGAAAGGGCGCACAGTTCATCGTAGGGGAGACTCTTGTAGCATAGAACAGCCAACGAGGCCACAAAGAATGCATAATCTTGATTTTCAGTGTTCTGAAACGCGCCACTAAGCCCTTTAAAGGCTATCATGGTCGACTCTCGCTCGATAAGCTTCAAATCGCGCTCGTCTGTAAGTCGTGCGCGATTTGAAGGTCATCGCGCGAGCATCGACCAAGGACTACAACAGCGCCACGTCCCAGAATACTCTTTCGAGGAGAGGGTGGCACTGCGCAAGCTTCACTCACTCTTTTTGCTGTTCTTTAACCTGCGATCACTCCCGTGCGAGGAAGCTGTTTAAACGGAGCAGTGCCAAGCACCAGCGTTAACACATCTTTCCCAGCAATTCTGTAATCACCCGCGGAGATAAGAGCCCACGAAGGATGCACTTGATCGCAACGCATGGAAGGCTCAAAATAGAGAGAAAGGGTGTAAATTTCGTCGTAGGGGTGATTCTTATAGCATGGAACAGCCAACTAGGGATAGAAGAATGCAAAATCTCGAGTTTCACTGTTCCGAAACGTGCCGCTAGGCCACTGGGACATTGGGCTGGTCGACGCTCGCGCGATAACCTTCACATCGCGCGCGACTGTACATTTCCTCTCGATAAGAGTAGCGTGTGCTGTGTCGTACCTGAAAGCCACGCGGAGGCACTATCGGCGTGATAGTCGTCATGGAAACGATTTCCACGGAGGCGTATTGACGGCGCTGCGACATTCGAGTGGTGGGAGTTGCCTGGACTGTGATAGCGGACGGTTGCGGCATTCACCATGCCGACTCCGAGGCATCGGTACACCTTGGTCGGATTTTCTGACGAGTTGGACTGGAGAGAGTTGAACTTCGTGGAACCAATTCCATCGAGAAGAATTTGCCAAGCATGCGGCTTGGTAACAAGACTTACCGCTCTGCTATCTTGCCGACACATCTTCTGCAATAAGTGCTACGAACAGTGCCGCACAGATGACGGGCATTGCTGTCCTCTCGATGGTGAACCAGTCCTGGCCGATGATGTTGAATGGATAGAGTGTCCTGTGGACAACCTGCTGAAACGGAAGGTAATATATCATAATTATGACGTAAGGCTTTCGCGGCGATATTCAAACTATAAAAATGTTATCATTCCAGACAGTAGGCGAGCGACAGCACGTAAATTAGCATTTCATAGAAAAGGTTAATATGCTCTTTGTGACGGACGTCCAGCCCCATGATTTAACGTCCCATTTTATGATTGAAAGCTCGAACTTTATCTGAAGACATGAATAGTACTAGACAGTGGCGCAGCGGAATAGCTTCACTGCGGTGGATGCTAGCACCTATTGTATGCTTCTTATGCCTAATTGTTGTTCTCACTAAAACTTACAGTAAAATTAATGAAGCCCATGCCTAACAAATTGTCCTGCCCTGTGACAGTAGTCACGAGGCTCAAATTCGACAAACGAGAACGGTCAAGGTGGGGGGCGTCGCGAACTCATCGGAGTAAAAGATAATATAAAAAAAATCACGCCATATCCACGAAGTGAAATGATGATGAGTGGGCGAAGCTCGATCGTCTTCATCCATGGCAGAAAGAGAATGTGTGGTCTGGAACGCGCTTATACTTCATGGTCATCAGCGTCATCGTTATCACGTGTAGTGGGTACATTCCACTATATTGGAACGCGCTTATTCTTCATGGTCATCAGGCGTCATCTTTATCACGTGTAGCGGGTACATTCCACTATACTGGAACGCGCTTACACTTCGTCGTTATCACGTGTAGTGGGTACATTCCACTATACTGCGTCATCGTCATCTTTATCACGTGGAGTGGGTACATTCCACTATACGTGGCTATCTACCTACCAACCTACCTATTTACTAATACTACTACTGCTACTACTACTACTACTACTACAGGGGAGGGACAGACCCACACCCTTAGGAGCTTCGCCCCTAAAAGATTTGAACACGATCCCCAAGCATATTCTCGTATGATGAGAGCACAAAAGCGTTTTTCTTGGCTAGGCACTCTAAGAAATAATCGAGTAAAAAGTGTGTCTTTTTGCTACACAACAATAATCGTCATCTGCCCAGCGTACCTTCCTGGCGTTATCACCGCCGTCCCGGCACTTTCCGGTCACGAACGCCGCACGCGTTATCAGCGTGACATAGCATTCTTGATAGGAATGTGCCGAGAGCCGGGTTTTCAAGAGAGGAAACGTGAGCAAGCCCGATGACGATTATTGTTGTGTAGCAAAAAGACACCCTTTTTACTCGATTATTTCTTAGAGTGGGTGGTTATGGATGGGTGCTCTAATGTGGTGTCGCCGAGGTGGATTATCAATTAGAGGGGCTGAATTGTATAAATTTACATTATTTTGCTGAATGGAAGTGGGGCCGGCCACATTTTACTCGTCCTCTTCTATTTCATCTTGTAGGCCACGTCCATCGCGAGTATCGGGTATATCGAAGTAGTACGAGTGCATTAGCTTTGAGGGATGTACACCCGTCAGCAAAATATGTCGGGACGCTTGAGCGGCGACCGTAATCAGATAAAACTGCATAGCCGCGCCGTCTGACGTTGAGCGTCTGGTGTCGAGGCATGGCAGTGCGCGTGCTCGTGCTTTCAAGCTCACAGCCATGTCATTTTACTCGCTTGCAGAAGGCTAGCTGGTTATATGTGGCGTTTTGCGGTATGGGCGCTTTCTTTGTTCAATCCGTCACGCACTCAGTTTGACGGGGCCCGGCTGGCGTGAAGCCTACGCTGCTCTATCTTGTCTCAATGACGAAAATCGTTGCCACTTGTAGCATTAGTTGCCCTCTGTGCATGTTCTTTTTGGTGAAAATGTGCCGTGTGGTACTGAAATACGAACGAGGGCACCATAGCTGAAGACGCGTTCATCCGAAAAAAACACTACTTTACTAGCATAAGATGAGAAGGTCCGGCTGCTATGTGTGGCCTGTCTGATAAAGGTAAACCGAGCGGCGTATATATTGTCGCGTAAACGTTGATGTAGCTATTTTCTTTTAACTTTTGGCTCGTTCGAATGTCGCGGATCTGCCCAAGAGCAGGGTTTGCGGTGGTGTCCTAGAGTGTCCACCGGCTTTGTTGTGCGAGCGTTATCTCCCTTCCTACGAGAGGCTGTTTCTCATTTAGGGGACCGCAGACGGCTCTGCATCCGCGGCGCCATAAGGTATGCGGGGTGAGCTGTACGGTGGAAGCCTAACGGATGTCGTGGTAGCTTTGTGTGTGTTTTTACTTTAGTTTAGATCATTATTCCTTAGGTTGACGGCGGTCCTCGAGTTCAAACTCGGTGGAGACCGCCCGCGATTGGGTGTACCTGTTTGATTTCGTGACACCCGATTGGGTGTCGTCAATGAAGACTTCTGATTGGTCCTTTTTTGCTTGGTCTCTGGGGTGGCCTCGGGATGCTTCCAGGGGAGCCGAGAGAGAGTCGCACCGTGGACGCCACGAGAGCAGGTTGCAGCGAGTGCTGCTCAGAGTTGTCCCAGTTATGTAGCGTACAAGTGTGTACAACGTCAATTAGGAATACTTTAGCCAAATAAATCAGTTTAGGAGAAAGTATATGGATCTGCTGTGTGTACGTGTCAACTCTCCGGCGGCGACCAAGTAGCGACCAGAACACTACGCTACAATATATATATATATATATATATATATATATATATATATATATATATATATATATATATATATATATATATATATATACATATACCTTTCGCCGCCACCATGCCCCAGTCCAATAGCGCGGCCGACGGGTTGAACAAAGAAAGCGACCCCTACCGCAGGACGCTATATCTACGCAGCCAGCCCTCTCCAAACAAGAAAGAAGACATGGCTGCGAATGTGAAAGGACCCTTACGTGCACTGCGATGTTTCCTCATCGGACGCCCAACGTCAGACGGCGCGGCGATGCAGTTTTATCTGATTACGGTCGCCGCTCGCGCGTCCCGGCTTATTTTGGCGACGGGTGTACCTGCTGTAGTTGTCGTGGCTGCATACTTGCGTATGGGTGCGCGTACACTGTCACAGTCTTGTGTTCCTGGTAGAAGATGCAACTTTAGTGAAAATCAGAGGACAATGAAGCCAAGGACGGCATAGGAGGCGTCATTTATGTCCTTTTAACTGTATCCTAAAAATAACAGATCGGAAGGAAGTAGAGTGGGTAAAAAGACTGCCAGCTTGCATGACGTGTTTCGTGACGTCAGCCGGCAATAAATGAGTATTCCACACTCACCGTCATGGCTGCAAGGGACACCGACTAACACTCCCGTGTTTTGAGGCGCAGAAATACCCGATAAAGTGGACGGAAGGACCGCATCAGCCCTATGTCCACTGCCAGAGCATAGGGCACGGTATTCGAAGGTTGCAGGTTCGGTCCCTAGAGGTGGCAAGTTGTGTTTTCGAACAATTTAAAGGCTGACATGACATCCAGAGACATTATTTCTTTGTGAGTGTTCATTGTGGACAGTGACGTGTTTAACTGATGTACAACATAGTGTTTTGGTTTTGCTGATCTCTTGGTTTTTCGTTTCACTCTTTTTTTTTTCGAGTCGTATATACAGAAGTTTATGACACGGGAAAAGCTCACAGGGTCTTGCATGCATTCGCCTAACACTCGGAAGTGAAAGCCACTTTCTTTTTCTTCTCGGTTGATGTATTTAAATCCTCTTGATGTAGGACACTAGCGGATGTCTTTTGACTACGCCACCACGCTCTCCCTTGGCGACAGCCTCCTCTCTTTTCACTCCTGTGCCGCGGAGCCGGCGCATCCGCCACGCTGAATGACCGCGACGCGTGATGCCACCCAGTCAGGTGACCCTGGCATCACGAAAAGCGCGCGCGAGCAAATTTCGCGCGCTTTTAGTTCTGACGCACGCGATGAACCGTCCGGGCATGTCTGTACGCGTACGTAGTGTGCGCGAATGTGCGAACGTGGGCGCGTGTATGTGTGCGTGTATCTGTGCGATTGCGTGTGCGTGTGTGTGTGCGCCTGCACGTGTGTGCGTTTGGGCATGTCTGTATGTGCGCTTGTTTATGTGCTTGTGAGCACGTATGTGTGTGTGTGTGTGTGTGTGTGCGCCTGCACGTGTGTGCGTTTGCGCATGTCTGTATTCGCGCTTGTTTATTTGCGTGTGAGCACGTCTGTGTGTGTGTGTGTGTGTGCGCCTGCGTGCGTTTCCGTTCGTGTGTATTCTTGCGTGCGTATGTGTGTGCGCGCACGTAGGTCTCTGTGTGTGTATGTGTGCGCCTGCGCGTGTATATGTGCCTGTGCGCATGCGTTTATGTTTATGCGCGTAGGTGTATGTATCGCAGCTATGTGTGCGTGTGTGTCAATCGCGTGTGTATCGCGTGCGTCAGTATGGGCGTGTTCGTCGCGTCTGTATGTGCGTGCGTGTCTCTATGCGCGCGTGTGTGTCTGTATCGTGTGTATGCGCATGTGTTTATGCGCGTGTGCGCGTCTGTATCGCGTGTGTATATATGTGCGTGCGTGCGTGTATCGCGTTGTATGCTCGTGCGTATGTATGAGTGCTTGTTGGTATAGCGTATGTATGTGCGTGCATGCTTGTCTGTATCGCGTGTGTCTGTATGTGCGTGCATGCATATCTTTATGGCGCGCGTATGCATGTACGTTCGTGCGTATGTTATCCCATGCGCGTGTGCATTATATGTATGTATGTATGTATGTATGCATGTATGTATGCATGTATGTATGTATGTATGTATGTATGTATGCATGTATGTATGCATGTATGTATGCATGTATGTATGTATGTATGCATGTATGTATGTATGTATGTATGTATGTATGTATGTATGTATGTATGTATGTATGTATGTATGTATGTATGTATGTATGTATGTATGTATGTATGTATGTATGTATGTATATGCGTGCTTGCGTACGCGTCTGACAGCGGCATTGGCACAGAAAGACGTCGGACACACTCACGTCGGCCACTTCAATTTAAGTAAACCACTAGAACCCTTCTTGGCTACCTTCTTCGAGCTCACCAAGACCACAGTTATCGGAATTCTCCTCTATGCTCTCAATACACAACCGCGTCAGCGAGAGCCTAAGCTGCAACGGAGAGGTAAACCGCTCAGCCTTTAGTTGGTACTCATTTTTCCAAAGCGCTTCCGCTTGTATTTATCGAAGTGTCTTTCAAAATATGTTTGTCGCTATGTTTTGTCGGAGGCCTGCTGTCGTCACGATCGTTTTTTAAGGGACGGATTCTCATTCAATACTTTAAGGGGCCGATGAAACGAGCGCGCGCAATGATTCCTAATGGGGCTTCAGCCGGCCGGTGGAGGTTTCAGCGTGCCGTGCGCACTGCGCCGGCCAGGCAAGGGGCGAAATCCGAGGAGAATTGAGGAGGAAAACGCGCACGCGGAGGAGAGTGTCGCTGCTTTCTAGATCAAGGGGCTTTAGATCTATTGATCCTCCACTGCCCCCCTTCAGAAAGCTTGCAGCATGTAACGTGGTTTTGCATTGCCTCAAGGATCGGAGCCATTGCAAGCTTTCTGCATCTTACTCGGTTTTGGATTGCCTCCGTGATCGGGCAACATTTGCCGATGTTGTGTGAGGACGTCATGATAATGAGCCAATTTTCGCCATCTGTAGTGTCACCATGTGCTTATGAGTTTTTTCTCGTGTTGCTGGCTTAAGCACGGGACGCCGGCGACGACAATTTTTTTTGCGTTTGATGACGCATCTGATGCTTTCGCTTTCAAGGAACCATAGTCAAAGAATATATTAGTTTAGACGAATCAATTATAGTCTGAAAACACTAGTGTCGTTGATTTTAAAACTACAGGTTAGTTAATAGATGGGCAAGTAATGTGAATGGTATCAGTTTTAAATTTCCCGCCGAAATCTCGCATGGTGACGTCACGGATTTCAGTTTCTTTTCGCATATGGCCACATTCTATCAACGAAACTTCCAGGAAGTTGCTATGTGAAGTCTGTGCGCCACTTAAAAGACAATGTACTTCATTTTTATTAATTAGGAACTACTTAAGGCCTAGTAAACGTTGTCTAAATCTGTGACGTCATGGAGACTGGTGCAGCAACTGAAATGTGGCGTCGCCGTTCGCATGTGCTTTTTGCGTGTTTTCTTGTTTACCAACCGTCTTCTCGCAGCAAGCCTGGTGTTTTTTCTATCACTAAAAAGGAATTTACTAATAATATACACATTGTTTTTTTCTTTACTGTCACTTTAACAAATCACTTACTATTACGCTCATCGCCCTGTATGTTTTTCAAGTTGTCCTTTGGTGAGTTCCTGCCAGCTCGAAGATCCATGAAGTCACTATAAATAGTCCCCATAGCAGCTTTACTTGCCCTGGCTGGCTCAGCCGAGCATTAGGCGCTTTAGCGCTACTAAACCCAACGTGACTGACTAACACACTTCCCGGTCCGCCGCGGTAGAGCATTGGTTATGGTGCTCGGCTGCTGACCTTAAAGTCGCGGGTCGATCCCGGCCTCCGCGGTCGCACTTCGATGAAGGTGAAATTCTAGAGTCCCGTGTGCTGTGCGATGTCAGTGCACGTTAAAGGGCCACTCACCACCCCGCGTTCAAAGACGAGGGAGTCCTCCTCGCCACTTATTTCTTAAGAGCACGTGAACAATGTCAGCACTAAGCGCTCGAGCCTATCATGATTTCGCGCTGCTTGGCTACACACTGTTATCGCAGCTTGCGCAGCCGGAAACATACAAAATGAAGTGAAATCGCTTGATCACGCACGATAGTAAAGCTAAAGAAGAACGGATGGGTGGCTGCATGGCAAAGCAGTGCAGCAGACAATTCACATCTGATATTTCGCGTATATGGACCAATCGAAAGCATGAGTACTATGTACGTCACGGGAATCACTGTCTGCATCACGAAAGTGTGCAAGAAAGACGAGAAACACCGCGACAGAATAATGCGCTCGTTCTTTGTATGTTGAGAGGCTGGTGAGGGGCCCTTTAAGCAACACCAGATAGCCGGAATTTCCGGAGTCCTCCACTACGGCGTCTCTCATAATCATATCCCGTTTTTGGAATTTGAAACCCCCGATATTAATTAACACACTTTCCGCGATTTGAGGATTATTCCTAAGTACTACTGTTTTTTATAAAGAATGTGGCTAAATTTTGTCATCCTATTGTGAGGATATGTTGTGTGGGGTCTGTGAATGAGCGCGCCGCTCTCGGAGCACACGGAGACAGAAGACACGTTCGAACCAAACCAAACATCGTGTACATTTATTTAACTACTTTTACTAGATGAGCTCGCAAGCCGAATCATAAATCAAACGCTAAAACAATTATACAAATTGCAATGCACTCAATCAACCTAACAACAACCACAAGGCGAAGGCGTCGTCGCCGACGGTCGACTCACCACGAGGGGCCCAGCGGGAAGCGACCCGCGGCTGTCGCATCCCGCCTACCCCCCTGCACGAAGACGTCCGTCCCGATCGCCCCCCCCCAACGCCAAAGAGACTCACTTTTCCCGCGCGCCCATCCAGGTTCGCTTCGCCGCCGAGCGGCGCTACCGTACTAACCTTAATGATGATAATCACCCGCGCGAGCACAACGCCACCTTCCACTCGGCGGCCATCAACCCAAACTGCGGCTTCTCCGCGAGGCGAGCGCGCCATGAGGCGCAAACGACCTTACAGGGGGGTGATAGCACCCCCCACAGTTGCAGACCAACTGTGAAGAACTTCCATAAAGGTCCAGCTATTCAGGCTTTTCCCACTCTTCAACCCCTTACTGTTATGGGACGCGACATGGCCAGTGCCTTTTTTTTCATTCGCTTAACACATACAGTGTTCTAAATATCGGAAGCTGTCTGTGAAATCCAGCTTAATACAATATTGATATTGAGAAGGCAGAAATTTCAAACGTTTGTCGAAATGTACTCTTGACAGCAAGTTTGTTCGTTTTCATTCTCCATCAGGTGAAGTGCTGGAACGAAGACCATGGATGCGACATTGTTTTGCCTGCATCGGAACTCAACAAACACTTTTGCAAAGACTGTGACCACCACTCCACTTCCTGTCCGAGATGTTTGATGGTCGTACGCTGCAATAATGTGTACGCACACATGCAAAGGGAGTGCAGGGATCACGTGCTGTCGGTGGACTCGGGAAATGCGCAACCTAACACCGCTGGCGAAAAAGCAATGATTATGGCTTTAAATGCAAATATAGAAATACAAGTAGGTGAAATGAAAGAGAGTTTAAATTACCTTAGGCATGAAAATAACACCCAGAGTAACCGTCTTAATGAGATTTCGCATTGCATGAACACGGTAAAAGAAACATTGCAAGAAATATCTAGCAGAACCAGTGCGTTCGGCAATATTGCGTCCTCCTCAGAAGCAATGCGTGAAACTCTGAATGACCACGGTGAAAAGTTGCAGCAGCTTGCAGGAACGATACACGATTCACAGGACACACTTAAAGGTGCTTTGGAAAGCACGAAGCGATGTCTGGAACAAAAGAATGAGGACACAGCAAATATGCTAAGAACTGATCTAACGCAACGCATTGACGGTGAGAGTGGTGCACTAAAGGAAACCCTTCGAAAAGAGTTGAAGGATGCCGCGAAGAGAATCTTCTGCGACTGCGCAGGAACTGTTGCCGGGATTGTTGAATTAAAGAAGTGCAAGAGGCGAACCGAGTCAAGTGCACTCATTTCTGAAAAAATACTCGCTCTAAGCAGAATCAATGTCAAGCGACACGAGTTTGTTGTAGAAGGAATCAAAGCAAAGAAGGACCGCGCCCTTTCTGAATATTATTCTGAATATGAGGAGAAAACAATGTACATCTCGGGCTATCACCTATCTCCAGGCGTATGTTTTCAAAACTGGGGACAGCATGTTAAGCTGTTTCCTCTCATTCACCTGCACGAGGGAGTGATCGACGACGTTCTTCAGTGGCCGCTCAAAGAAAAGGTTCGGTTGACCATTAAACACCCATCGGAAAACAAAGAGTGCATAAAGGAGGAAGTCCCTGATGGCAGTCTTCGGACCTTTGGAAAGCCCGATAAAGGAAGTAATGAACCAGGACATTTTTGTTCCATTTTGTTTATGTTGGATGATCTCGAACGTGAAGGATATGTCGCGGACGACAGGCTTCGGGTAGTGTGGGAGCTCCTTTCGGAAAACTGAGCCGCATAAAACACATCGAATTAAATATTTCTAATATGTATGTTATCCTTCCGGGTGAACTGTGTACATTGCCCTGTATACACATATGCTTCTGTACAAGCACTTTGTTTATGCATTACACAGCTTCATAAGTTCACGTTGCTCTCTGAACCACATTTGTAAAGGCGATTATAACCTCAAATAAATTAGTATTATACTGTTGTGTCACTTTTTATGACTTTTTTATGCACCGGTCATTATTGGATAGAAAGCACCCCGGCACTCCTGTCACCATAGAGATGCGCTTTTGTTTTTCGTTGCCCGGTTGACCAAAGCTGTGTCTACCGCATTTCGTGGAGTTCTTGAACTGTGCTGTGTGCTAGGTGTGAGCCAATTAAAGAAGCGGTTTAATTATATGAGTGATGTTATCTGCCCGATTAAGAAGCTAACCTGAATGAAGAATTTATAAAAGAGGTTTAGCGGCGGCTACACCACACTTCTCAGAAATATCGCTGGCCTTGATGCGCCGTAAAACAATGTAAAACATTGCAGGCGGTAAGCAATAATAAATTTTGAGCGCTCGTGTTTCTTGCTAACATTTTCAAACTGGTAACACGCAGCGGAGATGAAAGCTGTACATATATTTTGGTCTGATAAAAGAAATTTATGGGAAGCTGGCACTTTCTAGCAGAAAAAAAACGTATAAGTGGTGTCTCGAACCATTACACTAGTATAATCGGGGCAAAAATTCAGTTTTACACTTCTTTTTCACGTGCTGGCGCTGTGGTGATTGGATTACATCCTTCACGTCAGCTCTCTTGTCCATTTCCCTTACAAGCATTGTGAGTGAATGCGAACAGTGTGAAAGTAATTATGTGCCATTTAACGAGCTCTTGAACGTCGTGTAAACACATACGCCAGAAAGGATCTTGACGTCACGTTTAGTATTTTTTTCTTCTTCTAAGGCGAAATACACACACACGCACACGCGCACACACACACACACACACAGACAGACAGACAGACAGACAGACAGACAGACAGACAGACAGACGCACGCACGCACGCACGCGCGCGCGCGTGCACACACACACACACACACACACACAGAGAGAGAGAGAGACAGAAGATATTGGAAGCGAACAGGCTGACAAGTACCATCTAAAGGAACTGCTTGCTTCTTCGGGAATGGGGAAACAATGAGGAAAGGATGATAAGAGAAAAAAAAGTGGAAAGTAATAACAACACAGATGGGGACTAAGATGAGGAATAAAAGGGAGAAATGTCAATAACCTCGAGGTGAAATCGCTTTTGTTAATGAAAGTTAGCAGGGCTCGATGTACCTGGTCATTCAGAGCAATGCCTTCCGGGAACAGGCAATCATGAGGGGCGGTGCACATAATTCTGATGAGATCATATCACCTGATGAGCAGTGGCAGCTGCGTGAGGAATGCTGGACAGTTTAAAATTGGGCGTTCAAGTGGTTCACAGGAGCCCCAAGGCGTACGTAAGCGACTGTCCACACGTCGTTGACGATATAATTGTTCGCGCAATTACATCGTCAGCTAAGAGTTGCCAAAGAGCCAATTCTTCGCTTATACACGAGGGCTCGGTCTTGACGAGGCAATCCATGACCAGAAATACAGGAAGGAAAAAATCCGCTTTCGCATGCAGAGCTCATAAGAGCTTTAGTGCCCCCCATGTGCGTATATATATATATATATATATATATATATATATATATATATATATATATATATATATATATATATATATATATATATTCGCAACGTTCTTCTTTCGAGTAAAAAGTTCCTTGCGATCAAAGCCGTCAGCCCGTCAAACACCAACCTTGTTTTAACACACTCGGCATCGGCACCAAACATCAACAGCATTCTTCAGAAGCATCACAACTTGATATTGCAGAGTGATCATCTCAAAGACATCTTTCCTGATCCCCCACGTGTGGTATATCGCAGATCGAGGAACTTACGCGACTTACTAACAACGTCAAAGATTACCCCCCGCTACTGGTTCTGGTTGTCATCCTTGCAACAAACCCCGTTGCAAGGTATGCAACCACATGACGAACAGAACTTCTGTTAAGAGCACAGCTTCTAACTTTCATCTGAAAATAAAAGGGGATTTTGACTGCGGCACAAGCAACGTTGTGTACATGCTTGAATGCTCTGTGTGCAAACTTCAATATATCGGGCAAACTGAAACCCCTTTCAGATTGCGTTTTAATAACCACAAGTCACACGCCACAAGCCTACCCAATCTACCTCTGTCTAGGCACGTCAATATCCCTGGTCACTCTTTCGATAAATTAACGGCCACTATACTAGAATTATGTTTTCCTTCACACCATGACAGAGAAATTCGCGAGTCATTCCTCATACACAAGTTCAACGCCGTCTCATCGGGCATAAATGAAAATCCAGGCAAGCTGACATTTCTTTCAACGTAGAACTAAGTTCCCGCATCATCACAGTTTAATCGCAGTCACATGTAGACGCACATTTTCACTACACGTTTTCGTTCAATCACGTTTCTTAGCTTTGTGTTGTCGATCTTCGTACCCCTTGAAACTGTTAGTAATGCATCTTGTCTCCTTCAAGGTATTTATTTCTGTATTAGTTTTTTTTTTCCGCTATATACGCTTATTAGAATTATGTTGTTTCTTTTGTCGATCTTGTCATGGTTTTCAAACTGGTATTCACGCGATATCTCTCATGGAAGCGCCAGTGTTGTGTTTACGTGATTTTGCTGTTACATGATCTTGTCAGCGTGTATTAATCGCCATGCAGCAGTGCATATTCTCTGATACTGTTAGCTCACGTGCTAGGGGCCCCTTATAGGCCATGTGTACTTAAGAAGAGCGCCTTTCTGAATCGTTCTTTCCCTGATGAAGGCCGGTCCCCGGCTGAAACGTTGGAAAAATAAAAAGTTTTCGCTCTGCCCGTCCTCTACTTCATCATATTGTTTCTACTGGATCCAAGGACACCTTCTTCTTCACACACACACATATATATATATATATATATATATATATATATATATATATATATATATATATATATATATATATATATATATATATATATATATATATATATATATATAATCAGGCATGTAGTCAGAATGGGGGGGGGGGGGGGGGGCAACCCAAGGTAACTTTCTATGCCAATTAAAGCTCGAATGGCGAGGATGCCTTCACTAGTACAAAGGTGTATGACGCCCATGGTTGACCACATAGGCACGTAAGCCCGCATAAGGTAAATGAAATCATATGTATGTCATTGGTACACCTGTGAGATACACCTCAGCTTCAATTCGCAAAGAGGAAGACAAATCACAAATCAAATGGATTCGCGCAGTAAGGAAACGCAGGAAGGACACTGCCACGAAGAAGTAAACAAAAAAATATATGTCAGATAAATATTCCTAGTAGCGTTTTTAATTCAGATTTCTGAATTACGGAGGAAGATACAGCGAATTCGTGAACTCTTAGTCCTTTCTTCCTGCCTCTACGGAGCCGAACTGTGCAAGATGACGTAACAACATTGACTTGAAGAAAATAAAATTTATTTCACTGCCTCGCCGTACTTGTGCTACTTGATAAGAATGGAGACCGATTGCATAGCAACATCACTGGACTTTATATGCACATATGGATCCCATCACGTAGTTGTTCCCATAATAGATTAGGCCTTCACGGTCTGGTCACCTTACAGACAATGTGAGATAGGTACTTAGACTGGAAGCAGACCCAAAAGAAAGATATGCGTTTCATTTTTCGCAGGTAAGATCACTACTTCTTACCCTCATCAGGTTTACATGAACTAAAGCTGGAATTTCTTTTGGTACGTCGTGATGCACTCATTTAATTTTTTACACAATATAATCAACAAGTAATATCGCATTTCAAGCACACCTTGTCTATAATTTGCCAAGCTTCCTCTACTAGTAACTTCTACGAACTTAATTTTGTTACCTTTTTTTTGCGCGCTCTGGTACGTTTATGTATAGCTGCTTTCCTCGCAATATAGAATTATGCAGTTGCATACCTGGCCACAATCGTTCACTCCAGTAGAATGATTTGGGACTGTTCTTGTTGAATGTCATTATGTTTAACAAAAGCGTAATTTTTTTTATTGTTGCAAAGGGATTTTGTTGTTACTTCTTTTGTATCGTATGTCTGTTCCGACATTTTATGCTTTCTATAATCCCACTTCTGCAATAGCGCGATCGCAAGGCTGTGGTATGTAAAATAAATAAATTAAATAAATTGACAAAGATAGAGAGAGTAACTTATTTACAATGCCACTTTCACCATATAGCTCCGAAGAGCCGGCAGTGCACTCAGGTGACTGGAACCCTCGTGAGGAGCCAAAATTGGGACTCCTGGTTGCTCGCAGGGTTGTCGTTTGGTGGACATGAAAAGACGCCAGAACTCACGGCAAAAGTAGCCAAAGTAGCCATGTCATTTGATATTATCACCGAATTTCCAGCCAAATAGAACAGAAGCGGTATTATCAACCGAGTCTTTAGTATCGATGAATAAATAAAACCATTTTGAATAAGTAAAACCACAAGTTTAAAGAAGATCCATGGCGCCAACTAGAAATTTTCGTCGTCAACGGGGTCCAAAAGTAGCCAATTTGGCGCAAAGTAGCCAGCAACGGCCACCCTGGTTGTTCGTTCCTGATCTCCTCACGGCAAATCATAACATTCCAGCACGCATGGGATGAAGTCGAACTTGTCTTTTTTTTTCTTTTTTTTTTGGGGGGGGGGGGGGGGGGGGAGCATGATATTTTCTCCCTTTATTTCTTCGTTTCATCAAATAAACCGTATGACTGAGAAGAGGTGAAGGACCGAAAAACATGCCTTTAAAAGCACGCGTTCATGGCACACGCAAGAAACGGTGCAGTACTGTTTAAGTACCATATCCTACCGAGTTTTTTTCTGCGCACTGAGAATGGCGCAAGAGCATGCCGCCGACATAATCATCATTGCGTGCCGTCAACGAGCCAGCCCATCACAAGCCGCCAACAAGCCGCTTGTGAGTGCGTCTACGTGCACATGCAGGCTTTTTCTTTTTCTTTTACAGCGAAAGCTGTATATGGCTAGGAGAAACGAAAAACCGCTCGGCATCTGTGTCACGAGCGGTCTCCATTGGCTGTGCTATCAGTTACGTCGTTCTGAGCGTCTTACCCAAGCTCGCGCGCCATTTGCGCGCGAGCTTGGGTACGACGCTTGCAAGGTCAAACGCTTGCAGCCACGGCGCGCCCTCTGGCGCGCCGAAGACACGGCGTTGCGCGCAGAACAGCGTCGACGTGATTCCGGGAGCGCGTTCGCCGGGGCGAACGCCCGCTTTGGGCGAGAGTTTCTCCAGCGGCACTTTGGCTTCGGCTGCAACGTCTGTGACCGCCTAAGGTTCGACCACAACCTGGCAACGATAATTGTGGAATGCTTCAGTGCAGCGTCGGGTTGAATCCACTGCTAAACACTGGGGCCGCACATTTCAGCTTCGCTGGTTAACCATTTGTACGGAATGCTTGGGCGGTGATTTTTTTTTTTTTTTTTGTCTGACGCGTAAAAAGAGGGTCATTTCTGGCACTCATCTTGATCGCTGCTTGTACCAAAAAGTCTTCGGACGGTGACTTGCGGCTGTAAAAATCACTCGCCGATCTGTAAGAGAAGTCTCACGTTCGACATGTCGCTGGGACCGATAGCAGTGAGCACACGTGCTTTCGGGGAGAGCTCGTGTTCGAAATCCTCCATTGTGCGCTGTGCCATACTTATAATTGAGGAATAATCACAGTTCCATTGGTTCCCTCATTTAATGCGCTACGAAATGCTAGAACTGAATCGTATTGTAAGTTGGAAAGTTGTGCAACGAAACTATCCGTATACGGATCGTTTCGTTACACAACTTTCCAATACCCGCCGCCTCTGTACAGCCGTGCAGCGTGCAGGACGCTGTGTTTCTAGACGTACTGCGCCCCCCGCGGGGAGGTAAGAAAAACGCCCACTTAGTCACAGGGGAGAAGTGTCTGCGCCGGGTGGCTTGATTGATAAATGTGCAAGAACCATTCCAAACACACCGAATTATCTTGTTCCGGCGGTGTTGTCCTTAATTCCCATTCAAAAATCGTAGTAAACAGATGATCTGTGCTCGAGCCGACGTTTCGAGAAGTGGACTTGACTTCCTCAAGGCTTGCACTGATTTCCTTGGCGCTAGGGTGTATATGCTTGGTGCCCTCTCCTCCAACCCGAACAAAGTGGGAGAGGGCAACTTTGGATCCAGGAGTGCGGGAGGGGAGGGAAGACCGTGACCCCCCCCCCCTCCCTTTCCGCCTAACTTGATGTGGCTTCAAGACGGGCGCGACGTTTGCTCTATGCTAGATTAGCAATAGACGGCAGACCTCGCTTGCGGGATAATGTTATCGTATACACCCTCCTTGCGGCAAAGATGGGTCGGCTCGTTTTATCTCTGCTTCAGCCGCGTTCGTAGCCCCCCACTCACGCGCTTTGACCCACCTGTAAAACATAAAAATTGCGGGGGGGATGCTATCAATTTGGCCTTTATACGGAACATGACGGTCATGTTGACGCCGACGGAGCCTCTGCATAGCCTTTACGAAATTATGCCGAAGATTTTACATTGAATGGTGAAGAATCTGGCAGACGCGATGTTTCATACTCTGAAATCGTTTAACGCAACATAGACGGGCATACATAGCAGCAAATTAAAAAGAAAAACAAGCACTGGGATAAATAAGAAAAGTTCCACTAAAAAAAAAAACAGGATCTTCCTTCCATATATTTCACACAATACATTGACAAAATTATTGAATGAAGCGTGCACGGAGTACATAAAAAAATAAACAGGAAATTGGGCAGAAGAACATCTAAATACAGTGTTTTATTATTGTGTCACATAGAATGCACCATCTTTACGACAAAGACGATTTACACGCATGAAGTCGGTGTCAACTATGCACAAAAAAAAAAAAAAGAGCGCTGAGCACACATATAGCTATGCAGTCAAACCGTTAACAAAATATTGCACATTGCACACGCGGAATGCATGAGAACACTTCGAGGGCCAAAAAATTCACATTACAGGGGATGGCTGTGAATAGGAGATCGTTAAAAACCTATTACTGGGGAGTTTCCAGCGGCAGCACCTCGACGTTTTGCAAAAAAAAAAAAAGGAGAAAAAGAAACCACATATTGTGGAAGGTGGAAATTTTTCGCCAATTTTTTCATGTGGTTCTTGAGCAATATGTACGAGGAGTGGCAATGGCAGCGTCGGGCGGTGGGAGGAGTTTCGGCCCAACTGGCCACTTTCTGGGTACGATCTTGATGTTGCATATATATATATATATATATATATATATATATATATATATATATATATATATATATATATATATATATATATATATATATATATATATAAATTAGTACTGCGGGAGGGCGACGAAGAGGGACGTTCTGCGGAGCCCTGTAGCATTCGTCCCGAGAGCTCAAAGGACTCTGAGAAGACCCCTTTGTGCCAAAATCTACGAGCTCCGCGCTGGCCAGCGCCATGTCCTGTCTATCGTCTAGTCCTGTGTGCCCGCGCTGCTTCGACTTGCCTCGAAGCTCAAATTCAGTCAATTTTTACGCTGGATAAGCTTCCACGCTTTTGGAAAAGCAAACGTAACTGTTCGCTTCGGTCGGGTTAACGCTACACAAAAACATCGGAAATGCATTATAGGGTGCTCTGCTCACCCGAATGTGGAGTTCTTGAAGAGCCATAAATTCGAAAAGCGCAAAAAGAAAGAAAAAAAAACGTGAAACACGGAAGAATAACAATGGAAGAGCGCTTGTCCTGTGTTCTTCTTCTGTGATTCGTGTTTTTTCGCGCTTTCAGAAACTGTGGATAAGTACCAACTAACCCGATCTCAGTGCTTGTTGCAGAGGAATTTGTTCAACTAACCAGTTCATCTACGGTATGCGTAGTCGATTTTTGCGGCAAGACAAGCTGCCTATCTACGAAACTGAATTGTTCATAGATCGTGCAAGTGAAGCTGTGATTGATTTCAAATTACGCTTCGATTCAGGGCATATATTCGAAAGGAATAACAGTAAGTTCTTAGCCACCCGGAATCAGCTTGTAACCACCTGTTCGCTGGTGAGAATTGCATGTCGGAAAAATATTAAATATACGTGGTGACATGCGCATAACAACACAGCAATTTCACGGGAGCATATATAATAAAAACGACTCAATTCCATGACTCACCAACTTTGTAAAAATTCGGACGTTCTACCCTCCATGGATGTAGGTTATCAGATTCTCTACTTCCGAGGTATGTAGGCTACTGTCTGAAATCCCAAACATTCCTAGAGGACAGGCTATTGAACCCACTAGCCTAGGAGGCCAATTCGCGGCCTCGGTGAATAATCTTACATTGCGTTGGAGGCTACTTACCACGTGACCGCCAGTTCTCGTTCATATTGCTTTCTAGACTATACAATCTGCCAGTTCTAGTTTTTCCCTTTTCTTTTGCAATAATACTGTCACGTGGTTAGCGCGGCATGGAAGCTGGAAATCAGAGTGCTAAATATGGAACTCATTATTGGGGGGAACTTGTGCCCAGGAAATCGAGTGGAACTCACAGTAAAAGCGAGTAAAAACCGCAAGAGAACGAGAACATAGACCCCGGATGTCGGTGTGGATAATCTGATCGTCGGCGAAAGGCGTCATCTTTTACACAGGGGTAGTGTAACATTCAAGGGTGATCGCTGGTGCGTGAGCTCTGGAATAAACTCGATTACTCGCTTATTGCGCGCAAGCTTAGCAGAGTTGTTGAATACAATCGAGACGTTTCACAAAGATTACGGCGTGGCCTGCGCTGAGCGCTGCCAACAGTTTTTCGTGCATGAACCCTAATCCAGTAGAAATAGAGAAATAGGTAGGCATCGTGGCAGCATTCTTGGAGCGCGATGTGAATCACTTATCCCTGCAAGAAGCAGTGAGGGCGTGTAGAGGATATGCGTCTTTGCTGGAAACGCATTGAAATCACTTTTCAGTTGAAGCGTCGTTATAATACAGTCGCCTTTTCAATTGAGGTCTCATTGTTCGCCTGATTTCCTGATGGCACGTAGCGCATGCTGATGACTCCCCATTTCGTTCTACTACCTTCTCAGGCGCATGCGCAGCTGTAGTTTACATTCATTTACATTAACGCTTTACATTCATTTACTGCCCTTTGGTTCTGAGACGCCGGCAGTACAGAGGCACCCGTGCAATCAAGCCGCGTATCTCGACGAGCAATCAGAACAGGAAAATTTTGACGCATAAAAAAAAAGACAAAAACAAAGAAAAACGTCAGGCTTACGCGGGACCAGTGTTGACGGTAACGCGTTACAAGTAACGGCGTTACCGGTAACACGTTACTTTCTTCGGTGACTTAGTAACGTACTCGTTACAATTGAACATTTGCGGCAATGTTTCTGTGCATGAGGAGTAACGGCGCACCTACCACTCTCTACAGGCGTTTTGGTTTTGCTTGGAAAACATGAGCTCAGCCGGCCGCGGTCGAACATTCAAGCACCGTTGTTGAGCGGCCTTGCTTTCGCAGTTTGTGCAAATATGATAGCGAACTGTGCGAAATAGTTGACCGAGAAATAAGCGTGAAAAACTGGACCACTTGGTTCGTGTTTAGATGCGAGAAAAACCAGCGAAAACTTTCGGCGACGGTGTGGCATTGAAAGTGCCTTCTTTGTCCTTGTCTTAATTTTTGGCTGGTTTTTCTGGCGTCTATACCGATCGATTGATTGATTGAAAACATTTATTTCAAAACAAAAGAGAGGTGCGGCCCTTAAGAGGCTCCGCAATGGGTGGAGTCCCGATTCCGAGACACCATTAGTAACAGCCGCTAGCTTAGCCATCCGGACCAAGGCCCTTTAGCCTGAAGGTCCGAGCAACTCAGCAGGGCCGCCTCCCACTCCTCTCGGGTTGGGTTTGTGTTGGGCGGAAGAACTGAGTTGTGCTGGCAAGCCCATCTATAACGAGAAAGGAGCACGAACTTATACATGCTCCCCTCCGCGAGGTTACAGAATGTTGGCGGATCGCCGTGGGTGCCGAACCAACATTCTCGGATCTGTGTAGTGTAGCAGGGCCGCACACAGCCAAATGTATATCAGCGCTTCTAACGGACCGCGAAATACTGCCGTTATTACGCGAGTATGCGCTTTCATGTTTCAACGCGAACTATGATCGAGATAGAAGCACGGGTAATTGAACAACGACAATGGTGGGAGCTGCATGCACAGCCGCTCTATGTACTGCTGTCATATGAAGAAAGCGTAATGTTCCACATTAGGAAAGTGCATACTCCCATTAAAACTGTTATACTCGCAAAGTGCATAGACACACAATCATTAACATCGTCATTTGCTCCTTCGATGATTCGAACTAGAGACGTTTGTATGAAAAAATATCTCGCCCAGCAACACTGTCCCAGTGTGCTCCAGCTATGCGTCCCGTAGTAGCGACGAACCCTGCCGTTGTCACGCAAACACCGGACGTAATAGACGCTGCGCATGTCGCTCTCACTAAACCTAGTTCGTCGACAAACGTGGAAAGGTTCAACTTCAAGTGTCTGACATAGTGTTCTTCCTTCAAGGAGCAGCCGCGATGAGCCTGGCGAATGTTCGAGGTAGCGGAGTGCAGGAATCACCACACTCCGTCGTTGCTGAGGTTGCAATGCGAAAAATCCTCGCTGCAACCCGTTTATACAAACGTAAACCAAATGTTTTCCTCCTCTAACATGTTCTTTCAATAATAGGCAAGCTCTTTCAATAATAATCAGCGCTGTGTCCTGTACATTTTTCGTCCAGTCATTTGCGCTGTTCCGCCACCATAGGCAGGTGTTTTCGGCACTAAAGCAAGAAAACAAGCACACGTGAACTGCTGAACGCTGCCTTGCGCAGTTTGTCGGCGAATACGTTTCCAACCAAAAGCACGAGCGAAGCTCTCCTGTTTACACGGCAGGTGGAGCTCGCTTATCGGCAAAGGGTAAATTTCGGAACTGTATGACGGGGGATGTGTACGCAATCCGACATACTCATTAGGCGAGTGTACAGAGACGCCTAAGGATTACCCACTTGGGTAAGCAACGACGAGCACTTGGAACTCTGTGTACACAACACCGTAAGCGAAATAACTGAAGTGCGACGAGCATCCCAATGGTGAAGACTATCCTGCACTCGACAAGGACAGGACGTCTTGAAGTCACTCAAGTCAAAACCACAAACTGGACCTACGCTGAGGCTAGAATCCCACATGAAATCAGAGCCAAGATAAAAAATCCTACTACTGCCAAAAAAAACAAGGCTAGTGTAAACACTGGATGTCTACAAGCTCGAGTGGAGGCACTAAAAAAACAATAAAACACCGGAAAACAAATGAGGAGCGTATGTGGACGACGCAGCCCCGGATGTAGACAGACAATGAAATTTATTACGGTGCTGAGGGGCGACTCGGAAAGCGCCCTTACGGGGGAGGAGTCGCCGCGGGCCTCTCCCACGTCGGGACCCCGCAGGCGGAAAAAATTATGTTATTGCAGCAGTTAATGGCTATGGAAGCACACTGCGGGCCAAAACTATTCAGGCCGGCTCCACTACGGAGGAAGAAGGCACAGCGATCGCAATTGGAACCACCTTTGAGGGCAGGAAATTCATCCTATCGGATTCGGTGTCGGCCATTAAGGCCGACACCGAATCCGATAGGATGGTGCCGGGTACACAAATAGCACGGATCTACGAAACTTAGCACGACCTCAAGAATAAATCAGGCTCATTTGGGTTACGGGCCACTTCGGCAACCTCGTAAATGAGGCCGCGCAACAGACAGCCCGAGGAAACATAAACCGGGCAGTGGTGCAGCCCCAGGAACCAAACCCGAATGACCTGGCGCTTGGCTACGGAGACCGGCTCAGCCGGCAGAGAGAACAAAAATCTTCCCCATCTCCCGCTAAAGGGAACCATGTGTTGATGCGAAGCAGCGGGGAGATAATTAGCTTGTGCGGGAGGAACGTCGCCAATCTCATTTCGCGGCAGCGGTCCGGGCGCTCATCGCGGCGCTGCGCAGGAGAGAGGATGAGGCGCGCGCTCCGTCATTTTCATACCGCGGAACTACCGTGGCGCCCCCAGCGGAGTATGCAGCTCTCACACCACCTGTCGTGCCCGCCGCTGCGTAGAGGATTCCTAGAGGAAAGGACAGGGGGGATCGTAGGAGAGGGGGAAGGGACGTGCATGCGCTGTGGGGGGTGTGGGACACGGGAGCAGCTCCGTAGGGTAGAGGATTCCTAGAGAAGAGAGGGGGAGAGGACGCCGGAGCCGCTCCGTAGAGTAGAGGATTCATAGAGGAGAGAGGGGGGAGAGGACGCGGATGCACTGTGGGGATGTGGGACGCGGGCGCCGCTCCGTAGAGCAGATGATTCCTAGAGTAGAGGAAGGGGGTGAGCGTAGGAGAGCATAGGGGAAGGGACGTGCTGTGGGACGCGGGGGCCACTCAGTAGAGTAGAAGATTCCTAGAGGAGAGAAAGGGGGGCGAGCGTAGGAGAGAGAGAGGGAGAGGGGACGCACATGCGCTGTGCTGGTGTGGGACGCGGGAAGGAGGGAAGGACTAAGCCCCCCTCCAAACACGTGCAAGCAAGATTAAGGAATGGGGTCAACCTGGGCGACAAACACCACCTGCCTAGCCATTGCTAGGCAGCCTCTCTGTGCTCTCGGCCATGACTCAAGGAATGGGGTCAACCTGGGCGACAGACACCACTTGCCTAGCCATTGCTAAGCAGCCTCTCTGTGCTCTCAGCCATGACTCTGGTGACTGTAGTAGTGGTTGACGGCCTTCATATTACTGCAGTGTTCTGGTTCGCATAATGGGTGCTTCCCTACTTCATGAAAGTGGCCGGACGCGGGACGCGGGACGGCGGACGCGGGACGGCGGACGCGGGACGGCGGACGGACAGAGCCCCGAGAATAAGATGCTTCGCATCTAAAAGAAGGTGTTAAGAGGTTTATTGGCAAAGAATGCAGACGAACGGGGAGTGGTCAGCAGCGTTCGGCCAAGTGCAGTAACCACGAACTCATGCCGATGACGATGCCCCTGAAGCGCAGAGCGATGCCGCTCAGGCCACTCTTCACTAGAATCGCCCTCTGCAGAAAAAGGTACCATCCGCCAGCTTAGGGTGAAGAAACAACTATTGTGTCGTAGTACGGCTTGAGGCGAGAGACGTGCGCAAGTTCGCGGCTGCGATAGCGTTGATCAGCCGGTGTGATGGGCTCCACGATGTAGTTGACGGGGAACGTTTGCTCTACAACACGGTATGGTCCGAGGTATTTGGCGACAAGTTTTGCGGAGCGGCCAGGTGTGGTAGCGGGTACCTGGAGCCATACCAAAGAACCAGGGGGGAGAAGCTGGAGCCGAACGGTCGCCAGGTTGACGGGATTGCTGCTGCGACTGGTCTTCAGTAGAAAAGAAGCGGGCAAGCTGGCGGCATTCTTCAGCATGTCGGGTAGCTTCGGACAGGGGGAGTGTTTTCAGACTCATCAGGTTTATATAGAAGAATGGTGTGCACTGTATTAACGAGATAGCGTTAAAGAGCTCGTTTCGCAGAAATTCCGGTGTCGGTGTCGGCGGCGGCGTCGTTGGTTGTGAGCGAGAAATCATCATCTTGTCCATGACGGAAAAATCGAGAAAGATGCAAATAAAAAAAAACTTCCCCATCTCCCACTAAAGGGAACCATGTGTGGATGCGAAGCAGCGGAGAGATGGTTAGTTTGAGTGGGAGATTGTGTAATTTTATTGAGAGGATGAATGAGAATGTATAAGAGAAGACTGAGAATGTGATGGTTGCGTGTTTATTTAGGGAACGTACGCAATTCTTAGCGTCGATGCACGAAACGCTTTGAAGACGGCGGCCTGGTGATCGGTGAAGTGTAGCGTCAAGGGTTGCTTTTCAAGAGTTTTCATTGTGAAGTTTGCTAAGATGATGTCTATGCACGTTCCCCTTACGGTGGTCGCTGGTATGTGGTCGTAGGAAATGCATCGCAACGAGTAGACGTCTAGCATGTGGTGGACCAGCCAATCGTTCGTCGTTATATCCACGTTGAAATCACCCACAAGTACGAAGGGCGCGTGTCTGTATGTCTTTGTGTACTGTGCCATGGCCTTTTCTAGGTAACGTTCGACGGTCCCTCTGGAAATGTTGGGTGCGAGATACATTGTCATGATTACGATGTTGTTGTCGTTGTCAAAGTAGAGTCTAACGGCCGAGTGCTCTCCGTTGTGTGCTTTGCCGGTAGGTTGTAGATCTAAGGCTTTTGCGTGGAGATGGCGTTTGACGTACATGGCGACACCACCGGCAGGACGTTCTGTCTCCTCAGTACACGCGATCGCTTCGTAGCCGTTGACCGTCGGTCTTGCGGCGTTCCACGTTTCTGTGAGACACAGTACGTCTGCTTTGGTTTGGACGCGATCACGTTCGATGTCTCTGGCATGTGCGTGGAGGGATCTGCTGTTTAGCAGCGCTATAGTGAGCTCCGTTTCGGGGTCGACGTCCTCTCGGAAAGCGCGGAGGTATCGCTGAGTGACGGTGTCGAGACGTTTGAATTCATCAATCATAAACTAGCCCACGTTGTCGTTCTTGGGGTGGAAGCGATGGTCACCGGCAGCGTTAGTCAGGTAGAGGTTTTGAATGTTGGTGCACCTGGTTAAGGCAACGTAGACGAGTTTCTGTGGGTGCGTCTTGGAGTATTCGTATACAATGGAAAAGTAGGTTCCTCCATGGGACTTGTCTACGGTTACGGCGCTCGCCTGGACCAGGGGGAATTGTGTCAACATTGCGCCGTTTGCATGCGACACCGCTGTTGCGGTGGATCGTGAACGTGATGTGCCGCGGTTCTATGGGTATCCACGTCGTGTCAACGGCATAGCCCAAACGTTTCGCCTCGCTCACTGCGTGGTTGGAACGAAGTCGAGCGAGCTTCCCCGTTGCGGGAACGTCGAACTGTAACCAGAATCGTCTGGGAGACGCGCCTTCTTCGTCTTGATGGGATTGTGTGCGACACTTAGTTCACAATGTTTTAGGGTTCCCACTGTGCCGTTTACGAGGCCGTTGATGACGTCTATGTTAGCCGTTATCATGTAGGGCTTGTTGTAGACTAGTAGGGTTTGCTTGGGTAGGTTAGCGAATTCTGTGTTAGACATCTTGGCCACCTTCTCCGTGGCTTCTTTCGTTGCGCATCCTAGGAAGGTGTCCTGGGTTCGCACTACTTGATGTTGTTGTTAGTCGTTGTTGTAGGAGCAAGTGGCCGACACGAAGGTGTTGAATGTGTTAACGTCTTCGTTACTGTAGAAGAGGCGAACTGCTGCTGGGGCGGGCCTGAGTGCGTTCTCCGCGGTAAGGAAGCGACTCTCCAGTAGGCCACTTCGCTGTCGTCGAGAGCCCTTCCGTCTCCTATCTTGGTCAGTAGACTCGAGAAGGAGGCGTCGGGTTGCCTGACAACCTGGACTAAAGGGAAGTAGTCCATGTAGTGCCAATTTGTTGTTGTTCCGAAAAGCCCTCCCGTCTCCCGACACCGCATGTAGATTTCGCTAGCGCGAACGGAGCGTAGTTGTCTGAGGTCTCCGGCCATGACTCTGGTGACTGTAGTGGTGGTTGACGGCCTTCATATTACTACAGTGTTCTGGTTCGCGCAGTAGGCGCTTCCATACTTCATGAAAGTGGCCGGACGCGGGACGCACATAGCCCCGAGCAGAAGATGCTTCGCATCTAAAATCTTCCCCATCTCCCGCTAAAGGGAACCATGTGTGGATGCGAAGCAGCGGGGAGATGGCTAGCTTGAGCGGGAGAAACGTCGCCGCTCCCGAATCGCGGCAGCGGCCCGGGCGCTCATCGCGGCGCTGCGCAGGAGAGAGAATGAGGCGTGCGCGCTCCGTCATTTTCATACCGCGGAACTACCGTGGTGCCCACAGCGGAGTATGCAGCTGTCACACCACCTGTCGTGCGAGCCGTTCCGCAGAGGATTCCTAGAGGAAAGGACGGGGGGGGAGCGTAGGAGAGGAGAAAGAGGGCCAGTGTACGTGCATGCGCTGTGGGGGGTGTGGGACGCGGTAGCCGCTCCGTAGAGTAGAGGATTTCTAGAGGAGAGAGGGGGGAGAGGACGTGCATGCGCTGTGGGGATGTGGGACGCCGGAGCCGCTCCGTAGAGTATTCCAAGATAATTCCAAGAGTAGAGGAAGGGTGTGAGCGTACGAGAGCATAGGGAAGGGGACGCGAATGCGCTGTGGGGGGTGTGGGACGCGGGGGACGCTCCGTAGAGTAGATGATTCCTAGAGGAGAGAAAGGGGGTGAGCGTAGGAGAGAGAGGGGGGAGGGGACGCGCATGCGTTGTGGTGGTGTGGGAAGGAGGGACGGACTAAGCACATGCAAGCAAGATCAAGGAATAGGGTCAACCTGGGCGACAGACACCACCTGCCTAGCCATTGCTGAGCAGCCTCTCTGTGCTCTCGGCCATGACTCAAGGAATGGGGTCAACCTGGGCGACAGACACCACCTGCCTAGCCATTACTAAGCAGCCTCTCTGTGCTCTCGGCCATGACTGATGATTCTAGTAGGGTTGACGGCTTTCATATTACTACAGTGTTCTGGTTCGCATAATGGGTGCTTCCCTACTTCATGAAAGTGGCCGGACGCGGGACGCGGGACACGGGACGGGCAGAGCCCCGAGCATAAGATGCTTCGCATCAAAATTCCCCATCTCCCGCTAAAGGGAACCATGTGTGCATGCGAAGCAGCGGGGAGATAATGAGCTTGAGCGGGAGGAACGTCGCCGCTCTCATTTCACGGCAGTGGTGCGGGCGCTCATCGCGGCGCTGCGCAGGAGAGAGAATAGGGCGCGCGCGCTGTGTCATTTTCATTCCGCAGAACTACCGTGGCGCCCCCCAGCGGAGTATGCAGCTGTCACACCACCTGTCGTTCGCGCCGCTCCGTAGAGGAAAGGACGGGGGGGGACCGTAGGAGAGGAGAGAGAGGGGGGAGGGGGGCATGCGGGACGATAGAGCCGCCCCGTAGAGTAGATGATTCCAAGAGGAGAGAGGGGCAGAGGACGCCGGAGCCGCTCCGTAGAGTACTCCCTAGAGGAGAGAGGACGTGCATGCGCCGCTCCGTAGAGTAGATGTTTCCTAAAGCACAAGAAGGGGGTGAGCGTAGGAGAGCACATGGAAGGGGACGCGCATGCGCTGTGGGACGCGGGGGCCGCTCCGTAGAGTATACGATTCCTAGAGGAGAGAAAGGGGGTGAGCTTAGGAGAGAGAGGGGGGAGGGGACGCGCATGCGCTGTGGTGGTGAGGGACGCGGGAAGGACTAAGCCCCCCTCCAAACACATGCAAGCAAGATTAAGGAATGGGGTCAACTTGGGCGACACACACCACCTGCCTAGCCATTGCTGAGCAGACTCTCTGTGCTCTCGGCCATGACTCAAGGAATGGGGTCAACCTGCGCGACAGACAGCACCTGCCTAGCCATTGCTAAGCAGCCTCTCTGTGCTCTCGGCCATGACTCTGATGACTGTGTTAGGGTTGACGGCCTTCAAATTACTACAGTGTTCTGGTTCGCATAATGGTAGCTTCCCTATTTCATGACAGTGGCCGGACGCGGGACGCGGGAGGGACGGACAGAGCCCCGAGCATAAGATGCTTCGCATCTAAAATTCGCAATCTTCCGCTAAAGGGAACCATGTGTGGATGCGAAGCAGCGGGAAGATGGTTAGCTTGAGCGGGAGGAACGTCGCCACTCTCATTTCACGGCAGCGGTCCGGGCGCTCATCGCGGCGCTGCACAGGAGAGAGAATGAGCCGCGCGCGCTCCGTCATTTTCATACCGCGGAACTACCGTGGCGCCCTCAGCGGAGTATGCAGCTGTCACACCACCTGTCGTGCGCGCCGCTCCGTATAGGATTCCTATAGGAGAGGATGGGGGGGACGGTAGGAGAGGAGAGAGAGGGGGAGGGGACGTGCATGCGCTGTAGGGGTGTGGTACGCGGGAGCCGCTCCGTAGAGTAGATGATTCCTAGAGTAGAGAAAGGGGGTGAGCGTAGGAGAGGATAGGGGAGGGGACGCGCATGCGCTGTGGGGGGGTGTGGGACGCGGGGGGCCGCTCCGTAGAGTAGAGGATTCCTAGAGGAGAGAAAGGCGGTGAGCGTAGGAGAGAGAGAGGGGGAGGGGACGCTCATGCGCTGTGGTGGTGTGGGACGGACTAAGCCACCTCCAAACACATGCAAGCAAGATCAAGCAATGGGGTAAACCTGGGCGACAGACACCACCTGCCTAGCCATTGCTAAGCAGCCTCTCTGTGCTCTCGGCCATGACTCTGATGACTGTGGTAGTGGTTGACGGCCTTCATATTACTACAGTGTTCTGGTTCGCATAATAAGTGCTTCTCTACTTCATGAAAGTGGCCGGACGCGGGAGAGACGGACAGAGCCCCGAGCATAAGATGCTTCGCATCTAATAAATACTAACAATTTCCGGGTCCGATTGAGGATCGAACCGAGGCCATCTGCGTGGCAAGCCGGTGTTCTACCACAAAGCCACACTTCTGCTTTGGATTACATATAAAATAGCTCCATCTGTTTCGAAATGCAGTTAAGATAACTTTCATGCTTTACAAACACACGCGTCCTGTATACAGGCGTGACAATACAACATGTAATATCGCAGTAATATTGCGTGGTAGAAGCATACATTGCTATCGGGCGTCAGAATATGTGAATATCAAACGACATCGTGGTTTAAAGCCAGCCACTCATTGCAAAAGGCACACACGTTACTGCGCGTATTCCGTTAAAACCATGTAGTGGGTACATAGCAAGTTCGACAACATTTCACGCGCATAATTGCTCGTGGTTTAATGCATACTACCCATTACATTTTATGCACAAAGTGGTTAAAGTACCCACTAGGAAAGGATATCGCTATCGCGTTCAACTCTTAAAAGCTAAGCTTAAGGGTCCCCCAAGGTTTTGTTCCGCTATTTTATGTATTTAGGTCAAAACCAATTGGCCAAAATTCCAGCTTTAACTGTAAATTCCTTCCCCGCATCATCTCTTCACGTGTAGCTTCCAGCGCACTTGTCGGGAAGACGGAAGAGCGAAATGCTTAAATTCCAAAGGAAAGTCATGTTACTCGGCCCGTCGTTGACGGATTTGGAAACATTTTGCTGCAACATCCATTTTATAAATCGGGCATTGTCGCAACAGTGTCGTCTTCACGTGCATTGCGAGAGCATTTTGAATGCTCGCTGTAGTTCAGTGCTGCGCCAGTCGTGCAGTAAGCCCGCGAATCGTATCGTAACGCCACAGAGTTTCTTCTGGGGCTAATTGCCGCAACAAAGCTTTGAACTGTGGAAGTCGAATTGAGACAATCATCGAACGAATCAATCATCGACGAGTTCCATTACCAGTTTTATTGCTGAATAATTGCTGGCAGATGACCGCGTGTGATTTTTATGCAGCGTCGCATGAGCTGTTGATAAAATAACCAGCAAGGAGTTATCGGATAGCCAGGATCACAAGTATGCCCGTGCGACCAAATTAATTGAACAAGTATCCTAAAAACACCGTATGGTAGAAACACCTCGGAGCTCGGAAAGAGCTGGCGAGCTAGCTCGTATTATTACGCTTGAGCTGTTATGGTGGTGGACTGCCATGTGTCTTATACAGGAAATTATCATTATCATGAACTGAAGCGCACTCAATGACAGCCTAGGCGTTCTGTACAAATGGATAACAAGAGAAGTTGAAATGTGCCCTCCGGCTCCGCCATGATGCAGCCCTCAGCGACTTCGCGCCATCTGCGCTATATAATCCTTTCTTATGTTGGCAAAACAGTTAGACGTGGAAATACGAGAAAAACTGGAAAAACTAAGAAAGAAAATTCTGGAACTTGTGCTGACTAGTTGGCCCCCACTCTGTCCGTGTTGTTACTAGAATGCTTGTTTGGGCTGGTTGGTATACCTCCATAAAAAACGAGAAAAAGCGCCAAGAGCGCTTAGTACATCTCTGTCTTGTCCTATTGTTCGAGCTGGGTTTCGATTTCTATGGCCGTGTTGTAGGCTGTAGCTTGTCGAGTCATGAAAGATAAAATCTAGAGTTCTCTCTCTAATTAGTGTACTGCTCAATAATTGTTTGCTTTGCGCCCACAAGTGTCCCCATACTTTATCTTGGGCTGTGCTCTATGTCACCCACTGTTGTGCATGCCGCGTTTGCTGTGTGATACTTCGCAATGCATGTGTTACCTTCCAGAATAATACACTTTTATGAATGCCACCACCGTTTTGGGGACTATCATTGTTGCACATTGTTGAACAGAGTAAAAAAAAATGTCCATTTTTTTTTTACTTTTTTTATACGGTTTTTTTTTTCTTGAAGTGAAGAACTGAATGAACCTCTTGTTGTGTATTGAAGAAAAAGCTATATATATTACTGTGTTATATGATTACTAATTATTAACGCGACAGCGTTAAAGAGCTCGTTTCACAGAAATTCCGGCGTCAGCGTCGGCGTCAATGGTTGTGAGCGAAAAAACATCATCTTGTACGTCGCTGAAAATTGAGAAAGATGCAAATGAAATGAATAATAAACATTTTCAGGCCTGAGTGAGGATTGAACACAGGCTCTCTTGGTGGCAAGCGGGTGTGCCACCACATAGCCCCCTGTCTGCTTGGAAATACAATAGACATAAGTTCCTCTTTGGAAATGCAGTGAAAATAACTTGCATGCTTTACAAACACACGCATCCTGTATGCAGGCGTCACAGTACAACATGTAATATCGCAGTAATATTGCGTGGTACAAGCGTACATTGCCATCGGGCGTCAGAATATGTGAATATCACAAAGCCATCGTGCTTCAAAGCTGCCCCATTACAAAAGGCACGCACGTTACTGCGCGTATTCCCTTAAGACCACGTAGTGGGCGTGTAGCAAGTTCGACAACATTTCACGCGCATAATTGTTCGTGGTTTAAAGCATGCTAGCCATTAGATTTTATGCACTAAGTGGTTGAAGTACGCATTAGGAATGGATATCGCTATCGCGTTCAACTCTTAAAAGCCAAGCTTAAGGGTCCCCCCAAGTTTAGTGTCTTTATTAGAAATACGTGGCGCAAGGTTACTACAGAGAAGAGACAAGAAGAGACAGAAAGAACGCCAACTCACAACTAAGTTTATTTTCATGAAGCATCCACCATATAAAGGCTCTTGAAGGACATGCGCAGAACTTTCCACTCACTGCTGGTGCAGAAAGACGAGGTTTGAAAAGATCACAATCATGATATCTGGGAACCAGCAACAAACAAATGTATCCTAATGTAAAGCCATCGAAAAAAAACAACGGAAACCCAAACCTGCGCAAAGCTCGTGGAAATCACTCAAAAAAATGACAGACACTTCGTAAAAAACCATCTAAAGTACATGTACATCCAACAGTTCAAATTCAGTCCGCCGCGGTGGTATAGCGGTTAGGGTGCTCGGCTGCTGACCCGAAGGTCGCGGGTTCGATCCCGGCCGCGGCGGTCGCATTTCGATGGAGGCGAAATGGCAGAGGCCCGTGTACTGTGCGATGTCAGTGCACGTTAAAGAACACCAGATGGTCGAAATTTCCGGAGCCCTCCACTACGGCGTCTCTCATAATCATATGGTGGTTTTGGGACGTTAAACCCCAGATATTATTATTAACAGTTCAAATTCACTCGTATGCAACAAAACTGATGGCACGCTGACGCAAGAATCACCTTTCTTCCTTATGTGAAATGCTTCCAGTAACTCCCGCGCCAGCGCATCCCGGCTCCTTCCAAGTAGTCGCGTGCGATCGAACTGCGGTGTGCAGCCACACGAAGCACAGTGAAAGGGTAAATGAGACCCTGTTCCAATCCTAATTGATAAAGAATGCTCCCTTAAACGGTCCTTTGTACAGCGCCCTGTCTGGCCTATATAGACCTTGCCGCAGCTCAGGGGTATTTCGTAAACAGTGCCCACAGCACAACGCAGAAAGGGCTTTGCATGCTTCTTATAGCACGCCGCCTTGGCACCGCTCGAAGAAATGCGGGCGCAGAGCCTTGAAAGCTTATTTGGAGCAGAGAAGACCACAGGCACATGGTGCCGATTTGCAACCTTTTTTAGGTTGTGGGAGATTTTGTGCATGTATGGCACAACATGCGGTCTTTTTCTCTGGCCTTGCAATGGCTCTGGCCTCCTGCGTTCCCCTTTCAGCCTCTGAAGCAACGTTTCGGACACACTGACTAAGACCGAAGAAGGGAACCCAGCTGCAGTAAGCCGCAGTAACTGACAGGAGAAACTATCACGCAATGTGTGCTCGCATGACTTGGACAGCGCAGAACGAAAACACATTGCAGCTATAGCCCTCTTTACCACATTTGAATGCGCGGAATCGTATGAAAGAAGACCTTTTCTCGTTCTAGGGCTGAACTTCCAACAGACATGACCACCACCGAGAGTCAAGTTAATATCTAAAAACTGCAAGTTCTTGTCATTGGGCAGCTCATGGGTAAAGACCAAGCCATTTCCATGTTGTCGAAACTGGTTCACAACCACATCTACCTCGCTAGAGTGCGTTACAGGGTTAGTAGAAATTAAAACCACGAGGAAATCGTCCACATATCTAAAAATCTTAGGGACCTTTCCTGGGTCCAAGGCACTTACTAAATCACGGTCAATAGACGCCAAAAAAAATGCTACACAGAACAGGTGCAACGCAGGAACCGATACAAATGCCCTTTCTTTGAATAAACAAGTCATTATTAAAAGAAACAAAGGTACTACGAAGGTAAAATTCTAAAAGTGACATAAAGTTGGTGACGGATACGCCAGAAGTATTGATAAACGTCGTGCCCCCATGTTCCTCGATACAGTCCCTCGATACAGTCTTCTTGTCTCTTCTCTGTAGTAACCTTGCGCCACGTATTTCTAATAACGATGCACCAACTGGCCCAACATAACGTACTGTTTAGTGTCTTTCTTTTATGCCGACATTTCAAAACGTAATCATGGGTGGCAGAAACGCGAGCAATTCCCTCTATTCTTGCGTTTTTCCTACTTCAATGGTTTTCGGGTGATCTCAATGACACAATAATAACCTACCAGTATTTTCACTTAGCAGGGACGTTAGAGGCACTCGTCAGATACTTTCATTAGAGGATAAAGGGAATTTGGAAACATTTATAAAGCTTAGATTCTGCAACCATTTGTAACTTAATGTATATATTGGAAAATAAAACACATGAACCAGAATGGCTTCAGTTTCTCTGGGCCGAGAAATATTAATGCATATTATCAATCAAGCCCTGCAAGCAAGCTCATTACTCTTCCCTCGCTAGAAGCGCCCCAGCGCCGTTGCCGTGGCTAACGTGTGCTCTTTATCACGATGTAACTGACACCGCTCTTCCGGTCGGCAATGAGCGACGTGGGAACACGAAACGGGAAAACGTGTCGACGGTTTTGGCCCCTCTAGTTGCGGCGTGGGATTTCCTCTGGACATACATGCGTGGACCTAACAAAACTTATAAGCAAACGGCATTCTAGCATGGCTCCTGACTGCTACTTTGAGTTGCACCACGCTTTGAAACTCACTGAACGATATGACACGAAAGCTAAAGCTAGCATACTTCAGAAAAGCTGGGAAAGTCGGTCAAATTTGACGCCAGAAAACACAAACAGACAAGAAAAACCCTGGCGGGAGTGCGAACACTAGGCCCAGTCGGTTCCTCGCTGACATTGGATACATTTGAAAAAGCTTTCCTAAACCTTGTTCCGGGTTGATATCTGGCCCTTTCGATTTCTTGTCGCTCCGTGAGGCGGGTTTTCCAAGGATGAACGTATGCAGATGATTGCCAGGGCAAAGGATACCCCACTGGAAATACGTAAGGCTGAGGAAAGGATGAAACTCCTATATAAGCTGGCCTGCACAAATGAAGGCGCATTCTCGCTCTTTGTTCAGTGGACTTCACCAGTGAACCTCGCTACTTGCCATGGCTCGTGCTGTGATTATCGCCCTGCTGCTCGCCCTCACAGGTAATTCCCATGTTCGATGATGCTGCATCATATACATTGTTGGACCATTCCTAGTGCTTGTTCTAACGCTGTTATTTTTTTTCTTTCCAGTTCTTGGTGTGGCCAATGCCCAGGTACGTAGCATTTCATCCTTCGCAAGTACGCATAACAGATAAGGCGTTTAAGTTGGGCGGACAGAACGTGATTTTCTTCGTATAGCACTTTTTAATCTACCACAGTCTGCGTAATTCCCGTGATACACACGCCATATTATTCCCTAAAATATAACTTTCTCATGTCACACGCACTTGTGGATCATTTAGAAGATATTCACGAGAAGACTAACTGCGAATGCTGCGTTGCCTAATGAGTGCGTGGAGAGAAAGTTCTCTTCAAGCGGAAAACTACGATATTGTATGTACGTGCACATTTTGTAAGGTTGTGCAGCGCAGTGACCTTCGAAAGCGGAAGAGAGAATGTTGGCTACTTGCACATTGTTCCTTTTGTTTGCGAACGCTGCTTGACGCTATTGCGAAACATACTTTCTAGTTGTTTCTGCATGTATATGCGCCTAAAACAGTGCCAGATAATCCACCGAAGTAGTCACGCGAATGCACAGTGGCGCTGATAAGCTCTACGTTTAAAGTTTAATCTCCACCGCGAATACCGCATTTTGAGAAAGCGGAATTGCAAAACCACTCCTTGGCTTAACTTTTCGCGAACGTGAAAGACAAGCCAGCAAAGTTAATGCGAAATTTCTAATAACGGCGCACCTCCCAATCACTTATCGTCGTATTCACGTACAGAACACGAGAATTCCTTAGGATGTTTGGAGTAACTTCCAGTACACATCAATTACTTCCAGTACACATGAATTTATTTGCATCGCACATATTCATAGCAGATGCTTTCTCCGAGTACTTTCAGTCACTCTTCAAAATGTACTGACGCTGTTCTATTTCATTGGTTACAGAGAAGGCGAATCAACTTCAACTTACAAACCCCTGCTCCACGAGTAAGTGACCGACTGAATTCACTCTTTGTGGGAGCTCCATTTAAGAAAAGTTTAGTGCTTCAGGAATGACTATATACTTGTACAAGGTGGCATAATGAATGTAGAAACACCTTTGTGCAGCTGAGACTCACATTGGTGATTTCAATTTGAATGTGTTATTGGGGGGGTGAGAATAACTTAAAAACTAAGTGCACCACTTTTAAAGCAACATAGCGACGTGGTTATGAGATAGATATATGTGCCTCGGATTTTCTGCGTATAGTGGTGCTTAGTCATTGTGAATTTGCTTAAAATCATCAACGCTTGGTTCATTGGTTCATTTCCCGCTTCAAAAATAAGAATATGGCGGCGCAAAAGACAGAACCAGTTTTGTCTTTCCTTATGACTCATTTCTAGAGATTCTTCGTTTCTTGGATACATAGGTTGCACTGATCTTCAGTAAGTGCCTAAAATCATGTAACCCTAACATAAGCGTTAGTACTGAAAGCCATTTACAAGGTAATTTGACGTTCCTTAAGTTTTTTTTTTATGTATTAGCACCATGTTATGAGTTAGTTGCATGCGATGAAAGTACATTTTCATTTGGTTACATGTTGCCTTTTAGTAAGTAGCATTCCGAGAAGCATATTTTATCAATTACGGTTTCCAGACGACATCGTACTCCGCAGCAATGACACGGACAAATCGCAAGCGATCATTAAAAACCAAACAGACAAATCATTCACGTAAGGTCAAATGTGAAAAGTGTGAATACATACGTGGGCCGGCGAAAGGGAATTTATCTTTGGTAGACCTCCGGGCTCTTGAATCTGTGCAAGGGCATGTACATCTAGCTCAAATACTAACAAAGGAAGCTACTCATGGAAAAATTATAGAAAATTAATGGTCAACATGCTGCAAATTTAGATACTTCGCCGTGTGGTTTTCAACGCTGATGTCAAAGTGTGTCGGTCCTAAAGCTTAATTTATGTAATGTTCATAACGATAACATCCAGTGCAAAAATTTCAATCGCAGCGAAGTTTCATTACAGCTTGTGACGTCACTGAGATGCCCTCGGTGCTACCACAATGATAAGATTAATGCCTACAGTTCAGGGCGCCCTCATTCAACGCCTGTAGGCGAGATGATGTTCGCGAAAGCTTCCGTAATTTGCGTAATTGTATAACTAAACTAGGAAACCCAACCTGTCTAATCCTGTGTTTACAACCACCGTTTTAATGGTGTTCTCGTCTACTTTCCCGACTTTTTTTACCACACTAAGAATATTGCTCTAATAATAATAATATCTGGGGTTTAACGTCCCAAAACCAAGATATGATTATGAGAGACGCCGTAGTGGAGGGCTCCGGAAATTTCGACCATCTGGTGTTCTTTAACGTGCACTGACATCGCACAGTACACGGGCCTCTACCATTTCGCCTCCATCGAAATGCGACCGCCGCGGCCGGGATCGAACCCGTGACCTTCGGGTCAGCAGCCGAGCACCCTAACCGCTATACCACCGCGGCGGACGAATATTGCTCTGTCGGGAGGCAAAGCGGTGTGCATCCTTCTGTCGTGACTAACACAATTTCTTTTTCGTCTTCGAGAGGGTTGTGCCCTTTGATTTAGCCTGTTGACAATCTAAACGTGCCTTCCTTTTGCCTTTATCTTGGACGGTGACTACTTACAACACCTTTTTACAGCACCGCTTTAACGTGGAGGCATCTGGCGGAGGTCGCAACCTTCGCAACTTCAACGTAGGAGGCTCCGTGCACGGCGAGTACGACCTGTATCGTAGCAGGGGTGGCACACGTGTGGTGGCCTCTGGTGGAGTTGCGCATGGTGTAACACGCATCGACGGCAAGACATACAAAGGCAGGCCACAAGGCTCTGTGGGCATCGGCGTCCACATCCCTTTTGGAAAAGGCCGATGAGCTGGAGGACAACTGTGTACGCTATGCAACGTCCAGTTTGACCCAGCTAGAGAAATAATATTGGACTCACTTGCGAGATCGCACAGCCTTCCTGCAGTAGTTGCACGATATTTCTGTAGACCATACGCTTTGTGTTCTGTGAAAAAAAAATGAGTAAGGTGGATTGTTTTCTAAAAAAATCCATATTAGTATCAATTTTAAATGCTCATTTTGTACATCCTCATTGTCCCGCTCCTCAGGATAAGCGCAGCAATGCTCTTTATTACTGTTTATATTTGTTCAAGTACGTACCTTATTGCTATAGTGTTTCTAGTAATATTTCACGCATGTCCTGCTGTTTCAACAGCGTAGCTGTTCAAGCTCGACGTTCGGCTTGAAGGTGTGTGCAGGAGACTGCGCCCAGCGCGAGCTCTCATCGTCCTCCTCTCCATCATCTGCTTCACTCCCCGAGAACACGTGCGCCGAGCTTACGTTCTCCCGTTGCGCCTATTCGTTCGGCGTGGGATACATTAAATCGGAGAGGCCAGAGAAGGAGTACAGGGCGAGGAAGAGATAGAGAGAAGAAAGAGAGACAGATAGAGATACAGAGAAAGAAAAAAATAGATGGACAGAAAGGCAAAGAAGGTAAAAGAGATAGAAAGACACAGAGGGGAAAATATAGTTTAAAAAGACAGAGAGAAAAAAGAGAGAGAAAAAAATAGCGAGAACAAAATGTTGAGAGAAAAGAGATAGAGGAAGCGAGAACTATATGTATAGAAAGAAAGCTAGTATAAATGCAAAAAAAAAAAGAATAAAGAAAGAGTGAGAAAGAGAAAGGAAGAAATATGTAGAGAAAGGAAGAAACACAGAAAAAACAGAAAAAGTATAGAAAAGCAGAGAGAGCGAAAGAGAATTAGAGAAAGAAAGCAAGAGAATAATAAACAGAAGCAAAGAAAGCCGCCCAGCTTTGCTGTTCCTTCAGGTGTGGCACCACTATTTGGAAGCTGCCTTAAGCTTTCTCTTCTTTTTTACAGAAAGGGGGGGGGGGGGGGACTATACCTTGGAGCTTCTATTTAACTTGCCAGGTTTAATTGTTTTATGGGCGATACGGTTTCCTCCTCCCACGGGGGGATTGACGGCCTATTTTGCGCATTTTGTCAAAAACCAGAAGGCATAGATAACGTCTTCGGAAATAAAAGAAAGAAACCTGGTGGTAGAAAATATATTTCTAGATTACGGCTGCACTTCTAAAGCATAGACATTGGAGCCAATATTTTTAAGATATGCTCTAGCAATCACTTTGTAAGACGAAACCTTCACATGCCTCATTAAATGCGGAAATTGAGCTTTGGGTTCAACACGAGTGATGCATAAAATTATCACCACGTGATGGCTTCAAATGTGGCGTCATGATGACGTCAAAGATCGCCAAAATTTCTGACGTCGTCAGATGATATCCTCGTTTGGTTGTGGTGGGCCGATCACGAAAGCAGTGCAAAACCAGGTGAAGTGCAGAAACTTTGCAATGACTCCATGACTGGAGGCAGCGCAGAACCACGTTGGCTCCAGAAAGCTTTCGGAGGGGGGGTTGAGGAGGATCAACGTATCGACTAGGGAAAAGAAGAAAAAAAAAGATGGCTTTCACTTCAGAGTCGTTATAAGCGAATGTATAAGCGATCAAAGTGGACGGTTCGGCCAGTCGGTGATTCATGATCGATGTATACTGCGCGGTAGAGAACACAGACGACAAGCAGACGAGGACAAGCGCAGACTATCAACTCCTGATAGCCTTGATAGTCTTGATAGAGTTGATAGTCTGCGCTTGTTCCCGTCTGCTCGGCGTCCGTGTTCTCTACCGCGCAGTATACATAAATCAAGAATCGCCAAATGTCCCAATCGTCCACTTTCAATAGCTACATATCTAGTTCTTCGGGCAGTGTTTCGCGGCCCAACCCTTCATCCGTCTATTGTCATCACCCTCGTCGCACTCGCTACCTGCCATGCCCATGCGTTCGCGTTCAACATTCGACAGAAGCATGTGCCACCAGATGTGAAAGGATTGTTCGGTGGCTTCTACCCCTTTATCGCCCATTGTCTCCAGATTTGTAAAATACTCAAATCAGAGTGGAATAGACAGGCTCGCCTGTATAGAGAAGCCCTGCAACTTCCGCTTCAACAGGAACTCAGTCCTAATGTCAGAAGACGAAGGATGAAGGATTAGACAGCACGCATCGAGCATTCAGCTGACTGCCATGTGGGCTGGTGAACTCAGGAGGCTACGCTCTGAAATCTCGGCCAAGCAACGCTTCAAAGGTGTTGTCCACACTTGTGGTGACGTAGTTCTTCCGGACTGCGTGCGACGGACGTTGAGCTTAGGACCCAAATATGGCATGGACAGGAAGTACACTCTACCGGATCTCCTGGTCATAGTGAGCGTGTCCCAAGTTTTTCCCCCACAAGTCTTGCCCCACGGACTGTAACAGGTGCGTGTCTGACGGAGTAGATGTGCTCTAGCGAGTTAAGCGGTCCACCAGCAGTCTACCTTTAAGCAGGCCAATTTCTACCTCCGAGACAACGAACTGTGCGTTGCGCCTTTGGACAAGCAGGGAGGCTTCGCTGTCCTCTACGAAGGCCTGTACCTGAAGCAAACTAAGTGCGGTAACATCTGTCTTCCGAATGTGCAGTGGTATTGACCTTGTTAAAGTCAAATCTAAGGCAAAACATTGTGCACACAGCTTGACTTGTATGAAGTAGGAAAAAAGATGGAAGAAACGGAGAAGTTGGCCCTAGAAATCCTTTTTTTTTCGGCAAAGACGCACAAACTTGATGTGCCATTTCGTGTTATCGTTACAGAGATGGGCTCTTGGCAAAAAAGCCTTCAGGCTCTTTTTTGCAAGAAAAGTTGAAACTTTTCTTGCAAAAATAATGATCTAATGATCTGAGAATAATGATCCTTTCCAAGTCAGAAATTCTAATGAGCTCACTGAATTCTTCAAAGAGTATCCCCACCGAGATTTGAGTGCATTTTCCATAGATGTCAAAGATTTATATTATTTTTTTTTCTCCAGACGTTTCGTATTCATGTATAGAAGAATGTGCTGATCTGCTGGGCGACGTAATATTTCAGAATACAGCTGGTGTCAGTGTTAGCAGTTTTCTTGAGCTGCTAGCTACCTATATGACTTATGTAGAAAAACCTATGTATATTATGTTATGTATATGCCTATGTAGAATAGAATGGTAATGTTTATCACAGTAGTGGTGTGTCCTTAGGATATTCTCTTGCGCCGATTTTCAGCGATATGTTGCTAGCAAAGTTCGACAGGAACCTAAAAAAGCGGCTGAGCTTTGATAAAGCCGTGAGAATTTTCAGGATTTTAAGTGCGCATCAGCTAGCGTAACCGAGATATCATCAAATGTGATTTCTGCCTTTAGTGAGTGCTTGAGTCCATTCGTCCTGAACCATGAACTTACAGTGAACAACTCAATCCACTTCTTAGACATGAAAGTTGTGTTCAGCGCAAGCCACACATGCTGGATGTAGGAGCCTCGAGCTATGAAACCACTTTAGCCTTTTAAATCGGCCCACACCAAGTCGGTTAAGAGAAGAATAGCGAGCTCCTGCTCTACTAACACTAGAATCCCGCTAGAATCCCACAGTAGCGCTAGAATCCCGCTCCACCTTGCGTGCATGCACCGCAGGTGTTTATTATTTGGCAGTCATGTCCGGCACTCGGAACGCACACGTGGTGCGAAAGTGCCAGCCAGAGCAAGATTTCTACTAAACGTACGTTACATTTCTACTAAACGTGCACAGAGTGCGTGCACGCGTGAGCCGTATTATATCCTATTATTCGCATGCGGCCTGCGAAAGAGTTTAGCCGGGGAAAACAGCGCAAAAAGGACGAGGACGCAGGAACACAGTACACTGGACGGGCGCTGTCCAGTGTACGGTGTTCCTGCGTCCTCGTCCTTTTTGCGCTGTTTTGCCCGGCTGAGCATGTACCAACTCGCCCAAATCAAAGTCGTGCGAAAGAGTACGGCAATGATTTGGTGCCGCCTACTACAGGCACGCCGCACGCAAGTTACTGCTGTAAAGCGAAATAGCTGGCGTCACGCTTGAGTACAAACAGTCAGTGTACTTACCCGTACACTTTTACTGGGGCTCATAGTTTTTGCTGTTGATTGCAATTATCCACTGGCGGCGGAGCTCGGTGTTTCTCGTTGTGTATAGAAATCTGTGCAATCTGAAAACACCGCCCCGGCACGATTCCCGCCTTGTGTTGTGATCTTCACAGATAGTGCTGAGTAATCTCTGCCTACTACGCTGATTGTTTTTGTATCCAAAGACGGTGCAGTGGTGCCCAGACGACTTCTTGTAAGCGGGAGCGGCGTGAATAGCCGCTTTCTCTTATTTTAAAGACCCAGAAACGCCCGTCGCCATGTTAACTTGGCGCAACAGATACACGCCTTGGCATAGAGTGGCAGTTCAGAACAAAATGGCGTCTGGATGCGAGAGTATGCCGCCGGAAGCCTCGGCGCCTGGGTGCGAAATAGGCGTGCTCTGGTCTATACGAGTGATGTTAACCCGACACGACTTCTTCATCAGAGGAGTACATATGTAATGTTTTGAATATTAGATAGCCAGCACTGCAAACACAATTGACGTTTCAACAACATTACGCATGCATAGGGTCCTTTTCCAAAGCAGTTTCGAGACCTGACGTGGCGCTTTGGTAGAATACTTGAGTGCCACGCAGATTGCTTGGGTTCAATTCCTGCTGTAACTCTGATTTCTAGTCTTTGCATTCATCGGGTCAATGTAGCTGTTGTCTGTTTTCGTTAACCGCTCTCGTATTAAATGCGAAGCATCTCTTAGCGAACTTCGGCGACTTTGAGCGCATCTATCTATCTATCTATCTATCTATCTATCTATCTATCTATCTATCTATCTATCTATCTATCTATCTATCTATCTATCTATCTATCTATCTATCTATCTATCTATCTATCTATCTATCTATCTATCTATCTATCTATCTATCTATCTATCTATCTATCTATCTATCTATCTATCTATCTATCTATCTATCTATCTATCTATCTATCTATCTATCTATCTATCTATCTATCTATCTATCTATCTATCTATCTATCTATCTATCTATCTATCCGCCTACGACATTGGTGCTCTCCAGGCCGTATCGTTAGTGGGATTTATCCCAAATTTGGTATGGCATAACATGACTGTATGACGAACATAAAAGACTGGTCATATCATGAAAATCATGAGTAGAGGCCGGATTTTCAGGTACTGAAAAATCGCGTTTTAGGCACCGAAAATAGGCAGGCTAAACACAGTTTTAGGCCCCCAAAATCTTAAATATAGGCACAATAAATTTTTACAAAAATTCAAATTTTTGAAGAAAGACGTGCGCGACCTGTGTTTAACAGGCAAGCAAAGACATGTTATAGTTTATGATGGCACGAAGGCGCCAATGGTTTAACATAGCCATGCAACTGTCCTTTTTCCCGCAGGGTTGGTTCTATTGTCCACCATGGTGAGTTAAATTTCCACCGTCGAATAAACACACTCTGGGTCTCTTTCTTTTCGGCATGGCTGAGAAGGGCAGCACAGGAGCACATAGCCAGACAACTAAAGGGCCAGACAGGTCTTTTAGCTTCGTATTGGCCAGGACTAATCGATCAGGGTCCATTTCTCCCCTGTCTGTGAACACCTTAAAGGGCTTCTTACCAGGTTTGAGCATTTCAAGCTGGCAAGTGTAATGCATGCACTTGGCGCTCACGATCACGTCTGCCAAGATTTGCATCGGTACGCTCCCCGGAAAGAGGTTAAATGTCAGACTGAACGCCGCTTGCCCTTCTTCTCACGGGCGCGCACCCCAACATGGAGGAGGTGACGTATGGTCCTTGCGTACATCACAGTAGTACGTGACACTGGGACAATTAATCGAGGTGACATGTGTAATTTGTGCAATCTGTTGCTTGAATAGAAGAATGAAAATTGACAGAAATATTAAAACACAAACGAAATCAGTGAGCGTTTTCATAATTATTATTTTTTTTTACTTAGAATCAAGTGAGATGCGAGACTAAGCTGCCTCCATTTCGTTTGCGTTCATGTTCTCGCCGTTCCCGCGTCGTGCCGGCGCCAGCCCCTGACAACACTTGGCGTGTTTTGGGGGGCACCGTCCCTTACAGCAGTTCCAATGGTGCGACGCTGTGTATCGTGGTAAGGATACAAGATTCATGCCAGCCTCTCCAACTGTGCGTATATGGAGGGATCCATCCCACAGAAACAGGCATTACACTACAGAGAACGCCGAAGCCACACAACACCGCTTGCGCGCGCGACCTGGCTCGAGCATGTCATGCGCATGTAACCTTGAAAGCACATGATGCGTTGATGCGTCTGCGTCGTGTGATCTTCTGGCTCCGAGTTGCTGCGACACCGAATAGAGCAGGGAAAGGAATTTGGCTTGCGAAGTCTAGCCGGGGCGAGTGGCAAATGTTTCAAGCTCACCTCCCGCATCAGGCTTTCGCGGCTCGTAATGGAATCAATTAAAAAATTCTTGCGGTAGAAAGCTTTTCATTGGACACCCAAAAACTTCCAGTGTCTAACTAAAATTTCTCATGTGACACGGTGAAGCGCCCTTTAAGCAGTAAATTACAAACAAAACAAAAGCCACGTGCACATCTGATTTTTTTTTCTTTTGACCTACAATCTACTTTCCCCTGACGGCACTCCACGGTTTCGCATTCGTTCTCGATCTCCCTGCGGCGGCACAGAAGCATCTCCTGTTCCCTGTCCTCTGCCCCCCCCCCCCCCCACCCTACCCAGGTCTTCAAGGAGGTGTTTCAATTCCTTGCGAACACTGGACTGGAAAACCGGCTATAAAAGCCGCCCGCCACGTCCTCGGCCAAGGACGCCACTGCCCTCTTCTTCCCCTTTCCTTTTCTCACCTTTATCTTCCTCTCCCCATTCCACTGTATACGCTGGTACGTGCTCCCATTTAGGATTGCAGAAATAGCGTCCCCTTCCTCTCCTCCTCCTCCCCTTTCCTCTAACCGCTCGCGCTATGTCAGTGCGGTGGCGTAAGGTGGCCGGCGAGTCCCATTTCACTGCTGCTAGCGGTTGCTTTGCGGAAGGTTGTTGAACTAGAGAACTTGATTGCACCCCATACAGTTCCAAAAGATCAGTTTAGCCCGGTAACATGAATAACGGTCTCAACCTGTCCTCGAAAGCAAAATATGAGGCTAAATAATGTTCATATTGGCACCGATTTGGAAAATATGCATTTATAGGTACTTATAGGAATTTAGGCACAAATACTAAAAAGAGGCATTTATAGGCACTATAAAAACACTATAAAAGCCCTCCTTAACCTCTAATTCATACTCATATATTAAAGTGGCACGATAGGAACGTGAGGAACAAAATAGGCATTTGCCTAAAATCCGGTCTCTAATTATCAGAACCAGGAACAGAGCAGGTTTGTCCGCCGCTTTCCTTCTCCGGCATATTCAGTGATGATTCTGGCTGTTTGTGACGAACAACACAGCACAGGTTGCATGCACGAAAGTCGGAGCATTCAGAGGTAGCCCTTTCTTCAAAGCAGCAGCGCCTCACACCAGCCCAACCCACTCACGGCGCGCGACAAAAGCAGGCGCTGCGCACTCCCATAATGCCCCAGCGCCGAACCACCAAGGGAAGGCACGGCGCTGCGATTTCTGGGAAGGTTCATTGAGAGGTATCGTATGGGTTAAGAACAATTGGAGGACGCTTGAGCTTCGCCTTCAAGAGCAGATCGTGATAGCGTAATAGGGCCTTGTGCGCATCGCCTTCTGAATTGCTAGCCTGCTTCGGTTCTCGGAGCATGCCTCGACCGTGCCGTAAGGAAACGAACGACTATGCGCGTAACATTGGCCGTTTCAAAGTATCATTGAATGCCTCCTGCAAGCACAGAGGTTAAGAGCCCACTACGCCATAATTATTCCTTTTAATAATGATATCAGGGGTTTTATGTCCCAACACCACCATATGATCATGAGAGACGCCGTAGTAGAGGGCTCCGGAAATTTTGACCACCTGGTGTTCTTTAACATGCGCTGACATCGAACAGCACGTGGGCCTCTACCATTTGGCATCCATCGAAAATGCAACCGCCACGGCCAGAATCGACCGTGCGACCCGAGTACCATAACGGCTGCTCTACCGCGGCACTCATAATTAGTCCTTTTGCGAATCAGCAACGGTGCCACTACGCGTCCGTAGGGCAACACGCAAACCTACGCAGCCGTTCACATTGCTTTGGTTCCACTGCTGATGCTTAAATATGTCTGAGCACTTTGTAATGGGTAGGCCTTTAAAACACCCACTCGTTGCTCAATTCACTTGTTCGGACGCCTGGCGCGATTTTACGCTTCCGCAACGCTACATACGATACCTTAGGATACTACATGACATTCACACATGTTTTTTTTAACACGAAAGTGTTTTATGTCGGGGTCCACCAAGATTTCAGTGACGCATTTCCGTCACGGAAATGACGTCGAAAAAAATACACGTGATCAGAAGACAAAGAAAAAAAAGTTCCGTCAACGGGAGTCGAACCTCTATGTCCGCGACAAGAGATGCCGGGCACGCTATCCACTGCGCCACGGTCACACACTTTGCAGGCTTTAAAAACAAGCCTTTTATATCTACCACTGTCCACTCAGAGTGCTCTTGCTAAGAGATGTAATGTATTATGACCGTGAAATGCACGATTAGTTTCTTCAAAGCGTTGTTTCTCCCCGTCCGTCGTATTCGGCGTGTTTCAAACAGTAAATGTGCAGTTTTGCCGACGCATTAACACACTGCCAGGTGGCGACCTTACCCCTAGCATCCACACTCGTAGCATCCGTCCATACCAAAAATAGCTGTGCGACGCGCGAGTGCGTCGCGTGGCCGTAACTCCGCGGCCCTAAGCCATGTTCCTAACTCGCCCCGCGAAAAATCGCAGCCGGCCAACGGGGAAGACACGACGCGCGTTGCGTTTCCCTCTGGTCGGGCAGCGTTGTTCAATAACTCTAACATGCCGTGAGTAGGCGACCTTAGCCAAAGTTCAGCGCCCAATCATTGACGCTCTTCTGGCTGTCACACCGCTTTCAACGACTTCGCTCTCACCGTACAGCTACTACAAGCATCTATGACCACAAGGATTTCTTTAATCATTCATCATAGTCGTTAGTCGTCGGGATACAGATGTATCATCAAGCATCAACGTCGATGCATCCACGTTAAAGGGTGCTATAACTGTCAACACACCAATAGACATTGTGCAAGCTCTCTTATATCAATGTGCAGTAAACATTCGACTACTTCTGTAAGGACACAAGCCTTTCGTGTTATACCGATTCCTATGACGGGGGGGATCAACCATGTTTTTTCCACAGCAGTTTCAACAATGATCTTGGCTCTGGGGTAGAACGCCTGCTTGCCGCGCAGACGGCCTGGGTTCGATCCTCACTCGGACCCGACGCTTATTATTATTGTTTGTTTTATTTTCATCTTTCTGAATTTTTCGGTCATTGACAAGATGATAATTTTTCGCCCTCAGCAAACGACGCCGACACCGATACCGACGCCGACGCCGACAGTGGAATTTCTGCGAAACGAGCTCTTTAACGTTGCCGCATTAAAATATTCGCTGTAGCATCTTGTATTCGCATCTGAAGTACTGCTTGGCCGTGTAATTTGCATCGCGATACTAATTCAAAATATCATTTCCCAACTTTCGCAGGCTGCCACTACAAGCGATTAAAACACATGGTGTCAAAGCCAGAAAAATTTCCATGATACCCGGCTTTTTTCAATGCAGCGAAAGCTTGCAATGCTCATTAGCCCGTTACGCCATCTGGCGTCTGCTGCGAGAAAACTGGAAAGGTCCGGTGACGCGTTTGCAGCGCTCGTGTGACCGCCACTCCTGTTCTATCACAGTGAATTCGAGTATGTGCTTGCGAACAATCTAGCATGATTCCAAGGTTATCGCGCGAGCGTCCGCCAATAATATACTCTTTCCAGTAGAGGGAAGTATCAGCCAAGCTTCGCTCACTCTTTTTGCTGGTCCTTAAACTGCGATCACTCCCCCATCAAGAAGACCCATTTTCATTTTTAGAGGCGAAGCTCCTTATGGCATCACCTGGGCGGTTCTCGGTTGTCCATGCATCCTGAGTAGCCAGTAGGCACTGGATTTCGACCTCCAAGGTAGTGCCTGTGTGAGATGTCTCCTGTGCGTGATTAAACAATAAAAAAAATTCACAGGGTACATGTAAAATTAAAGTGAGCTGCAAGTCGCCATGACTCTCATCGACCCTTTAGTAGAAACGCGCCCGATCTCACGTCGTTGATGATGTACTGCACAGAATTCGCGGAAGATTACCGGTTTACCGACGGAACCTCCGAAGCTTCGCCCACTCATCATCATTCCCTCCGTGGATATTGTCATGGGTGTGCGTATTGAAAAGGACTTCGTTCAATAATCGAACTCCATCTGCATTTGTGCTAAGTGAAAACGTCGCCAGACAGTGCTCATTTGAAGCCGCCCCTGTGAGCGGGCATCCAATACCGTACAGCAGAACGCAAGAAGTTGCCCCCCTGCACGGGCCCCGCGGTCTCGGCGTCGGGCAAAGTTCAATGTAAACACCGTGCGCACCGGCGCGGCAGGAAGAAAGGCTCCTCTCCTACCATTGACCCCGGAAGGAATCTCGGGAGAGGGCCGCGATAGTTCGGAGAAGCTGACCTAGAGTTCGAGGCAGATGAACCTTGGCTCGAGGCAGTCGAACCTTGGCTCGGGCGAAAGGAAGACGCACACTGACTCCGTCTGGACAGAACACACATCGGCTACGCCCCGGTCCCTGGTTTCGAGTCGCTCCCCCGGCTGCGCCCCGACGGCTCCAGCAAGTGTCGAGTGCTACCCCGGACCCAACTGCCACCAACGAAAGTAAATTCGGACTTTCTTGTTTTTACGTGCAGCGAAATTAGTTTGTGATTTGGACTCTTATTTATCAATTTCGAAATCGAACAAGCCTTTAGAGATGTAACATTGATACTAGTATTTTTTTGTGTGTGTATTTCTTTTGTATGTTTCATCAAAAGTAAATAGTTAAAGTGAAACGTGTACGTGTGCATCCCTCTGGTTTCTATCACTTTTAGGACGGTGACAGATATGGTGTCGTCATCTCCAGTTCTCGTCTCGTTTCCGAGAGGGCGCTGTCCCATAGACATGCGTACAATATGGCGGTTGGGTGAAGGTACGCTAGATGGCGTTGGCGGTGCAGCTGCTCTCCGATTGCGCGGACCACCGTACGAGTGCGCTTGCCGGATCGGGCTGCTTGGCGGACCATGGACGACGACCGGTCGTTGAGGTTTGAATACAATTTCACACACACTATCGCTTTGATTACTGCTGGGCGAAACCACTGAAGATTTCACGGTGTAACCATGATTGCTTCAGTCACCATAACCTTCATCGAACCTTTAGTATAAACGCACCCGATCTCACGTCGGTGATGATGTACTGGGCAGAATTCACGGAAGATTCACGGTTTAGCGATGAACCTCCGCAGCTTCGCCCACTCATCATCATTCACTCCGTGGATATGCTGTGATTTTTTTTTTTCATTTCATGACCATGCGATATATTTTGTTCAAGGTAGCAAGTCGTTCAAATCAAGCAATGGCAAGCACCAGCTTTACCATATCTGTCCAAGAATGAGCTTGATCACGACGAATGAAAAGCTTATAATAGAGAGAAAGGGCGCACAGTTCGTCGTAGGGGCGACTCTTGTAGCATAGAACAGCCAACCAGGGCAAAAAGAATGCGTAATCTTTATTTTGAGCGTTCTGAAACGCGCCACTAAGCCCTTTAAAGGCTATCATGGTCGACTCTCGCACGATAAGCTTCAAATCGCGCTCGGCGGTAAGTCGCGCGCGATTTGAAGGTTATCGCGCGAGCATTGACCAAGGACAACAACAGCGGCACGTGCCAGAATACTATTTCGAGGAGAGGGTGGTATTACGCAAGTATCACTCACTCTTTTTGCTGTGCTTTAACCTGCGATCACTCCCGTGCGAGGAAGCTGTTTAAACGGAGCAGTGCCAAGCACCAGCGTTAACACATCTTTCCCAGCAATTCTGTAATCACCCGCGGAGATAAGAGCCGACGATGGATACACTTGATCGCAACGAATGGAAGGCTCAAAATAGAGAGAAATGGTGTAAATATCGTCGTAGGGGTGATTCTTATAGCATGGAACAGCCAACGAGGGATAGAAGAATGCGAAATCTTGATTTTCATTGTTCCGAAACGTGCCGCTAGGCCCCTGGGACATTAGGCTGGTCGACGCTCGCGCGATAACCTTCATATCGCGCGTGACTGTACATTTCCTCTCGACAAGAGGAGCGTGTGCTGTGTCGTACCTGAAAGCCACGCGGAGGCACTATCAATGCGATAGTCGTCATGGAAACGATTTCCACGGAAGCGTATTGACGGCGCTGCGACATTCGAGTGGTGGGAGTTGCTGGACTGTGATAGCGGACGGGTGCGGCATTCACCATGCCGACTCCGAGGCATCGGTACACCTTGGTCGGTTTTTCTGACGAGTTGGACTGGAGAGAGTTGAACTTCGTGGAACCAATTCCATCGAGAAGAATTTGCCAAGCATGCGGCTTGGTAACAAGACTGACCGCTTTGCTATCTTGCCGACACATCTTCTGCAATAAGTGCTACGAACAGTGCCGCACAGATGACGGGCATTGCTGTCCTCTCGATGGTGAACCAGTCCTGGCCGATGACGTTGAATGGATAGAGTGTCCGGTGGACAACCTGCTGAAACGGAGGGTAATATATCATAATTATGACCAAAGCCTTTCGCGGCGATATTCAAACTATAAAAAAATGTTATCATTCCAGACCGTAGGCGAGCCAGAGCACGTAAATTAACATTTCATTGAAAAGGTTAATATGCTCTTCGTGTCCGACCTCCAGCCCCATGACTTAACGTCCGATTTTATCATTGAAAGCTCAAACTTTATCTAAAGACATGAATAGTACTAGACAGTGGCGCAGCGGATTAGCTTGACTGCGGTGGATGCTAGCACCTATTGTATGCTTCTTATGCCTAATTGCTGTTCTTACTAAAAGTTACAGTAAAATTAATGAAGCCCATGCCTAACAAATCGTCCTGCTCTGTGACAGTAGTCACGAGGCTCAAATTCGGCAAACGAGAACGGTCAAGGTGGGCGCATCGCGAACGGATCGGACTAAAATATGGTGGTGGTAACAACTTTATTAAAAACTCCGGCAAATTTGTGGCCTGGGCCTAGTATGACACAAAAAAATTTGAACATGATCCCCAAGCATATTCTCGTAGGATGAGAACACAAAAGCGTTTTTCTTGGCGAGGTGGTTACGGATGGGTGCTCTAAAGTGGTGTCGCCGAGGTGTATTATCAATTAGAGGGGATGACTTGTATATATTTACATTATTTTGTTGAATGGAAGTGGGACCGGCCACATTTTACTCGTCCTCTTCTATTTCATCTTGTAGGCCACGTCCATCGCTAGTATCTGGTATATCGAAGTAGTACGAGCGCGTTAGACTTTGAGGGATGTACAGCCTTCAGCAAAATATGTCGGGACGCGCGAGCGGCGACCGTAATCAGGTAAAACTGCATCGGCCGCGCCGTCTCACGTTGAGCGTCTGGTGTCGAAGCATGGCATGCAGTGCGCGTGCTTTCACGCTCACAGCCATGTCATTTTACTCGCTTGCAAGAAGGCTAGCTGATTATATGTAGCGTTTTGCAGTAGGGGAGCTTTCTTTGTTCAATCCGTCACGCACTCACTTTGACGGGGCCCGGCTGGCGTGGAGCCTACGCCACTCTATCTTGTCTCAGTGACGAAAACTGTTGCTGCCACGCAGCATTAGTTGCCCTTCTGTGCATGTTCTTTTTGGTGAAAATGTGCCGTGTGGGGTACTGAAATACGAACGAGGGCACCATAGTTGAAGACGCGTTTCATCCGAAAAAACACTACTTTACTAGCCATAAGATGAGAAGGTCCGGCTGCTATGTGTGACCCGTCTGATAAAGGTAAACCGAGCGGCGTATATATT
>JALIZH010013025.1:0-32409 GCA_030522465.1 Rhipicephalus appendiculatus
CCTCGCTAGCACAAGCACAGATTACCGCTTCTGGTGTAGGTAATACCCATGTTTCTGTTGGCATGGTTCCGCAACTGTAAACTGGTTATATGAAACAAATGCCACTGTTCAACATGTCTCCGCGTACAACATCTGTACACATCTTTAACGTCGTTTCGTAACGTTTCGCTCAATAAGAAAATTACAACCCAGTCACCTTGCGTCCGCGTGGTTCGCATAACGTCGATTTCTATGGTACTTGGGATCTGCCAATTTTTTCTTGACACCGACAAGTGACGCTCTCGTCGTCTCCAAGCAGCCTTTGCCCAACAAAATCTAAAAAACGTAGGCACAATACGCCTACAACTCGAACTCCACCGCATCATCCTGAAACGCACCGCATCGTTCTGAAAAAGTATTTGAAAATACACTACTATATTCAGTAAACGTTACTACTTTAGTTAGATATCATATATGTTTGGTAAAACAGTTACGTCATTGCCGCCATGTTTTTAGCTATCAACATCATGAGCGTTGCATTATTGCTGTTCCTACATGCTGTTCCGCGCCAAGCCAAAAGCATAGTTTGCCGTTCTGTATGCCGAGAGTCCCAAGCATTCCGCCGCGTGACCGCGTTTTACAGCGAAAGCTGTTATGAGATCACAACAAGGGTCGTTTCTGCGCCGTAGTTGTCCGCCGCCGCCGCTGCCGCCGCCGCCGCCGCTGGTGTCCGTAACCAATACGCACGAAATAAGAAAAAAAAATAAATAAATGAAAAACACCTATGACTGAATGGGAATCGAACCCGGGTCTTCTGCGCTGTCCAGACATTCAGCGCTCAATTTCAGAAGTTGAAGTTGCCCCAAAAGAGGCTTTTCGAGAGGCCCTTAGAAGGTGGGCACTTGAGAACAATGTAAGGAGAAATGCGCTAACAGACTTGCTTAAGCTGCTCAAACGTCAAGGCGGCCTTCACGCACTTGATATCCCAGATGACGCGCGCACTCTCCTGAAAACTCCACGACGAGACAATACGTACGCCACAGCGGCTCTGAGCCCTGGTAAATATTGTCACTCATTCATTGTGTTTTGTAAAAAAACATTCAAGGTGTACGTGTTGTTTTTCTCACAGTAAATGTGGATAGTTTGCCACTTTCGAAAAGTTCTAAGATGCAGCTGTGGCCCATACAAAGCCAGGCTAGTTTTTTTGAGGATGGCCGCACTGCGCCATTTGTTGTTGGATCCTTTGCAGGGCCATCAAAGCCACATTCTTCGAATGACTTCCTGCGACTTTTTGTTGACGAGCAGCAGCTTTCGATATCCCATGGTCTCACAGTCAGTGGTCAACAAGTTGAGGTGAAATTGAAGGCTATTGTTTGTGACGCACCAGCACGGTCGGTCATAATGATGACAAAATGTCACAGTGGGTACAGCGGCTGTCCGAAATGCACGGTTGAGGTTGCATGCATTAGAGGCAAAGTTGTATTCCTGGATCCAAACTGCCCCCTTTGTACCAATGTCAGTTTCAGGCAGCCACATGATCTTGAGCATCACAGAGGAACATCCATTCTTCTCGAGTTAGCTCTTGATTCTGTGCGTGATGTGTCATTAGATTACATGCGTGTGGTCCTTCTAGGTGTTGTCAGGAAGTTGCACTCCCTCTGTGTTACAGGTCCTTTGCATGTTCGTCTCGGGCCGCTTCAGCGCCATAATTTCCATGAACAAAGAAGTGCCATGCGGCCTCACATTCCTAGTGAATTTGCACGTAAGCCCAGGGGCCTCGACGAGTTAGATCGTTGGAAGGCTGTGGAATTCAGACTGTTCTTGTTCTACACAGGACCGCTTCTCCTCAGCCTCGCTCTTGCAGATGACTTCTACCAAAATTTTTTGCTTCTTCATGCTGCACTCACAATTTTGGTTAATAAGCAGCTATACATTCATCATCCTCACTATGCAGGGGAATTACTGAAGCAATTATTGAAGCATGCAGGCGAGCACATAATTCTTGTTAAAAATATTACCACTGTGAGATCAACTGATTAATTGTGCATTATTGGCCAAGAATTTTTTCACAAGGAATACTTGTATAAGCAGCCTTCTGAGTCCTCAAGACTTCAAATTGTTCTTGTTTCAAACCTTTCAACACTTTAGGTATGGCCCATAAGCAATATCCACAAAATGGTCACACTGCCATGGAAAGGGCAGCATGTTGTTATGCCAGAAGGGCATACTGTTCGTTAGGATTTTTTTCAAACTTGTGATTCCGGTAGTCTCGGGCCATGTTTGTGGAGTTGTGTTCACGAGTGCAAGTGATAATATGCTGCAGGGGCCAATAAGTGCAAGTGCTTTGGTAGAAAAATCATTGAAGCATTATGTTGTTTATGGATGTATTTATATCGAAATCTTTGTGGCTGCTTCAGCTTCTTCATACCATCAAGTGACATTCGACAAACAGTGAAAAGAAGCGCCCTTATCTAGTCGGTCATAGTTTACTCACAGGCAATGTAAGAAAGCATTGGGGAGTGATGTCCTTTTTTATGAGGTAAGTTATCTTGCTAGCTGTTGACAGCTGCGACTGATAGTTGCAACTTCTCTAAAGTAGTTGATAATAGCAAAGTACTGGTCCTATGATAATGTGTATACCTAGTTGGTATTCAACAAATATAACTGCACGGTACCCTCAACTTTATTGTAAAAGTGTAAACATACAATATATCACGCACAGTAACTTTTAGTGCTACGTGGCAGAAGAAAAAATTACAGGACAAAAGTGCTAATTTCAACTGATGGTTGTTTCAGAGCACTACTGTGAACCGATGGTCAGTGAAAGGAGTGTTGTCCTGCCGTATTGGTGTTGTTTTGTTGCTTTAACACTTATTCACACATCAACACATTGTGTGTATTATATTAGGCCTTGTTGATGGAGTTGTACCCTGTGTCAAATTAATCATTGGGGGGCTTTTTTGTAACAGTGGGCCCTTGTGAACAGTGAACACCAAAAAAAGGCCCATGTACAAATCTTGGAAAGTATTACTGTGATGTCATGTTTTCATAGCCCAGTGTAAGCTATGCACTTGAGTTTTAGACGTCATGCAAAGGCTGGCTCCTGTTTAGCATAAGCACTCTCCTTTGCTCACACATCTATTTTTATGAGTTAGTTGACGGTGTGTCCACAATAAGCATTGTTGGGAGGATACGTTACACACTGTAGATAAAACTTGTGTGACAGCGAATTTTAGAGGGGCACTGACACCGATTTTCATATCTGAGTTTTCTCTGCCTTTAAAATGTTTTGTATACACAGTAGACGTTGGGCAAATGTGAAGCTCAGTAAATGTTAAGATATTTTACTTGTACATTAAAAGCTGTTTTTTGCATGGCATACCTACCAATGTCGACAATTGCATGGAATTAGGCTCAAGGATGGCGAGTTGTGGTTACACCAGGTACCGAAACACTTGAAATGGCCACTTGTACGTCACGAACAAAGCCACGTAACAAAGGGGCCATGGAAACGTCATGACATGTTCTGATTGAATACAGCAGGAACTGTAACTAACTTTTAAAAACATTTAAATACTTCATTAGGGCACACTCATGCATATCACCATGTTTCTAGGTTCTTGAGGGCCTGGAATTACATTTGACGCAAAAAAATGAGTTGGGGCTCCTTTAACTGCCTGTTGCAGAGATTTTCTTTTCGAAGTTAGTAAGTGGCTGAGACTAGTGTTTTTCATGAGCATTCTAATGTGTACATGTTTTTTCAACTGCTTGATTAGGAAGCCTGAAAGTGACTTAAGCATTTTTGGGATTAACTTTTTGGTCATTTGCGAAAATGTGTCAAGATCTAGTTTGTAAGGTATCTCAAATTTGTGTGCTGTCTCTACTATTCTGTAGATCTTGTAATGCAAGGTTTGTCTCAGCTCCTGTAAATTAGGATAAATCTTGCTTTGCTTGTCAATTAAAAGTGCACTTTTATTTACAGTTCTTGCAAACATATTACTGCCAGATGACCGGGTAACAATATTTAGGCCTATGTATTCGCAATGCCCACGAACTATAGGTGGCACGCTGTACGATTCAAGATAGCGCCCGAGGGAGGGTCAATCCGTTTGTTAGCATAGGAACAGATAGGACGTGCAGACGTACGGCCCGTGCCACTTTCACCGGATGAAGTCATGAGCTGCACTGAAATGGATATGAGACCGAAATGCTTTCTCAAACCATGGAAGCTCGCCACCTATTTGCCGCGGTGTGAAAGGTTATATTCAGCTCCGTTACCGTGCATAACCGATGCTTTGCGAAATCCTGTGCGTGCTGCAGAATACTTCATGAACTTGAATTGAGGCATGACCTGAACGGCACTCCTAGATATTGTGTACCGAGCCTGCCTGACGGATTTGCCGCAGTGGTAGGCCGTTAGCGAGTAGCGCCATCGCTGCTGCACGGGACCGAATGTTTTACGTGGCGATGCTTTGCAAACATACGCCATTGTCATTACTTGCGCAGTCAGGAACGCGGAGTTGCTTCTTCAACGGAACACAAGCATTTAACATCCTATTCAGGAGCGCTTGTGTCACAGCCATGCTCAGACTCATGCCGTGCGCAATTCACTACACTCGGATGGTGCAGGTTCGATCAGCACGATCGAAATATGAATATCGAAAAGAACACGCACGTATGCTTTTCGAAACGACGAATTCTTCGACGTTGCGAAAATTCGTCGAACAACAATGCCGTTCGCAAGGTAGCGGTGAAGTACAGGAGAAGTTAGCCGATAGGCGTGGATTGTGGCCGGGACTGCACGTTTCATCGCTCTGACCCAGGGGTCTCAAACACGCGGCCCGCGGGCCGCATGCGGCCCGCGATCCTCTCGTTTGCGGCCCGCGGCCTGCACACGACTGTCTTCGCCCCACATTTTCTTTATTTTCATAATAAGCATGTCGTGAGCTACACAGTCATGACTGGTCTTGTTTTCGTGAGGCACCCCATGTGGTCACCATGTGTTGAAGCGTAACCGTGAAACAAAAACAGTATTTCAGAATCGGCGTCCACATTTTGTTCATTTTGGAGATAGGTATCGACGTGTTGTTGGATGCTATACTGTCTCCAAATCTTCAGAAAAGACCCGTATTTGAGATTTGGGAAAGGCTTTCTTTTCATAACTGAGGGTACTTTTGGCGCAAATCAAACGAGGACACAAACACAAAAGAACAGGACGGGCGCCGAGCGTGTTTGTGTCCTCATTTGATTTGCGCCAAAAGTACCCTCGGTTATGAACCCGCACCAACTAACTCAAACCAGAATTCTGCTAGGTTTTCTTTTCAATGGTATGGTTGGCTGACAATGTGTAGGAACTAAATACAATCAAGTGACTTACGAGCGTGAAAAAACATTAGCGCACGAGGGGACGTGAAGTGCAACTCGCTCCTCGTGAGTTAGCGGCTGTGCCCTGCCAACGCGGGCACAGACTTTTCTGACTAGTCCTCTTGGGACTCAGCGCTTAGAAGCACAGAGCTCATCGCTCAGCTCAAGGCTGTCCAGAGGGCCCGGGCCGTCGCCGAAGGACTCTGTCTACCGGCCCCGACCTGGGTGGAGCCGCCGGATTGATTGGCGGTGCCTTCGGCACCGCTTTCTTTCTCCTCAGGACCTCAATAAAGTTCCTACTCACTCAGTAGCAGCTGATCGTTCATCGTCGCTGTCACACTCCTTCTCACACATACACACGCTTTCACAGCCTTCTCCGTCCAGTGAAAAATCCTCGTCGTCAAGATGGTTTCTCTTAACATCATTGCTGAAAGCAATGTGAAGAATTTTCTCCGCCGAACGACTTCGATTAGTCCGCGTCACAACGTTATCTAGGCGCGCATAACTTTTTCCTCACACACCGGTCAACAAACAAATCGCTTGCAGAGTGCTGCCATCTATCAACAAACGTACAAAAACAAGCGGCGCAGCGCTAGTAAATTTGAGATTGCTCAGTTATATATAGCGAGCTCGCGCGACTTCCCGCGTACAATGTTATGGAATTCATGCACAACGAAAGCACTGACGAATGCTATATGCATGTAAAACAAGGTGAGTTTCAACTAAGAAGGTCAGACGACAGCATTTAACTAACCTACGTGGCTATACAAAACCTCGCGAAGCTGATATGTGTACGATGTGGGTCATCGTTGAACGCGCGAGTTGGCACGTCTTTTCTCGAAAACTTCGCGTCTCGCAAGAACGAATCAGATTTATCGTGTCACGGAGGACCCGGTTTGTTCACTGATGCAGGAAACATGCAAACTCGTAGTGTTTGTTTCCTGCTAACACAGCCGAACAAGGGAGCGACTGCGTAGGGCTGCCATGGTGTCGTCTACCGATCATCCCTCAGAGGACGCTCCTAAATTCCGCTTGGCGGCACGACAGTCCATGGGCACTGCGAATAGTATTTGGCATACGAAAGTGAACCTGATGTTAATACTACATTTTTTTTCTACTTCAGATGAGCTATGCCACTGTAGAGTTCATGGCGACAAAAGAAGACGAAATAGTGCCGGGAACATTGGTGTCGAATACGAAGTGCCGATGGCCTAATGTAAAGGCTGAAAAAGCCCGTAGAACGGTCAAAAAACGTACTCCCCCCCTCCCCCCCCCCCCCCCAGGAGTCAATAAGATGCTTGGAAATTCCCTTGAAAGGGCTGTTTGGTATGTACATGTTTCAGCAAGCTGGTTAATCATGCCAAGCATAGCCATATTCGTCATGCCTTTGTGTACAGGTACTTATGAGCATGCACGAAAAAACCTCAATCGGAGCCAGTTCACCTCCGACTTGGGCAGCGACCCGGAAGGTGTCCCAAAGAAACGATGCAGACGGCCACCACAGTAGTGGGCGGAATCCTATTATGATGCGGATGAAAAAGAAGAAGCTGCCACTACTAAAGATCCAGTAACTCTCCCGGCCATGCCTAAAGATTTTCCTCTAGGTAATTGAATCCATCATCATTCCCTAGCAGATACACCTTTACCAGCGAAGTGAAACAAATGCGCTGCATGGATGCAACGAGACAAAATGACACAGGAACACGAAACGGACAAGGACCTGTCGTGTTCCTGTGTCATTTTGTCTCGTTTCATCTATGCAGCGCATCGTTTCACTTCACAATGCCATACCAACTAGCCCCAGTGGAAGCACTTCTAAACCTTTACCAGATCTCTTGCATGGCTTCTTGTGCACTCTTTAGAGCTTTTTCGCAATATGGAAGTACAAGTACTTAAGTCAATACAGGAGCAACAGAGTCATAGCTGAATAACCTAGAAAAAATTGTGTTTCTGCATAACTAGGCTGCCTCTATTTTTGTGCGAACTATGTTCTGTGCACAAGGATTGTGTAGTCATGGTTTATGTTATGTTATTTCAAATCCAAAACAATAACGAATACTGCTTTTTATTTACTGAATGCTTTTTGTTATTTCAGGCTCACTGTCTGAATCAAGTTCTTCATTCAGTGAACGTGATAGCCGCGCTATTGACACAGGTGTGTACTGCAATGCACTTTTCTCTTTGGACAATTATAAAAAGTAGTACTTGGGTTTCTGGAATGCTGCTTGTAGTTGCACTCACGTGCATCACACATATGTGGCACTAAAACAACAAAAAAACTTTATATAGAAAACACAAGTGCTTTTTACAGTTACATTTTTGATCAGCGTAAAATTCTGACCCTTCAGATTATCCTATAATGCTAATTTGTTACCTTTATGCCTTTCAGATCCACCAGTGGAAGTGGAAAGGCCACAAAGTGTACATGCTGAACATGGAAGCATCCAGAGTAAGCAGATTCAATTGTGACTTTTGTGAATGCGTTGAAAAAACGACTGTTCATCAATATAAGGATCACTCCTTTAAAGGGGCCCTGCGACACAAATTTAGCGTGTCGTTTTCATCGCTTCTTTTCGAACTGTGGAATGCACCGATATCGTTGCGCGAGTGGCAACGCCAAAAGCAATGCTGTTATAATTTTATTTCTATGGAGAAATCACACTGTTTTCGGACTGGAGCGACATACAGCGGCTATTTTTGTGATCGGCAGTGACGCTTGACCACGTGGGAGTGACGACATAGGCCGTTCGTTTTGATTGGTTCGATGCGACAAGTCGCGCGTAATATTCATACGGTCCCAGATAGACCACACTATTGTGCGCTAAAAATGATAAAAGCTCTCTCTATACTTCCTCAGATGTAAAAGGATTTCTGTTTTTAAGCATGAAAATTTCAAAACAATTGCAAGACGACGCTAGGAGCGCTGCACAACGGCCACCACCACGGCCGGACAAGACTCCCTCCTAGGAGGGAGTCCAGTCCTGCCGTGCCACCACGAGGCGAGTCGTCCGGTACGTCTCTGTAAGAGGCGCGCGGTGATTGGAAGCGGCCTTTGACGTCAGTGGGAGAGTGAAATGCGAAAGGGAACGTTTTTTCTCGTCGTCTGCTGGGGTTTTGAAGTTTGACAGCTTATAACTACCGTTACCGTGTACCGATTTCGATAATTCTTTTTGCGTTCATCTAAGTATTAGGCACTACACGAATTCCAGCGCTGCAGAATGCAGACGAAAAAGCGTCGCAGGGCCCCTTTAAGAATGGCACATATATACGTGCATACATCTTTATTGTTGGCTAGTTTTGTGCTTTAAAGCCTTTTCGCTACGATCAAAGTGGACTTGTAATGTTTCTCATTGGGACACTTTTTTTTTCTTCTTCAGACATTCTCGAGCATATGCTACGTCTCCTCAACACTATACGGGTTATGCTTCAGCAGCACGCAGACAGTATCAATAGACTTTGTGAAATGCTACCATCTGCAGCAGCGGTAACCTGCACACCACTAGTCGTACAACCGTTCAATTCCCTGCAAGAGCTGTTTGATTTTGATGCAAAGCTAACAAGGGAAACCACTACTACTTTGGTAAGCTATGATGTGTTTTTTTATAGTTTTATATTGCTATGTTCAAAACTATATATGGTTTTAAGCTCTGTCCCGAACTAGATGTCTGACAGGCTGCACGCAGTCCAAGTGCATTTGAATTAATTATGAGGCTGAACTTACTGATAAATTCTTTATTTTTACATCCTGCCCTCTATGAACATTTGACACATGCATATTGTGATTTCATTGCACGTACATGAATTAATGAAACTTGGCGCCACGGATGCAAATTGTGCGACAAAGAGAATTCTTGGATATTGTTTGAGTGACAAGCTTGCTGCACAATATTCTTGGCTCGGCCGAATGGGGAAGCACAGCTTCTCAGCCCTAAATATTGCCAAAGCAGTGGCATGTATGTCAAATTTAGTTGTTTGGTGTGGTTTATAATTATTTTTATTTAAAGGAAGATACTACTAAAAAAATATTCATAGCCGGTTGTGACATTTTTCTGCTTGTGCATAGTTTTATGCTGACTTCAATTATCAGTTTTGAGTGAGTTGCATTGTTATTGTTCTATTATTTGGCAATGTGTGAAATGTAGGTGTTTTTGTTCCCATTTTTTTGTCACTAAACCGCCATGTTTACAACCTATTAATGGCTCCTATCTTACCGCATCAAGTGTAGAATGCCATAAACAAGAGTATACGGTACATTTTAATGAACTAGAAAAATTAGAACCTGAACATCAAAGTTCAAACAGCACAACGGTACTCTGAACATGCTAAGGAAAATGCGGCAAAAATTTCATCCACGGCTGAGCATCAGAAGTACCTCAAAGGTACCTCCCAAAGTTGCCAAAATAATGCTTTGTGAGAAAAGAACATTTTAAACGTAATATTGATGGCCTGTCTATCTCGCAAAGTAGGCTTTTTAAATTAAACTTTCCTTGAGAAATAAGAAACAAAAACGAGTCAATTTTTTAAAACGTGCATTTATCATCACCATTTAACGACGTAATGCATATTGTGGTATCGTGCGTCGGACGCGACGCACGGAGAACAAAGGGCACGGCGCCCGAAGCGCCGGCCGTGAAGAAGTACAGCAGCAGCCGGTAGCCAAGCAGGAACTCATTTATTAGGTACAGTGCCGGGTATATATATATACAAGGTGGCGCCCCCTAAGGGCGAAAATACTTTACACATGAAACCGAAACTGGAACTCTATTAAATCGGAACTAGCTAACACACCACATCATCCCCCCTAGAATGAAAAGGACATGTGGGCTCTAACATCATTATACAGTGATTAATGCAGACGCCAATTGATAGACAGTAACTTGTGCAACCTTATACAACTTTAGAGAAGCACTCGTGACAAATATACCGTGTACAACCTTGAACTACACAACCTTAACATCCCCCCCCCTTTTTGAGTAACGTCCAAATGGTGAAGAAAGAAGCGGCTTGAGAAGGGAACAAGAGCAAAGTACACAGCGCACTCTAGCTGAAGGCACTTATACAACAAAATACAACAAAGAATTCACAGCATACCAGTGTACCAAGCGGTAGAACTTATAACCATTATACAATAAATAGATGCACAGCATACACACACGAATGCACAAGTATGGCACACTGACTTCAACAAGCGAGTGAAAAAAGAATTTAGGACACAAAGTCCTTAAACCTGGACGGTTTTTTACGCAACCGTTTCGAACGCCGAGGCGCATTGCGTTCTGAAGTGCTCCCTTGCGGAGCAGTAAGTTCTGTATCTTCAGATGAGCCTACTGGCTCAGTTACGCGCTGCTCAGGCACAGCTGAGAGCGTAGAGGAATAACTAGAGTCAGATGACTCGCTTAAGCGTCCCTCAATTGTAGCTGGGGACGGAGAAACTTGACGCGAAACATGGGAACCCAAAGGTTCGGAAGCATGTCCGTTAGTGTTAGGAAAAATACTGGCATGGGGACTGGGCTCGTCAGTCAAGTATTGATACGGAGCATGAGAAGAGTCCGAAGACTCTGAAGCGTGCTCGGTGCACGGTAAAACTCTATGGTGGCTGGGCACCACAGCCGGATTTGAAACCGGTGCCTGAATACCATTTCCCCCAGGGAAAGATGGTGATGCTGCAGGAATAGGAACAGAAACCAATCGTGGAACCGAGGCAGAGTATTGCGACTGGTTCTGCAAAGGTATTGAAGAGTGCAAGTGTGAAGGTGGTTCCCGTTCGGAATGGACGATTACAAGTTTAGAAGCATTCCAAACCGATCCATCACTGAGTTTAAACGCATGGGAACCCACCGCGGACATAACTGTAAACGGACCTCTATACTTGTGTTTCTTTCCTGGAACACGCACTTTGACTCTTTGGCCAACCTGAATGACTGGAGGTTTGGCTCCTCGCTTCTGATCTACATAATTCTTCAGGTACTTCTGCCTATGAAAAACTCGCGTCCTAATGGTATTGACCGAAAAGGACTGAAAAGTAGAAGGCAACGGCAGGTCAGTTATGTCAACCGCTGTGCGGGGTTGACGCTTATGGAGCAACATCGCAGGAGACGATCCCGTAGTTGCCTGAGAAGAAAAACGGTAAGTACCCAAATACTCTGTAATTGCCTTCTTTAGAGGACGTTGTTCCAGTTGAGCTAGCCGAATGTACTCTTTCAGGACCCTGTTGAACCGCTCAACCTGGCCATTTGCTTGCGGATAGTAGTTGGAAGAACACAGGTGTTGAATACCTCGTTCGGAAAGGAAAGTTTCAAACTGATGCGACTTGAACTGGGGACCGTTGTCCGTTACTAAGCATACTGGAAAACCTTCACGGCAGAAAATGGAAGTCAAGAAGGTCATGACCGCATCAGACGTAACGTCTCGAACAAAGCAAACTTCCGGCCATTTGGAGAAATAGTCAATTAAAGTGATTGCAAAGCGACAGTCTGAAGGAACATTTGAAAGAGGACCAATAACGCCCATGCCTAACTTCTCCCACGGATTCTCAGGCAAAGAATTATCACTGGCATTACGCAATGGGCACTGCCGCGGTAACTGAACAGTAGTAGGAACGCGTGCATTTACAAGAAGAACATTAGCACTGCAGTTCGATGGGCTCACCCGGTTGACTTCAGTAGCATTTAGTCGCATGTGCTCATCCGTCGATGTACCTAGACGAGCAGCCGACGACTCCGGCGTAGAGCGGCAAACTCTGGCGAAGTGTCCACGCCGTCCGCACCACGAACACGTCCGGCTCCTAGCAGGGCAGGCGGCGGAGTTGGCCCAATGCCGCGTCGATCCGCAGCGGTAACAGGCTCCCCGCGAGCCGACGCCGAAGCTGGAGAGGTGTCCGCAGCACCGGTGGGCGAGGAGGTGCTCGCAGAAGTCCCGCCGGCGCCCTCTTGCGGCGAAGCTTGGGGAGGACGGCCACCATTTGGCCCGGCATTTTGAAGAATCCGGCGAGCCGAGACGCTGTCTTGAATTGAACGCGACGACACGGCGTCTACTTGAACTCCGGATAGCTGTAGTAAGGCGCGGTCGACGCGCTCCTCCTCCTTCGCAATGTCGAGCGCCTTCTGCACGGTGAAGTCTTTGCCCATTTTGTAAAAAGTTCTTTTCAAGTGCGGCGACGCGATGCCAGAGACGATCTGGTCGTACGCAAGGATATCGCTCGCCGCGCCGAATTCACACAGCTTGGCTACTCGGCGTACTTCTTGAATAAATTGGACCGCCGACTCGTCCGGTCCCTGGCACATGGTTTTGAAGCGGGCGCGCAGACACGCCGCGTCCGGTTGAGGGTCAAAGAGTTGGCTGAGCAGCGCAAGGGCTGCGTCGTACACGTTCGGCGTCTCCTCCTGAGTTGGCCGGTCGGCACCCGGCTGCTGCTCATCTTCGGCGGCACGCAGGTAGGCGTTGAGTCCCTCGACGCCTAAGGCGTTCAGCAGCAGCGCCTTCTTGTGCTCCGGCGTGGCGTCCCTGGCAGCGGCGTCGATGTAAACTTGCAACACGGGACGCCACTGTCTCCATGGGATTGGCGGTACGCCGGGGCACTGCAGAAACGGAGGCGGAGGGATGGCCGCGTTCATGCTTGCCGAAGAGAGCCGAGACGAAAGCAGTTCAGGAGGGACGCGAAGTCGTAGACAGGCCTCGTGACAGACACCGGCACGTCAAAATACCGAAATGTAGAAGTCGGATCCGTAAAATACAGTACAGGTGGGTAGCTTGCACGGGCGCTGAGTCGACAGCACAATAAAGGAGTACGGATGCCCACCTAATCTCTTGATGCACGTGGATTGAAGGTCCTCGTCGCCAAATGTGGTATCGTGCGTCGGACGCGACGCACGGAGAACAAAGGGCACGGCGTGCCCGAAGCGCCGGCCGTGAAGAAGTACAGCAGCAGCCGGTAGCCAAGCAGGAACTCATTTATTAGGTACAGTGCCGGGTATATATATATACAAGGTGGCGCCCCCCTAAGGGCGAAAATACTTTACACATGAAACCGAAACTGGAACTCTATTAAATCGGAACTAGCTAACACACCACACATATGTTTTGTTTTGTGAAGAAAAATATCACTGTGGTAACTTCACAATTATTTGCAATAAAATGCTGCAGACAAGTGTTAACAATTTAATTCATGTTTTTTTAAACTTGCCAAAGACGAATTTTGTCTCAGCAGTGCTACCATTTTGTCTATTGCAGTAGCTAGTAAACAGAATTTGTGTCAGAAGCCAAAATCACTTTCGTGAAGGGTCCTTGAAAGTAACGGGAGAGGTTACTTCAAAAAAATTTGTACTGTTTGTGAGCCCTGGTGATTGGTTTTAGTGTGCATTTTGCTGATTAATTAGGAACAAAAAGCCGGCAGATCTCACGCATTGTTGGAATCGATGTAATGCGAAGCAGCCAGGAAGGAGCAAATCATGCTTTACATAATTTACATGTCATGTTTTACACGTTATGACCTGTCATTTATGTTCGTCATACAGTCACATCGCGCAATACAACTTTTGGTGTATATCAAGCTAGCGAACTGGACGCAAGCGCACCATGAGCGTGGCATGCAAATGGCGTTGTAGATGACATGCATGCCAAGATTTTCATGTTACCGCCTGTCGCTTATGTTCACTATACAGTCACGTCCCGCAGTACCAATTTTGGTGTATATCAAGCTAGCGAAACGGCCGCGAGCGCGCCATGAGCCTGGCATGCAAGTCATGTCGCACATGTCATGAATTCTATATCACCACTGGTCATTTATGTTCGTCATACCGTCACGTCACACAATACCAAATCTGGTGTATATCAAGCTAACGAAACGCCCGCGAGCGCGCCATGAGCGTGGCATGCAAGTCATGTCGCACATGACGTCATGATTTCTGTATGACCACTTGGCATTTATGTTCGTCATACAGTCACGTCACGCAATACCAAATCTGGTGTATATCAAGCAAGTGAACCGGCCGTCAGCGCACCATGAGCATGGCATGTAAATCACGTTGTACACATGACATGTGACATGTACACATGACATGCACGTCATTATTTGCATATTACCACCTGTCATTTATGTTGGTCATGCAGAAATGTCTCATCGTACCAATTTTTGGATATATCAAGTTATGAAAACGGCCTCAGGAGCACTTCGGCCATGGCGTGTAAATCAAACTTTTCATGACAAGTTGGTCACGATTTTCATGATATGACCAGCCATTCATGTTCGTCATACAGTCATGTTATGTCATACCAAATTTGGTATAAATCCCATTAACGATACGGCCAGGAGAGCACAAAGTCGTAGGCGGCTAGATAGATAGATAGCTAGATAGATACGCTCAAAGTCGCCGAAGTTCCCTAAGAAATGCTTTGCATTTAAAATTTCAGCTGCTGCAAGCAAAGCGCCAAAGGGTTCCGCTGCAGGCATCGAAGAGGCTGTGAAGTCATGGCTTGGCCATGCACCGGAGCGCCTCCTTTCAAAGGCACCAAAGATGAATGAGCAATGCGAGCTGCAGCAGACAGGAGGTAATTAGTTTGAAAACGTCATCCATAGTAAAATGCACTTGTCTTGTAAGCATACCCTATGTTGCTCTAAGAGAAGTATTCGATCAATGTTAAAAACCTTATCAAAATCTATTTTTATAGGAATAACATTCATCCACGAAGCATGCAGCACAAACTGCATATCTGTAGTATTATACAGTACTTGCAGTTGTCACAAACATGATATCATTGTTTGGCATTACAGATTGCAATTAAGTGAGAGTGCCTGCTCAACCAGCTCCATCTCACACTTTGAGAAAGTATGCAGGCTCCATTGCATTCTGCATTTACTTACAAAGTATAACCTTTTTTTATTCCCTGCTTTGCCATACTACGCTAACAATATGGTGTCATTGGATGTTTTCATGTGGCTTAGCCATAATGTACACTTAATCTTTCCAACGTTATTAAGTGGCATAGAAAAGCTTGTGGAAGTAATGTGTCTTCTCTTGTTCTCACTGTTTTATGATCTACAAACGTCCATGTGACCAGTTTGGCTATTCCTCCCTATTTATTTTGTCGGAATATGTGGAATGGACCTTTGGTATAAATACCATTAACGATACGGCCAGGAGAGCACAAAGTCGTAGGCGGCTAGATAGATAGATAGCTAGATAGATACATGTGAGAAATTCCCGCGCGCCACCTACGGCGGCCGCAAAGCGTTATGGGAAGCCGGAGCGCCGGCGGAGTGTCGTCTGCTCGCGGAAGCGTTGGCTCACCTCGATTCCAGCGTGCGGTCGTACTAGCGCGTCGTTGCAGGAATATCGCACGTGATAACCCTGCTTCAGTCTGCACTTACAGAAGAGGCGAAACCCAGAGCAACATGCATGATACCCAGCAAACATTATATCCTTGACTAAGTGTTGACACGGGAAAATGCTCACATACCCGCGAAAAGGCCCATTGAATTGGAAACTCTGTACGGCTTTCGCGGCGAGTCCCCTGCGCTTTGTTGATCGTATTTTCAGGTAGCGGAAGCTTTCCTCGCTTGTTTTATTGTCAGCATGACAATAAAACATTATTAGTACTTTTTGTTCGGCACTATCGCTCGTGATATGCTTCCGCGCGATACGCAGGACCGTGGCACTTCGCGCATAATAACCGATGTCAAAATCGCACCCTTATAAATGGGTTCGAGCCCAACTACGCTTCAAATGCTGCGTGTTAGAAACTTTGCACTCGCGACGCTGAGAGTAGTATAAGCCAGCTACCGAGACGTCCGTAGAGCGCCAAGTGAGTGCTGTCGGGTGTGGAGATCGCACTGCATGAAGCGAGAATATCCTGCCCATTTGACTTCCCTGTATTTGTTTTCGAACAGCGTAAAACATGCTGTCTCTGTGTCGTGCCTGTTTTCTCGACCGTGAGTTGGAAATTAACTCAAGAATTTTGGACCTGATTACGCAAAAGGTCGTGACTCCAGAGTTAACAATGTTAAAGAATATATAACAGAATGGGCGTTCGTGTGCATAATTTACACAATATTCCATTTTACTGTTTGAGCTCCCTTGTTTCATTACAGTTTATGATTATGCTAATTTAGTGATTTGTGGTTTCGATGCAGATGCCCCTCGGCTGCCGAAAAGCATACAGCTGTTCCTGTCGCCTTAGCAAAAGGCCAATGAACAAAACAACTGAACGACTTGCCACAGGCGTATTCATAAGGAAAAAATCTGTAGCATGAGCATTCTCATGATGCTAATAAGCACTCAGTATCTGGGTGCTTAAACTGCAACTAGCACTCATTGCCTTGATACATGGAACCAAAAAATGAGATACGTGAAGCCAAGATAGGTGACGCTTCTAGGTTTACGGTGAATAACAAGCAAATCCGTTTCAACATAATCAAGCAGCAAACAGCAAAATAAACACTACTTAAGAGTGCAATAAAAAAACTCTCAAGGTTTCTTATGCATTCGCCCGAGATGACTTGAAGGCGAAAGCAGTCTTCTTTTTCTTCAGTCGATGTATTGGTCCTTCCCGCACCCCTGCGACGTGTTCTGCACCTGACGTGGATTTGCACTGGTTCTATATGACCGGAAGCATTCCAAATTTTCAGCGCCTTACCTGGTTTTGCTCAGCCTCCGTGATCGGTCCACCAGTCGCGGAGGCAGTGCAAAGCAACGATGTCGTGTGATGACGTGATCATGAGACGTCATGATGACCTCACACATTCTGGTGACCTGTGATGTCACGACGACGTCATATGGTGACGCCATCACTCTTGTTGATGCGGCGGGACGCCAAAGCCACCGACGGGCAATTTTTGTGCTTTTTAGACGAAAACTTTAGACGGGAAATTTGACCGTCGGCTTCCCGCGTCGGCGGCGTCGAGTCATGCGAAAATTCATCATCACGTGATGACGACACCATATATGACGTCAAAGATCGCCAAAAATTGTGACGTCATGAAGACGTTCCGTGACTTCGCATGATCACGTCATCACATAACATCCTAGCTTGGTCAAAGGTGGTCTTATCCCGGAGGCAATGCAGAATCGTGAGGTACCTCCGATCTTCGAGGCTGTGCAAAACCTCGTTAGATGCAGCAAGCTTTCGAAGTGTGGTGGAATGGTGGCGGGCATGGGCGTCGGCAGGGGGTGCAAAAGCGGCACTTGCCCTCCTCAAGTCACAACAGGGGAGCTATTCTCGTGGTGTCCACTCAGTGGACATGTCCACTTCGGCCTCCACAGATTGGCTAAGCTCGGCGAGCAGCGCGCCGCCTGTTTCCGGGATTTCTTCCGCAACGTCATTTTGACGGCACACAGCATTCACAACTCTCGACACAAACGAGAAAGACGGAGAGCGTTTCGCCCCCCAACGAATGCTGCCCCCAGAAATCCGCTTTTGAACGCACATCTCGGAGGCCGTGCATGAACTCTAATCACGTTAGCCCTTGAATTAGGTTTAACGCGGCCGCCCGCCTGACGCACAAGGTCGGTACGCATTCTCTGCATCGTTCTTCAAACATATGAACACGTTCATACGCAAGTTCAGACTTGTCAAGTTTGTTTAAGAGTCCTGTTACTATTCGCCTCGTGTGCGACCGATGGCGGCGCTGCGAACGGCGCTCCGGTGACGCAAGGGCGGGGATTCGGCTTTTGTCGTCTGCTACGCTCTGGCTAAAACAGCAGCATTTTCGTTATAGTTCGCCTGCGTCGCACGGCGTTCCTCGACTACTAGCTGCATTTTCTTCTTATGATATTTTTTTGAGATGACTGCTAGCATTACATGAGTTTAAGAAACGTTAACATTTAACATATCTTCTGTATACCTACAGCCATCGCGGGCAGCTTCATGCCCCCGAGTTCGTAGCGTCGCTCACTGGGCTGGATGGCGTTGAAATAGCTTACGTGAAAGCGCGAACGCCCTCGCCAAGTGAGTTAAAGAGAGTCTACGCTGCTTTGAAATCGCAGCGCGATCAATTTTGCGGCTTATTAGCAAAAATCAGCGTTGTGTAAACAGACTTGAGATGAACTAAAATTCACGCTCCACTCCCAATTGTAGTCACGTGGACTTGTGCAGACACGACAGCCGACAAAATGAAATCTATAAGTTCATCGACCACCGGGTTAGTGCGGACCACTATCATAGATTGGGCGAGCTGGATGCAAATAAGATCGCTCGGAATGAAACGCCAGCAGTGGTGCGCGTGGTACAGTTCGATTCTTATGATTAGAGATAGATACGTTCATGAGCCGCATTCATGTTTTCGATCGCGCAGTGCTGCCTACTCGACTGTGCGAGCCTGCCAATGGTAATGACAGGATGGCGCGCACTATATTTCTAATGCTTGGGCAACGCCATCCGCTGCAGTGTTCGCGTTTCACTTGACACCGATAATACAGCTTCGTAAATATTAGGAAAAATCGGCGCATGTGTCCAGGAAGAGGAGGAAGAGAGCTCTTTCCCACCATTCTTTTGGCCCCTGTGGCTGATTATTGTGATTCTTTACCGTGCTGTAACAAGATTGAATATTTTAAGGTGGGAGCCTTAGATTCCACATAAATTGCGAAAATTGACCGTCGGCGTCCCGCGTCGCCAGCGTCAACACGAGTGATGCGAAAATTCATCACATGATCACGTCATCATGACATCCCAGACCGACAAAATTTGTGACGTCATAACGTCATGTCACATGATTACGTCATCACATGACATCGTCGCTTTGCATTGCCTCCGTGATTGGTGGGCCGATCTCGGAGGCGATGCAAAACCAGGTGATGTGTAGAAAGCTTCAATGCAAAACCACGTTACGTCCAGAAAGCATTCAGAGGGGGGGGCGGCGAAGGAAGAATACATCGACTCAAGAAAAAGATGGCTTTCGCCTTCGAGTCAACTTAGGCAAATGCATAAGGAACTCGAGTCTCTTTAGTACAGTGATCGCACCAAGCCACACCAGGAGTCGACCGTTGAGACTGATTTACAGTATTTTATTGCAAATACATCTTTCGATGCGAAAGCTTTTATATTTATCAACGTTAGTATGATTACACTAATTCCGTTCAGCATATTTTCAGACCACCGTGAACGAGTGAACAAACGTCGATTTATTAACGTAAGGATTAAATTATGTTGCAAAAAATAAAACTAAAACAAAAGAAAATCACTCCGGACAACCTACCGATATTTCATACACCCGTCGTGCATCCCCTTTAGACTCACCCTGTTTATTTCGTGTTTCAATTTAAAGTACTTGCGACGCGCTTACACAGCAGCTGTTAAAAATGTGTATTTAATCAAACGTTGTTGCCGGTAACGCCACTTAATTTATTTGAATGACATCACACGTCGTTTGTCATGCTCCGAACATAGGAATTGAATCGAAGAAGCAGGCTTGGCAACCGAACACGCGCAGCACGCGGTATACATTTATTGCGCTTTAACGCAGACATGGAAGCTGAAGCCCGAACGCTGAAGTCAGTTATCGAAAACGGGCAGCAAAGTCATTTTGAGTGCGCCACGGCCATAGAACAGTCGCGAAAAGAAAAAATTCACCATAGAAGCAGATGTACACATGGATGGCTAGCAGACGACAACAGGAGCAATCGACACAGAACGTGCTCCTGACGGCAACTCCGCTCGATTTCGCGGTGCATTTTACTTGAACATTCAGTACAAATTGCTTTATCAACTCGCCCACCAATGTTTCAATAACTCGAGCGCGATAGACAGGCTGGCAGCGTCGAGCAGCCTTCACGTAGCGAACGCGCGCGCGAAGAGCTGCATCCGAGTCCCCTCCCTGACGTCACACGCGAGAGGGCGCCACTCCAAGATCTCGAGGCGAATATATTTAGTCCACTTTCTTTCTCTTCATGCTGGGAATGTGCTGGCGGGTTCGGTGCGTCGACGTGGTCAAGAGCGCCATGACGTCACGGCTCGCCGCTTTTTCCAGTAACTGAATGCACTCCACCAAAATGGACATGGACACCGCGAGAATCGCGCCCCAGCACTTGCCGCCCACACAAGCTACACCAGTGCTCTCCCCCTTCCCCAGCCGCGATGCAAGATGGGTTAGCACACAAGACAAAACCCCGCTGACAATCCTAGACTGGAGGAGTAGAATTATGACATCGACTAAGAAGAAGATGGCTGTCGCCTTCCAGTCTTCTTCCGCGAATGCACAAGAGACGCTGTGAGTTTTTGACAGGGCATCTAAAGCTTTCGCCTTCTAAAATTCGCCTAGTTACACGGCATGCTTCATGTGTAAAGTCCCATCACAGTGAGTGAGAACACAAGCATCTTAACAAAGGTCAAACTTAGCTGCAGCATCACAAAAATTCAACTCCTGAAGTAGCACCGAGCAATGAAACGAAACATCCGGTGTCTTTCGCGTGTTATCACATCCAAGAACAGGAACAGGTTTGTCCGCCGCTTTCCTTCTTCTTGTTCAATGATGATTCTGGCTATTTGGGACGAACGACACAGTCTAGTTTGCGTGCAAGAAAGTCGGAGCGCTCAGAAGTAGCCATTTCTTCACAACAGCAGCAATTTCCACCATCCAAAACCATTCACGGCGCGCGAACAAAGCAGGCGAAAGCGAGAACGCGTCTGCTCTGCCCGCCCGGCGCTCCGCTCTCCCATAATCCCCCAGCGCCGATCCACCAGGGGAAGGCGCGGCGCTGCGATTTCTGGAAAGGTCCATACCCGCTACTTGTTTATTTGTCATCATCTTATTGAAACATTTAAAGGTATGTCACCACCTTTTTATAAAAGCATTATAAATGATCGTTTTTAATTATATTCATTAGCAGAAAAAAGTAAAAAAAAAGTCAGGATGGTACCGGTCATGGCTTTACAGTGTCATTTTAATGCAAGTTCCTACTTTTAATATAAGATAAGCATATCAGGTCTCTGTGATCGCAAAGCAAGCTAGCTGTACTTTTTAAGACTTATGTAATCATTTCTATGTAGATGACATTGTGTTGTGTTAAACGGCACCAGTTTAATGCAAGTTAACATCTTGCAATTGAAAAATGTTCACAATATGAACCTCTTCTTATGATTGTTTTGTTAGTATAGTGGATTTCATGTCATGTCTTGGCCGGTTTTGCTTCAGTGCTGTCATGACCATAGGTCGGCAAACTCACTCATGAGTCGACTCACTCAGACTCAGATCGAGCCGTAAGTCTGAGTCTGAGTGAGTCCGGGTGAGTAATATTTTGGTGAGTTTGAGTCCGAGTGAGTCCGGTTGAGGAAAATTTTGGTGAGTCTTAGTCCGAGTGAGCCCTAAGCTCAAAATGTATTTGTTGAGTGAGCCTGAGTGAGCTCTACACTTTTTTGCTGATCTACGGTTCTACTTACGCAACTTAGCTTTACTATCAGTCTTACGTAGGTTCACGTTTATACTCATGCCGACTCACGCATACTTCAAAGCACCACGTTCATACGCCAGCTCAATATTTATTGATCAGAGGCGTGAGTCACGGAGTAGGGGGGGGGGGGGTGCCGTGACTCCCCCCCCCGCCCCGAAAACTCTGCCGGGAATTTTTGATAAAACTATTTCATGTGAGTTATCTCTTTAAAAAATATATAAATAAGTCCTTACTGGATTGCAACCACTGATAAGGTACGAGATGAACAGGCGCCAAGTACAGCACCGATTACGCGAGATATTGGTGTTAAAGAGCACTTACACCAAGTTCAAAGAAGCCAATTGTACGCTAATGGACTCATGAGTCGGCTCACGCAGACTCACTCAGACTCAGATGGAGCCGTGAGTCTGAGTATGAGTGAATCCGGCTGGGAAAAATTTTCGTGAGTCTGAGTCCGAGTGAGTCTGGCTGGGAAAAATATTTGTGAATCTGAGTCCGAGTGAGTCCGGCTGAGGAAAGGTTTGGTGAATCTGAGTCCGAGTGAGTCCCAAGGGCAAAGAATATGTTTCATGAGTGAGTCTGAGTGAGCTCCACATGTTTTGCCGACCTATGGTCATGACTGTACACTACCATTTCGGTTCCAAGTTCCTGTTTTGTATAAAAGAAAGATATGCGTATCAACTTCCTGTGATAGCAAAGCGAGCTAGCTGGAATATTTTTAATGTATCTGATTGTCACTCTGTAAGTAATATTGTGTTGTGTTAAACTACACCAGTTTAATGAAAGTAACATCTTCTAAGTGAAAAATGTTCGCGCTTTCAGCCTCTTCATGCTTTCATTTGTAATGTTCTTGAACATTTACTACTATTTATGACGTAGTGTCATTCATGTTTTTGATCTAGTCCTGTCATGGCTTCTCAGCGCCATTTTAATGCAAGCTCCTACCTTTGATATAAGATAGGCATGTCAGCTCTCTGTAATAGCAAAGCAAGTTAGCTGGACTTTTTAAGACTGATCTGGTTATCTCTGTCTATATGATGTTGCGTTATGTGTTGCATTATCTTGCACTTGAAAAATATTCACATTGTGAACCTATTTTCATGTTCTTTTTATTTTAATGTCGTGTTATGTAACAAACTGCATCAGTTCAATGCAAGTTCGCCCTCTCTTCACAATGTTTTTTTGCGATTATAGTAGATTATTTATAGCTTTTTTCATGTGTTTTCCAGTTTCGCTCTAGTGATGTCATGGACTTGCACCAAGATGGTACATCTTGGTGCAAGTCCCTTTTTTTGAATGTCAGAGAAATATGTATATCAGCTTCCTGTGACAGTAAAGCAAGCTATCTGGAACGTTTAAGACATATCTTATTCTTTCTGTGTATATTATCCACAATACCACTGTTTGGTGTTGTGTTAAACTGCACCAGTTTAATACAAGCACACATTTTGTAAGAGTACAATATTTCCGATCTTCAGCCTCTCGTGATGAACTAAGTCAACTGAAATCATATTACAGATTTCTCACATATATTGCAAACTTTTATTCATGTTGAAAAGTGTGAAAGTTTGATGTAGGTTCCAAGATTCAAGATGCGACGTCACATCAGCATAGTGTTGATGGAGAATGCTTGAAACGGAGTTTTGCCCACAAGACAAGAGTACTTAAGCTAATTGTCCCTCTGCTTTGTGCAGGAGTGCTCGTGGAACAATAAAATGCTGTCTCTGTTTGACACTATTCGCGAAGTTCTGGAGGCTATTCACTGTAGAGCACGAAGCCGTGCCTGAAGCCCAAAGCATTTCTGAAGGTGCTCATTTTTCTAACCTGGATGACTCTGTACAGTGTGCAAGTAATTCGCCACGTAGCTACGAGTCGAATAAACGCTGTCAGAATACCCGAGGCACAATTTCAGTAGTTGCAGTAGTCCAAAAAGACAACTTCCTAGAAGTCCTCAGAAGGTGGGCCCTTGAGAACATCTTAAGGAGAAAAGTGCTTATAGACTTGCAAAAGCTTCTCAAACGTCATGGCTGCTTTTGTGTACTTTATATCGCAGATTACGTGTATGCACTCCTGAAAACACATCAAGAAAATAAGTATGTCGTGACGGCTGTGAGCCTAGGTGCACGGTTACTTTGGACTTGCCGCCGGACTGCATAATTCATCGAGGTTTGTGAAGAACATTCCAGGCGTTGTTTCTCTCACAGTTAATGTAGATGTTCAAAACGTGTACTAGCTCAATTGATGTAGCTCCCCAGATTCAAAGTAAAGAAGCTGTGACATCAGTTCTCTGTGATAATTAACAAGTCATTGAGATTACTGTGATCATTGTGTATAAAATTTCATGTGAAGGAAGCTTGTTCGGTTTTAAGTCATTTGCAGTTTATAAAATATATATAAATTGCTGAACCCTGCACTATCTGTCCCTTCCTTTCTTGCTTCCTTCCTGTTTTGCTTTATATCTTAGTTGCAGCATGCTACGCTGTAAGAAAAGCCAGGCAAGTTAATGCTACAAAAGCTTTCAACCTGGCAGGTATGCACCAAGGCGTTCATTATGGGCGCGATCTTGTTTGCGTGCTATAATAGAACGTTCGCTCTTGTCATGTACAATAGGTCGAGGCTCGCGTAAACGTCCCGGTTGTAGCGCGTACGCTAGACCCTCGACCAATCGCGTATGGCGAGAACGAACGTTCTATGTTCTATTGTGAAGCATCATCAGGCAATGCATGCCCGATGAACGTCCTTTAATTTCGAAGATATTCCCACGGACGTCCATTGCATATACTGAAAGGGCTAACTGCATGTCCGTTTTTTGTCCGAATGCACGGTATTTGGCACCCGTCGGACGTTTGACGGATCGCCAATTTTCTTGCGCATAAGGGTCCTATGGACGTCCATAATGCAGCTGGCGGATTTCTGGGGATCTCCATCGGACATTTCTATGTCCAAAACTGGCATACCAATGGATGTTCGTTGGACTTTCAGTGCCCATTGGGTTGGTGTTCTCCAAGAAACTCGCAACTCGGAAAACGACCCCTCTTCAACCGCCAGTTCCACTGACGAAACGACGACCACCGCCCCGACTAATTTCCCGGCCTACTACAGAGAACTTCTGGCGATATACGAAGCAGTGCCACACTTTCGCCATATTCTCGAAGCACAGAACTGCACAATCTATACCGGACCACAAGCCTCTTACCTACGTCCTTCTCTCAAAGTCTCGACAAACTCCCGCCTGTACAGCAGAACCAATTCTCGTTCATTGCACAGTTCACCACCGACATCCAACATGTCAGCGGAATAGACAACGTGGTCGCCGACGCGCTTTCACGCGTAGCAGCTGTAGCGATAGACAGAGACGAGAGACGTCGTCGTGAAGGCGGCCAACGTGGCCGTGCCGCTGTCCCGCCACTTTATTGAGCGAAGGCCAAACGGAGCGGCGGCAGCTGCTGGCGTCCAGTTCCGCCAGGCGCGTGAACCCGTTCTAACTGTCTCGCGGCTCGAGCTCAGCATGAGCTGCACGAGAGGCGCAGCGCGGTGGCTAGTCAAAATGCTGACGATGATTAAGGTTGATGATGATAGCGCTACAGATACTCCCCCCTGCAGAAATGAACCCGTACTGAAAAACTATGGAGGCGTATATACAAGTGGTTACAACTCAAGTCGAAAGGGTCCGTGGGTAGTCCAGTCGTCAATGTGAAGTGTCCATCGGGAGCCAATGGCTCTCTGGTGGGCGGCTCTGGGAGTTGCGCAGCGGACGAGAAGCAGGACAGCAACAAACTGTCAGGAGGAGCAGTTGGTGTCGACGACATTGGGCGGTAACGTTGGCCGTGGTTCGGGAGTGCTGGTGTGGACTGCGGTGTCGGCGCAACACCAACCTCGGCGTTGTAGGGCGTTCGGTGTGCTGGCACGGGTACACAAGTCCACGGATGCGGCGACATCGGTCTCGAACAACCGCACCACGTGCACAGCGCGTATTGAGGTGCAGGGGAAGTGGGTGGCCAGTGCGTCGGGTAGAGGTAGACGCTGGAGTCGTCTCAAGGACCATGCCTGCACCACGTGGCGCCGTAAGAGAGGGGGTGAAAAAATGCCGTCTTGACTGACGCCGAGTGTGGTGGTTTTGTCGACGTAGAGCCACATGCGATAGAGATGGGGTCCCATTGGGCGTCGTTGTCGTTGTGACGAGCGCGTTTGCATTGTGGACACCCGCTTGGTGGCTGCCGGCCTGCGTCAACGGTTCCGGAGGATGTATGCCGCGGAACGCTGCAGGCGTGCACTCTAGAGGAGGGTTGGCCGGCGCACCTGTGCACGTGGAACGACTTTCGGTAGTCGGCGCACGAGGGCTGGTGCACAGATCAGCATGGTCAATGGCTTCCTCTATGATAGGTCGGGCAAGAGTGGTCTGCTCTGCCATAGCAGGGCCAGGCACGTCGTCCTCAGGCGCGTCAGTCATAGTTGCAGCGTCGTTGAAGTTCGGCCGTAGTTGGTTGGGGGGCTCGAACTTCGGCTGCGGGAGAGTGCGAGGGCGAGGCTGGTTGCTGCTGGCAAATGACGCAGAGCAATGAGGTCGACGGAAACTCACGTTCGTTAGTAATCGTCGACGGCGACGCCTCCGTAATTGGTGGGTGAAGAGCGGGTGGGGAGATCGTCCACGGCCGTGTCAGACTCCAGGGCGTGCGGCAAGGTAGCCGTACTGCAGTCTGACGTCTTCAAGGCGTCACGAGCCGTCGAGGTTGGGGAAGACGGGCGAGTGGCAGGCATGCGGGACGGACCCTCGTACCTTCGGGGACCCTCGGGGAGGTCCTCGGGAAGGTCGGTCAACGCAGGGGCGTCTTCTGCCTGGTCGTCGTGGTCGGGCGCAGGAATGGGTGCTCCTGTGTCCGGACCCGAGGTAAAAGGAATCGTAGCCGGGGAAGAAATGTCGTAGTAAAGGGAGAGCTGCGGGCTGGCTTTTAGAGCTGGAGTCGACGGAGGGGAAACCCGGAAGTCGCGGCTCATAGGAAGCGGGCGGTATATTTCCCCGTAGGAGGCCAGCACCGCTGTGCAGAGGTCGTCGTATGGCTGCTGGCTGGATGTCGACGCGGCCGCGAGATGGCGGAGCTCAACCGGGAGGGCGTGTAGCAGGATGGCGTGCATCTCCGGTTGTGCGGTGACGCCATCCACCATGAGAATGGCATCCAGCTGCTTAAACCACACTCGGGGGTAGACCGGGTTGAACGGTGGCACTTGCGGGTAGGGACGTCGAAACATGGCAGTGGCCGCTCGTCGAAAGGCGTGTTGTCCGGGTCACCACTGTAGCGATAGACAGAGACGAGAGACGTCGTCGTGAAGGCGGCCAACGTGGCCGTGCCGCTGTCCCGCCACTTTATTGAGCGAAGGCCAAACGGAGCGGCGGCAGCTGCTGGCGTCCAGTTCCGCCAGGCGCGTGAACCCGTTCTAACTGTCTCGCGGCTCGAGCTCAGCATGAGCTGCACGAGAGGCGCAGCGCGGTGGCTAGTCAAAATGCTGACGATGATTAAGGTTGATGATGATAGCGCTACACAGCCATCAGCTCGGTGCAGATAACAGCGGACGTCCTCGCCGAGGCTCAGACTACGGACGCCGAAGTGCAGGAACTTCTCAAGGGCAGGTCCTCACTACAGCTACAACAAGTCCCCATTCCAGGGTCGACAACCACAAGCTGTTGCGACATGTCGACAGGACGAAGCAGGCCTTATGTGCCCCTGTCCCATCGCCGTGGTCTTTTCAACCATCTCCACAACCTCAGCCATCCCGGCATACGCGCCTCTACACGCCTCGTGGCTGACCGCTATGTCTGGCCCTCTATGCAGCGGGATTGTCGCACCTGGGCGCGCTCCTGCACTCAATGCCAACGCGCTAACGTCACCAGGCACGTCACGTCACCACTCGTAACATTCTCTCTGCCCTCTGGTCGGTTTGAACACGTCCACCTCGTCTTATAAAAAAGCGCAAAATGACACGGGGACGAAGCATAGACACACACAGGACAAGCGCTTGTCCTGTGTGTGTCTATGCTTCGTCCCCAGTGTCATTTTGCGCTTTTTTATGACGAACCTTCTCCAACAAGGCCAAAACAGCCGTATTGCCGTCCACCTCGACAACATTGACCCTTTCCCCAGGCTGGACCCTATCGCGGCTGCCTCACCGCCACTATCGACCGGTACACTCGACGGCCCGAAGCATGGCCCCTCGAGGGAATCACCGCGGAAGATGTCGCCTCGGCCTTCTTCACCGGCTGGATTGCTCGTTTCGGCGCCCCCCGCCGCGTAACCACCGACCAAGGACGACAGTTCGAGTCGCACCTTTTCAGGCTCATCGGGCTGACCATCGGTTTTGAACGCTTCAGGACCTCCAGTTACCACCCCTGCGCCAACGGAATGATCGAGCGTTTCCACCGACAGTTCAAAGCAGCCATTATGTGCCACCCTGACTCAACCTGGCTCGAGGCCAGCCCAGCCGTCATCCTCGGTCTTCGCGCCACCTTCAAGCCGGACATCCACGCTACACCAGCAGAGCTCGTCTACGGGGAACCACTCCGTCCCCCAGGTGAATTTCTCGCTGCACTGCCATCCAGCACTACGACGTCAGATCCCACCGAATTCGTCGCGCGGCTGCGACGCACCATCGCCGCCTTAGGCCCGTCACCTGCAGCCCACCACTGCAAGCCTACACATGTTGTGTTCAAGGAGCTAGCATCGTGCACGGAAGCTTTCCTCCGCGACGACACCGTCCGCAAGCCTTTCCAGCCACCCCACAGCGGACCCTACCTGGTCGTCCATCGCGATGACAAAAACTTCACTCTGCGCCTGAACGGGAACAACGTCCGCGTCTCGATTTACCGGCTCAAGCCCGCAGACATCGCTGCGAACGAACCGGGCAGCGCCACTCCATCTACACGTATCTATCCACAGCCGCTGATGTCGCAGCCCGCTCCTTTCACGACACGCTCTGGATGTCTGGTACGCCTCCCAGATTTCTACAGACCCTGAGGGCTCTGCACTCCCCCTGGGGAGGGGGGGGAGCGGAGGTGATGTGGCGACACACTGCGCGCAAACCGGCGTTACACGGCCGTATGCTGCAACACGCCTCCGATAAGGGACAGCGCCACCGCAGCGTCACCGGAGCTTACGTCACCGACGGTGGCTATAAACCCAAGCTGCAAAGCTCGGAAGTTATCATTCCTTCTCTAACCGTTCGAGCGCAGCGTCGGTATGCTCGCCCCGCTGCTGCTACTACGCTAATAAACAGTCGTTATGTTTTATGTTGGGATGCGTCCTTCTGTCGACACGGCATCCCACAATGTTTTCCACGCGAGCAACGGGTCCAGAAAACCAGTCAGAACCATCGCATACGCCCACTGCCGTAGCTACAATGGCTTCCAAGCAGCTGCAGCAAGCCTCCGCGGCAACATTGCTTCGGAGCGGCAGCACAGGGAACGCGATGGAATTTTCCGAACTGCTTGGCGCCGATGCGACACCTGTCTATAACCCCTTTTGCGTTCTTGCCTCGGAAAACTCGCTTGGAAAGAGCTTTATCAGGTAGGGTCTTGCACTTTGTCTGCTGCGAAATTTTCCAAGAAATATGAGGGGGGTGTTCGGCGCTCCCAAGATACCTGAACACAACGCACGCTTTGTTGCCATATACCCTTCATCCAAGTTTTATTACCATGAGCACCGCCATGCATTCCCGCTACACACATTTCACGTCACTCTCATCATTTCAATACTTATGTGTCTTACCCGCCTGCGGGCGCGGAATTTTAGGCTCCTTTACAGCCACATAACATTATCATAGTGCATATCCTCTACATATCACCGTAAATCACGTACCAATGTTATTCTATCATCACTATTCATGGCGCTCTTTGGCCAAGCATGGCCCTTGCGCCACTAAAACCCACATATCATCATCAACAACGCACGCTTTGCGACCCAAATTGCTCGGAGGAAAGCCTGGCAGCATCAATGCAGCGCGAGTGCGCGCCATCGAATGCAGGATGACACGTCGGCTTCCACGGCCACCTTGTCAGGCACGCTAGGTCGCTCTGCGGATACTGACCACACTGCAGATGATTATCGGCCGCCGATCCAATCAGCGTTACACACACTCTGTAGATCATGCTCACCTGACCTGGTGTTAGGTGAGCTGACGGTGTTATCGCGGCATTGGGCTCACAAGTGAGCTGCTTATGGCGAACCTCAAGTGCTACTCGTGCAGGATAGTGAGTTCCAGGTCCATGGGTAAGAAAGGAGCCGCTCAGGTTGGATAGCTCCACACTGTCACGCAAAATCCACCTTTTCAGCGCTGTGTTACCGGTAATTCCTTACCACCCTAAAGCTTCCGTAATAGAGACCTGCCATAAACTCGGGCACCAGAAGAATATGTGGCCAGCATTCGACGAAGGAAGATAACAAATGCGCGGCCACCCCGCACATGGTAATCGCGAGATCTGTCCGACAGAAGCTCTATGCTGCAAGGGTGGAGGACATCATATTGCTACTGACCCGAAGCTGCGTGCTCGGCAACACGCAACTAAAACCTTGAGGAACGGCATACTGCGTCGTATCTCACAGTCACTACGAAAGGAGCGTCAGCTACAAGCTGAACCTCGTCACGTTAACTGTACAGTCAACCACAAAAGGTTGCGGACCACGCGAGCACGTGGCCAAGAGCCTCTTCGTGACACTTCCGCTACATCACCAGCGATCGACAGCAGCGCTACGTTGAAGACTCATCCCTCCTTAAATCTACGGCCTGTCTATTTTCGCACTGTGCGCAAATATTTTCTACCTATCTATTTTAACGAGACGCGCTCTTTGGTAGCCAGAGCTACTTGCTTATATTTTGAGAGCAGTACATCAGTACAAGTCATCAGACGGCGTATTCTTCGGCTGTCATCAGTTTTATTTTCGCGCAGCCGCGCTTTTTTTTTTTTCGTGAGTGCGCGAGTGAGTGGTGAGGCAGCCATGGGACACAGATGCTTAGTCAGTACTAAGAATTTTCCGTTCTTCGCCCATCGCTAAGTGGTAGTGGCGGCCGGGATTTGATAGTCTGCGCCCATGTTTTGCTGCGCAAAGCCCGAACACTACGCTGCTATAGGCACCGTGCATACGTTAGGAGCCGCCACAGTCGCGCGCTGCCTTCAGCGCCATAGCGACCACGGCAGCAGATTTGGCGGGATACGGGAACAGACGTCGCAAGCAGCGGCAAGCCACTGCGCCGTCCTCTGGTGCTTCGCTTGAGGCGTTTTCGTTCCCGTTTGCTTTTAAAAGACTGTAAATTGTTAGCAGCCGCCAGAGAACCGTAGTGTTAGCGCGTGTGCTTTTTTCGCCAGACTTTGTGCACCCTCTGGCGAAGTGGCCACATGAAATTCTTCTCGAAAACGACAGCGGAGGCCACGAGCCCGTTGAGCGAAACTGCAAGCGTGTACGGGGGCCGCTTCGCTCACTAAACGATCAAAGCTTATCACCCTCGGGCTAACGCGGCAGCAAACATGGCGGCAACTTGAAACAGACGACATCAGCGATTATACAGTCACGGCCGCTGCAGGGGTGCTATCGCGGAGCGATGCCTTATGCGTTATACTGTGCTATTATCGCACAACACTCGCGGCTGGCTGATCGCGTTGATAACGCGGACGGATCTTTGCTGTGACCACTGGCCAAGCGCGAAAAGCACGAAAAATATTGACATCGGAAAAGGCGTCGTTCCACGATTGCTCCCCTGTGCGAGAGGCTGAGAACATCCAAATCTGCGTTTGTTGCCGCTAGACCCGCCTTCATGAGTTACGTCTGCACGGAGCCTATAGTGGTTACATTTCGAAAAATAAGAAATAATCGGGTCCGATGGCTCTTTTTATAAATTTATTCACCAGACACATACAGAAGTGTCATGAACATAGATCTTTCAAAGGTCTTGTAGGAAGTGAAATGTCCGCTGTTTTCTACCACATTATTGATGCGTATGGTAATCGACTCTTACAAAGATTTAATAATGTTCGGTCGACCGCGCAGGTTTTCCCATTCTTGTGCGATCGCTTGCCACAGCGTGTCGGCCGTGCGGCCGCGGTCGGCTCGTGTGGACAGCCGTTTCTTCAAGATGCCCCAGACATTTTCTATGGGATTCAAGTCGGCGTGACATGGAGGCCACTCAAGCTGCTGGTGGTGGTGGTGAAAAACATTTAATAACAAAAGAGAGGTGTAGAACCTCGTTAGAGGTCCCTAGAGACTAGGTGGAGTCTCTATTCCGGGACCCCATTGGTTGACGCCGCCGCCCTGGCTCTCTGTACCAAGGCCCGCTGGGCCTGAAGGTCTGAGCAGCCGAGCAGGGCCGCCTCCCAGTCCTCTCGCGTAGGGTTTGGCTGAGGAGTAAGGGCTGTGTTATTTTGACAGGCCCACACCATGTGGTAGATGTCCGCCACCTCCCCACAGTGCTGGCACTGCCCTGTGACCATAGGGTCGAAATGTTTTATTATTGCTGGACACAGCATGGTATTTGTCTGGAGTCGCAACAGAATGCGCTCGTCTGCTTTATTCAACCCCCCGTGCGGGGGGAGGGTAGCGGCGATGACTTTCTTTATAATAATCCAGAATTTCCTAGCAGCATGTTCTTCTAGCAATGACTGGACGACACGTGCTTTATGTACCGGGCTGCTGTCGTGTTGAAAAAA
>JALIZH010013026.1:0-67430 GCA_030522465.1 Rhipicephalus appendiculatus
ACACACAAGGAAAGGGGGGCGGAAAAAAACTGAACAAAAAGAAACACTCACACATGCTCAAGAAATACATCAAGAGAGGGGCTATCCTCGATCCGGCGCCCACGTATCTCGAGGTCTGTTAGCTTCCTTGCCATCCCCTTCCTTTGCGTGTATATATTTTGTCATGATTCTGTAAAAATAAACAGTTGTTAGTCGCGCTTGTGTTGTGCCGTATCGTCCTTTCTTCGTCGATTTTGTTTCCTTGCAGCGCATAAAAAAGTTTACACTATGTAGAACCAACTGGCCCCTACCCTACATAGCTCGTACCTGGCCCCTACCCTATATAGCTCGTAACTGGCCCCTACCCTATATAGCTATATAGCTCGTAAGTCAGGCACGCTCACGCCAAGCTTCGCTTGCCCCTCTTTCCGCGATGGGAGAAGGAATCCTGGTTTCTTTACATTTCTTGTAACTAATATTTTTATATCAGAAGTCGGTGCGCTCATCGGCGCCCGCTACTTATGTTCGCATGCCATAAAAAAAAAAAAAGAAGGAAGTACGAGCTAAAACCTCATTAATGATAGATAAGTCTTAAGAGTCACAGGAAGCCATCGAATATCACCAGCGTCTGTGATGTTCTGCTCATGAGTTAAGCAAGGCACTGGACGTACAGCAATAGGCTTGCATAACACCTCGAGCAAGGTGAAAGTGCACAACCGGATGAAAACACGCTCATAACTTCCGCATAAATTTGTAAAAAAAGCGAATCACAGGAACAACACATAGCAACATCAGACGTGACGTAAACAGATAATATAGGTGGCATTCACAACACTTGTGTTACTACTGCTCTTATTGTGGTTATTATACGCACTATTCGCCATTCCATAGAGCGTGTTTTGTCTGCGAGCCGCAATGTTCGAAATAAGGGGTCAAACAAAAGGTGGCAGGTGGCTCGTGCGGTATGGCTGACGTAAACAGCCAGCGCTCGGTCGTGCCGATAACTGGATCCAAGTGCAAACAATGCAGCCCGTCGGCAAGCACAATGCGCTGTAGCCACGTGCACGCCAGCCGGACAAATGGTTACGACAGATTTCGCGAGGCGAGATGCCCGCTGGATGGAATCGCTCACTGTTTCCCCGGAGGCAGGAAATCCGGGTCAGCGAAAGTGTGAACGGGAACATCTGGGATAGGTGAATGTAGCGAATTAGGGATGCAGGGAAGAAGACAGTCTAGAAAAACGAGGAACACAGACAATCGAGTGAGCAAACATAAAAAAGGGAGAAAGAGGGATTCGGAGGGGAGAAAGCAAAGCTAAAACACCAAACTAGATCAGGGGCCGTAGTCTGAGACGATCTGTGTTGGAGATGTCACATTAATATCGCTTTCAATGCACGTTGATTGGCTGGTCGAGGAAAGGCGGGAAAGTATAGTTACTTCTGCCATTGGGCACGCGAGATTCTGCGCCACACAAAACGACACTGTCATCGAAAGCGTCTGTCTCAGAATAGGGCGCTTGAGGAACGCTGTCATTCGTGCGAATCGCAAAACATACCAACTCACCAAGAGGTATGGTGAACCACAGCGCAACACCGAGGCGAAAACGATCGGAAAAAAGACACACAAGGCACTGTCTGTGTCCCTCTTCCAACCGTCATCGTCTCGGTGTTGCACTGTGGTTCACAATGCACCACCAACTCGCCCAAATTTTCCCGTCGCCAAGAGGCACTGCGTATAGCTCTCATTGGTTCAGTGTCGCCGGTATCAGCCGCTAGAAGCACGAAATAAATGACGCTCGCGCTTGCGTCCCCCCCTCAGGTCCAATCATGGTAGAGGCGAAGGCGAAGGCGAAGCGCCCGCATACCGTCTCTAGTCCGGCACTGGCCTGTCCAATCATTGCGGGTTTCGGAGGGGGGAGACACTCATGTCGCGTCTCCCCTGTTGATCGAGCACGGCCCAGTTATGCTTGTTCCGCTCGCTAGGCTCTGCATTCTGACGCTGCAGTGGCATGTTCAAAGCTTCATTGCAACGTGTCTTCTACTATATGGGCTGGCTACTTGCGCACCTTCTGCCAGAAACAACTTCTAACAAAATAGCATCAACAACGACGCTATCAACACTATAATAAGCGATTGCCACCTTTCAGGCAACGCTCGTTCATATATGCAGGCGTACAAAAGAGCCACTCCATTCACAGAACACCACGTAGAGGCCATTAGCGAGTGCGGTGAGACCTCCGCCAGCCCAGAACAACGCACACATCAACCAGGTGCCACGCGTGTGGGCCGTGCAGCTTCCGCGGGCGGGAAGTAAAGCCAGCAATAAGCATTTCCTTGTTTTATCCCATATCGAACATGCAACGCCCATCGACTCATACAATGCACTTAGCTAATTCTACACGGCTGCAGCAGTGTGGAGGAACAGGTAGCAGAAAGGCGATACAGCAAATGGCAGCCTCGAACACGCGGCCGCCGTGGATGTGCCGATAGACTACACCAACTACATGCCTCGCCTCGCCGTTCGAGCGCGTTCTGCATAATGTTAGCTCGTCGTGGCAATGCTTTCAAAGGCTAATGCGCCAATCTTTTTTCTTTTTTTTTCTGGGGTAGCAGCGGGTGTTTCCGGACCATAAGCATTGTCCTCCTGAAATAAATCAGTGCAACGCATCTCTGTGTCGTGGCTGGCTAAAAGCGAAATGGGATGCCAATAAACCAACTCAATAAACCCGCCTGAATCGGCAATTCCAACCAACAGGTCGGAGTACTCTAACCTAAACACGGGTGAATTATTGCGCACAATAACCGTAGCTAGGAAACCGAAAAGCAAAAGTTAGTGCTATAAAATAGAGATCTGACACTGATCAACTGTTGTTGTTAACTGTTTAATGTCGACATTCGATCTTCTTCGTCTTCTCTTGTCGCTACCGCTCCTCTTCGTCTTCTGTTCGGGACAACACATCCTCCGGGTCTCTTATCGCCATCCCTCCGCGGATGGTATGACACTAGGTTACTCACAGTTGTCACTTCTGTCTTGCCGGATGGTCCTTCGAAGTGCACAGACTTCAATATACCTTTGTTGTTTCACCGTTTTGAAGACGATATAAGGACCTGTAAAAGCATTCTTCGAATGATTAAGACCTTTCCGCACTAGTATACCATGTCTCCGGGTTGTATATTGGGCATGCGAGTTGCGTGGCGCAAGTCGTAGTACTTCTTCAACGAACTTTTATACTTGTAGGTTTCCTCGATCGTCTTCTTGCGTTCAGGAATATGAATCGTCCCTACTATGCCAAGTTCGTAATCTGCTGGTAGCCACGTCGTCTTCTGAAAGGCAGCAAACTGAGGGCTACAGCCAAGTCCAGCCGTGTGAGATTGATTGTGATGCCTCACCGCTGCCTCAAGAGCACACTTCCATCCTCCACGGAAGTCATCGTATATGGAAATAAAGGTCTTCAAGTCACGGATGAGGCGTTCCGCGAGAGCATTTCCTTCGGGGTGGTAAGGTGTGGTGAATCTTAAAGTGATACCTTTTTCTTATGCCCACCGTCGGAGCCTCTCACTGCGTAGTGCAGGTCCATTATCAGATACAATTCCCTTGGTGTGTCTAAATGCCTGTCTTTCCATTAATGAAATGACACTGTTCGCATCTTCTCTTCCGGGTTTTGCCGCCGCCATACGTGTGCACTGGTCAACAGCCACTAGAAAGGACTGAGCTCGGCGTACACCCTCCCCCCTTCTTTTTGAGCTCAGCAAAATCTAGGTGGACAACTTCGAATGGCACATCGGAATATGAAGGAATCACCATCTGGTTTCCTTTGGGGCGGAACTTGGCTTCCATCGTCTGGCACTGATGACAGGTTCTTACGTAATTTTCTACATCGGCCTTCATGTTCTTCCAAGCAAAACGTTTCTGAATTTTCCAGTACGTCCGCCAAAAGCTGTCATGGCCACCTGAGTGTGGACTGTCGTGATAGAGCCTCAATATTTTTGATATGCAGCTTTGAGGCACAACAAACTTTTCGTTCATCAGTTTTAAATCTTCGGTGCCTTCCCATACACTTGCAACGTGCGCCTCTTGATAGTCATTCGTTTGCGCTATGTGCAATCTTGATAAGGCGTCCGCGTCAGGTAGTTTGTCACCAGGTCTGTGGCTAACATCAAACGTGAACTGCTGAATTTCGCTGATCCACCTTGCTACTCTGCCCTTCGGTTGTGTAAGGCTCAGATGGTACGTCAATGCTTCATTGTCTGTGAAAAGTTTAAACCGACGGCCTTCCAAATAACTTCTGAAGTACCGCCACGCCAGCACCACTGCTAAAGCCTCCTTTTCCGTGGTCATGTAGTTTTTACTTCAGCTCTTGAAAAGGTGTAGGAATAATAACCGATGACCTTCAACTGGTGGCTTCGGTCTTGGGTTATGTCTCTTTGGTATAACACCGCTCCTGCGCCGTAATTGGACGCATCGGTGCAGAGCTCGAATGGTTTGGCGAAATCGGGTAATATGAGGATTGGGTCTGAAGATATGGCACGCACCAGTTCTTGATATGCACGTTCGCACTCATCGCTCCACACGAAAGGGACTTCCTTTTGAGTTAGTCTCGTAAGGCACCTGGATATTGCTGCAAAATCTTTGATGAATGCCCTAAAATGTCCGGCTAGTCCTAGGAAGACGCGCAGTGAGTGGACATCGCAGGGTTTCTGCATATCCTTGATGCGCTGGACGGACTGTTCCTTTGTGGTCTTTGTGAAGCCGTCGAGGGCTCTGCCAAGAAACACCACTTTTCTCTGGAAGAATTCACTTTTCTTCTTGTTTATTTTCAGGTGGGAATTGCTCAGTGCCTCTAGTACCTGAGACAAGTGGGAACAATGCTCTTCCTCCGTACGAGAAGAAATGATGACATCATCGACATAAACATTGCAGAAGTCTCCTATGAACTCTTTAAGTACATTGTTAATCATGCGCTGAAACCAAGCGCCTGAATTCTTCCAACCGAATGGCAGGCGGTTGTATTCGTATATATCAAATGGCGTTATAAATGCCGTGTACTTCTTCGATTCTTCCTGGAGAGGTACCTCCCAGTAACCTTTTGCACAAGTCGATTCGGGAGAACCATTTGCATCCTCCGGTGTCGTTAATGATGTCGTCAACCAAGGGCATAGGGTATGGATATAGCTCTGTTTGTGCGTTGATTTGCCAGTAATCGGTACAGAGTCGCAGTGAACCATCTTCTTTAGGGACAATAGTTATAGGCGACGCAAACGGTGACGTCGATGGCCTTATAATTCCAGCGTTTAGCATTTGTTGCAGTTCTTGCTTCAGCCATGTCTTCTTTTCATGGGATATCCTATATGCTCTTTTTCGCACAATAGTCGTGTCATGAAGTTCGAAAGGTACTTCGGGTACGAAAGCTGCAGGTGGATATGCGTCCAAGCATACAAGCTCCGGAAAAACTGTCCATACATCACGAGCGCACTTGACAGTTCTCATCTTCATCGGTGTCTGTATAGATGAAACCATGGAATCTAGAGTGACTTCATCTTTCCAAGAAATGTTCATTCTTAGCTTCTTCATGTCGGCCATTCTTGACAGAATAAATGAAAATTCGTCATCACGCATGACCAATGCTTCTATCGTGAAGTCTTCCTGAGCCAAATGTACATTAGCTCTTGTCCAGGTATGCAGTGTTCGAGATGATCCATCATAGCTCTTAACTGTTATCGTTTTACCTCGTCGCATCTCCTCTGGCTTCACCATGATTTCATTGATCAGGCTTACTGAAGCTCCTGTGTCAACTAATGTTTTTACTTTTCTTCCATTTATAATCAGTGCAGTTTGTAAAACATTTGACTGAATCAAGTAGACAGCCTTATTTTGGTTACAAGTGCCTTACAAGTGCGTTTCCAAGCAACGACTCATGAAAACATGGCAGGGTGCTATGATTGTGTTCTTGTCATTACCACTCCTACGTCAAACACGAAAAGTTGTTCAGTCTTCGCGAATACATTTGTTCAATTGAAGCTTCGAGCAAATAAGTGTCAGCACACTCTCATTACACCTTTGACACAGCTGCCGATAAAATAGAGTTTTACTGTCGAGGATTCCAACAGGCTTGCGTAAACAAGCCATTGAGTTCCTTTGTACTCTTTTTGGGGCGGTGCAGGCGAACAGAAGAAACGGGGAGATGTACAGGACGCACGTATGCGCAGACCCAACGGCTAGGGGTCCCCGCCACTAAAACCCCGGCGCTAAATAGAGTTTTACTGCCGGGGACACCAAGCCGCTTGCGTACGCAATCTCTTGCGTTCTTTTGTACTCTCCATGGGGGGCAGCTGGCAAAAAGAACAAAGCGGGGAGGGTACACAAAATACGCCAGAGCTTCGAGACCCAACGGCTAGGGGTAGCAGGTACTAAAGCTGTTTATTAAAGGGGTACTGACACAAAAACTTTGGACCTCGCGTTTTTTTTTGCTGCAATGTGTTGCTGGGGTCCTGTTAGTCACAACACGGCACCTCGTTTGCTGCAGCGCGCGACAGATATTTAATTACAGGCTCCTCATTACCGACCAGTTTCAGTTTCGGTTTGAGAGAGCTCGAAAAGCGACAAGCCGCCGGGCGCAACTATCACCACCTAGCGTGCGCAGATCTCTCGATCACGTCAGCACACAGAACTGTGACGCACTTCCGCATGGTCTGCATCAAGAAGTCCTTTCGAATAGGAAACGGGACAGCAGTGTCGCCAAACTTTCAACGCGTGCGCCGCGGTTACGGACTCGCGACCAGCCGCCAAGAAGTATAGACCGCTGGAACAAACGCGGCAAAAGAAAATGGCCGCTATGACGTCATCACAACTTGTTGCAACGTGGTCACGTGAGGGAATAGGGGGGGGTCACCGAGGGTCACCTCTGATGGTGTCAGGAGCGCGAGGGAGTCGATCGCTCACGCAAACTTCAAAATTAATTTAAAATACCTTTCAAGCTATATTCGCTGTTGATATTTTGCAGATGATGTACACATGTTCACGGGAATCGAACCCGCAGGCTGTCTCGGCCGCGAAATTTTGTGTCGATACCCCTTTAAAGCTGTAGTACCGAGGCACCCAAGCCACTTGCGTATACGAAACCGTGTGCGTTCTTTTTTATTCTACTTGCGGGCGGCTGTTGAAGAGAACAAAGCGGGGGAGAGTACCCAAAAATTAGGGGAGCTTCGCCCTAGTGGTGACAAGCCTGAAGGAAGCGGGGAGCTAGGCAGCCTTTTTCGTTTCTCTTCGGTTTTCTCTTTCTTTCCTCCTCTCTTTCTTCCTTGTCCTCTTTTCCAGTTTTTTCTGTTTTTTTTCTCTTTATTTATATTTATTTCTATTTGTCTTCCTTCTTTTTTTAAAAAAAATTATTTCTCTCTCTTTCTATTTCTTGCTTGCTTCATCTTTCAATTTTTATGCGCGGTTTGTATTGCCGTGTTTCCCTAGCCATAGTAGTAACGTCTACACTTAATCGCATCATCAAGGCGCTCGAAAACAAAAGGAAGAAGAGTTCTCTTTGGCGCGAGCGTGCGCTAGAGATATATGCTATATGTGGTTTTGCCTGCGTTTCGCGAAGCGACGACGATAGCATACGATCACAACATACGACAGCATACGATAGTATACGACAGCCCGGTCCCGTAAAGTGCTCCGCACTTAAAAACACGCAAGAGCTTGGACACCCAACTGCTATAGGGGTAGCCGGTACTAAAACTCTGCAGTTTTTTTTCCAAACACGGGCTCGCGGAACGCTGTAAGGCACTCGGAAACGTGCTTTTTTTCACATTCATTCAGTCGACTGCTATACGGAAATATAAAGAAGCCTGGAATGCTTCCTATTCGGCTAATAGACAGATAATTATTTTTTGCATAATGAACCCAGGTTAGCTCGAAAAAAGGGCGAACGCGCCGCTGGTGATCACTGTTTTATTTTTTATAAATAAAAATAAACCGAGAACTACTCATCGGTTCTCGTTACTGAAAACGTATTCGACATCGATTTAAAGTTGACATTGTGCTATGTTTTCTATGATTTTGCAGGGCGACTCGTAAATACTCCTGTTTTACTTGTCATTGATTCTTGCTCTCATTGTATATTATGTTCTTTCACCGAATACAAAGCCTTATCTAGAATTCACTCTGTGCCTTTATATCGAAAAGTTTGAGCCCGAGGCCAGAACGGTTTCGCAAATTCAAGGCTTAAAAAGCAGAAATGCGTTGGACCATGGATGTCGCCTTGGGAACGGAAAAAAAAAAAAGGACTTTCATTCGTTTTTCTGTGGGAATTGGGAAACCATCACTATATGTCCCCTCTCAAACAAAAATAAAGGCTGAATATAAGGCACACCTCGAATATATACTTCTATATTATTGATATAAAAATGACCGTAATACCGGGCCTTCGAATCAGAATGTTATCGGCATTCGCGAACTAAAAGGATGGCGGGCTCTGTGTTTGATTATTACTGCCTTTTTTTTTCGATTATATTCGGACCCCTCTTTACGTCCTTTTTTTTTTTCGGGTCGTCCAAGCATCTTCTAGCTTCCGCTTTCGCGCTTTTGTGAAAAGGATCAATAAGTGAAACGTGAGAGTGAACGAATCTTGTTTGCAGAGGAGTGCAGTGCTGTGCCTGATTTCGTTCTTTACAGATCTGTAAAAAGCAGCAATTCTTTTTCAAAAAAATTTAAACAAACTTTTATAAGGTGACGAGGGCACAAGCTTCGCGTCCTCTAGATTTCTGCCGTGTTTCGTGAGCGGTTCGTGTTTTGCTGCTTGTTTTAGGGCTTTTAGGGCCGGTGGAATGGTAGTTTCGCCAAATCCGCTGCTTTAACGCGAGATCAAACATCTACCTACCTCACATGCACCCACCTTTCCTTAAACCGATTAGCATTCTTTGAAAACTTCGCTCATTTTAAGGAATAGTTAGGCATCCATACCTAATCCCTCTGTGCAAAATCTCTTGAGCTCCAATTTTAGAAAACTGGACGGCGCGTTGTTATATGGGGAGAGAACTGCACAACTTTATTAAGGAAGCCGGGTTAAAAAATTGGCCGCGTATCTGCGTGATTCGCTGCAAATGTCACGATAGTCTTCTGCCGGCCGTACTACTATGTTTTGCCTTGCTTCAGACAGCGCCTCCTCTATGTTGAATCAGCCGCATCTGGCTGGCATTGATAAAATAGAGAAGGTGCTGCGCGAGATATGGACGCCATCTGGCAGTGGCGTCGAGAAACATGAGCTTGTGCAGAACCCAGGGCCACTCCCAGCGGCAGCACCATATCGTCGGCCGAGGGCTTTTTCGTGCATAACATCGCAGTTCGTGTATAGCGTCGCATTTTCAGCGCAGCCTTAGAAACACTAGGGTCTTTAGAATTACGTATCTATGTATTTTCTTGTAAAGGAACACACCACCTACTACAAACGTACTGAAGTTGCGCCTCAGATATGCGTAATATTTGCTTTTGGATCGACAATGTTCACAAGTATGAACGCAAACGCCTGTTCAAGATGGCTGGGTGTTCAGCAAGTGGTTAAACTTTGGCCGGGTGGCCGAATCGGGTGACAGACAAACAGATAGAAAGAGACAGACAGACAGACAGACAGACCAAAATTTCTGCGTTAAACTATCCTAAGAAAGACTATCGTATTTAAAACAAGCCTTCGTGCCAACTTGTGTCACTGCGCATTTGACGCTGTCTATGGAGCGACGCTTCGCTGACAATAGCAATGTTTGTTTTGTTCCGTTGGAATGAAATCGCGTCATATGCATTCGGACATTCCTATACTCACGGACAACATTTCTTGGCGATGAAGGGAAGCTACAGGGGCAGAGCGTCTTCACATGTACTCCTCAGCGAAGTAGTCCGGTTTGGCACGCTTCTCGTAACTCTGTGGAAAGTGATGGCTGAGAGCAATTAGCGTTGCATACCGAGGCAGACGCCGCTTCGCGTCTGAGGTACACGTAAAAGGTGGGACTTTCTCACGCGTGCAAAAACGTAAAGTGACTACGTATAAAGTGAAATGAGTACATATACGTCACTGGTGTGTGCTACGTTCTGTCTCAAAGAGCTACGTGTAGAAAATAAATGGACTGGTTTTTCTATCTCACGTAGAGAACACAGACACAATTTCGGAACTAAACTACTTTGCGGTAGGACACGCGCGATTTGGCTCTGCAGCCTTGGCTTCACTGTCCAAGAAAAGTTGTCCGCTAGTATAGCTATATAATTCACACGCAGTGCTTGCTTAATAGGTATGGCGTCACTCGGCTTATCTCGAGGACGTCTGAGGTGGGTTCGATTCCCGGCCCGACGGCCACAATTCGGGTGAGAAGGGGGGCTGGTTAAACTTAAGAACATCAGTGTACTCAGATATATAGGTGCACAGTATAATACTAGCAGGCTAAATTACTTCAGAGAAACTTCTGCACGGCGTGTCTCACAATCATACCTTAGATTTGGGACATAAATCTCCACAATTTAATTTCAAATTCTGATGCTATAATTCAGATATTTTAAAAGAACAGACCGACCACTTGCCGTACCATATTTCTAGGTCGATCTCTCCGGCAAGGAACGCTTCTCCCATGCAACCAATGTTGTCGGAATATATATGCACAGTCTTGCACTTCGCGAAGCGCAGCTAGATGGCGTAACGTGTCCAAAGGCATGCGAAAGAGAGCAGCGCGACTGTAGTACACGCCTCATGCATGGTGCGCGTTTCGGCGGTGGCCACAGGGGCGTCGCTGCATTGCTTCAATGGTATAGCCGTCGAAAACCATAATGAGATAGCTTCTTGCGAATTGTTAGACTTTTGCCTTGATCACTCATCTTCTTTAGGAAGAGGTGTAGAAAAGTTGTTGCCAAAACATTAATTTTGCTTTAACGTCCAAAGTAGGGCATATTTATCTGGGAGACCGCCTGAAGAATACGGAAGCATGTCCATCCTACTACATCTGTGTGTGGACAAAATAAAAATTGCTTTAAAAAAGTGTGCTAATTCGAAAAAAAAATCCCGCCATATCCACGAAGTGAGTGATGATGAGTGGGCGAAGCTCGATCGTTTTCATCCATGGCAGAAAGAGAATGTGTGGTTTGGAAAGCGCTTATACTTCATGGTCATCAGCGTCATCGTCGTCGTTATCACGTGTAGTGGGTACATTCCACTATACTGGAACGCGCTTATACTTCATCGTTATCACGTGTAGTGGGTACATTCCACTGTACTGCGTCATCGTCACCTTTATCACGTGGAGTGGGTACATTCCACTATAAGTGGCTAGCTACCTACCTACCTACTACTACTACGACAACTACAGAGGAGGGACAGACCCACACCCTTAGGAGCTTCGCCCCTAAAAAAAACCGAATTCTTATCGTTAATGTCACACTTCAACGGATGAGGGTATTTTGAGGCTATATCCTATGACGTCGTCATTTTCGAACTGTCATTATGTTGAAACAGATGTGAAGTTGCGCAGGGGACGGAGCAAAAGTAGAAGTAGACGGTGTGGATCGTATACTTCTGTTCCTTGCTTTGAGCAGTTTTATTCCAGTTTCAATGTCGTACCAACTAGCACCCCCCTCACCCGGCCACGCACTTCGCCTGAGCGTTATTCTGTTCCTGTTTGCAACTTGATGGTTTTAAGGCAGTACAGTTTCATGACGGTGCATGGAAACAGATCAGAGATGATCAACAGGCTCAGATTGTGCGTCCTCACCCCAAAGTGGTCAGTCGGGAGCTTTCGCATTTTTGTTTTGCCTCCTTCTAGACAGACAGACAGACAATGAACTTTATTAAGATAGTCCTGAGGAGCACCGCAGCCGTTCAGGGCGGCAGCGCCGCGGGCCGCTCCCACGTGGGGACGGGGAGTCCAAGCCTCACCGCCGCGTCGTGGGCCCTCTGGACGGCCCTTAACTGGTGTAGTAGATTCGAGCTCCTTATCTCGGAGCACCACTCTTCTTCAGTGAGGCGTTGAGGACCCCGTAAGGAGGGACACCGCCAGAGCATGTGATCTAAATTGCTTCGCGCGCCACAATCGGGACAGTCCGGTGCAAAAGCGTCCGTGTAAGAACTTAGGGTTGATAGACTGGGATAAGACCAGGTCTGCAGCATTCGAAGCGTGGCAGCCTACGGCCTGGAGAGTTTCACGTGCGGAAGAGGAAACGTTCGCCTAGACAGCTGGTAGTGCTCAGAAACCTCGTTGAACGTGAATAAAGGATCTCGAAAGACCTCCCGACCAGTCCCCGAGGTACCGCCTCCGTCCAATCCTGCGCGGTGGGTTAGCTCGCGCGCGCGGGTGTGGACGACCTCATTGAGGTTAGTCAGAGAGGATAAGTGCGACCCGAGATGAGCCGGAAACCACGTGATGGTGTGTGAGGAAATGACTCTGTCGCCTAGGATGTGTGCGACCTCGGCGGAAACGGAACCTGATGCAAAGGCTCTGACAGCCGCGCGAGAATCGGTATCAAAACCTCCTTCTAGGTATATGAAACAATTCACATTTACATTGCAGTGATCGCGTGTGGGCTTGTAATGTGCCACACGCATGTCCCATCATGATCGCACACTTTGCTTCTTTCTTCCTTTTCATCCGTTAATGGGCTCACTTAGAGTATAGGGGAGGAAATGGGCCTTTCGCTTTTGTCCTACCAGCCCTGCTTTGCGATTTGGATGGCAAAGAAAGAAACTGGCACATTTACTGATATATGATACTACTGCGCCGTCGTGCAGAAGGTTGGAGACATCATCACAATCTGAAGCTTTTAACGTGCGCAGTACTGAGCGGTCACTACAACCAGTTGCTCCATTTGGCCTATTGTATTTCTTCTACTTATCAAGCAAAATACTCGGGGGAAAGACGCGGGATTTTTTGCCCATTTACATAATGCACGCGAGATAAGCGAAGCCTACGACATTCAACAGCATGGTATTTCTTGTGTAAGCTTGCCTTGAATTTCCCTTTACCGCAGTGAAGTTAGATATCTATTCAGGACTAGTGCGAGAGCTTCCTGATAGTGTGCTCAAGCTGATTGGTCATGTTTGTATGGCCTCTATCATATGACGTACCTTTCCTCTTGTGTTTCCTTTTTCCGCGCATATACCTGCTTTCTATATATTTTCACCTGGCCGTGACACGGTGAAGAAAGCTCCAGCAGAACTCGGAAATACGTAACTCTTTATTTGACTTGTGCCCGGAAAGTGAAAGGCAGAAGAACAAGCAATTCAAGCTGTACACGAAAACAGCGTCGTCCGTCGAGTGATCCGCTCAGCAGTAAAGCGTGTCGGCCTTTTATATCTGCTGCATTGAAGATTACAGCATTATCGTTGGATGGCTGAATTCGTTCTACAATAAACCGTATCATTTGCGTGCGAGGCAAGCCTTTTCGGAAGATTCTAAAACGATCATTGAAAGTTCTCAGACACTCGGGCGCGGTTTTCAAAACGCGGTGGATATAATTGCAACGGACCGGTTACATTAAAAAATATCAAAAGAGCAGCGCGTGGCAATATTGCAGTTGTTTTGCAACAAACCTTGGTTCTTGGTCAAGACGCCCCCTGGGGCACCTTGACCCCAGGGGCGCGATGAGCAACTAATTTTCTCAAGCATCTCCAATGCCTGATATCCCAACCACTGCGACTGCGATATTCGCGCACTGTCTTCGAGACACACAGCAGGGAACAACAACCTCCTTTCCCTTAGTTACCACAGTTTCTTATCATGTCTTACGGCAAAAAGTGGAGATAGTGTAATTCATTTAAACATTGCAGCACCGCCATATCAGTTTATTTGCGTAAGGGGTCGCTGACGTCTAGAGAGCGGCGCGCCGGCATGGAAGAACATGGCGTCAAAAATATTTATTTCCCTTCCGAGTTTTTTTCTATTTTTTTATTGACATATGTACGGAGATGTTGACGCACAACTAAGACACCGGCTACTCCTTGGCTCTTAGATGTCTAACATAGAGCACATAGTGTCCAAACTGCTAAGCAGTGCAAAGCCACAGCACATACAATCTACAACTTAGCTTAACAGTCAAGAAATAGCATATATCAGTGAAGTATAACAAGGCAAAAATAGAGATTTTTGATACCGAGGACCTCAACGGGCTTCCGTATGCAAGCTATTGCGTTTCTATGTGCTCGTTTTAGGCGAAACTGGGGAACAGAAGAAAACGGTGAGTGTGAAAAAAAAAAAACATTCATGTCACAGTCACCAAAAAGAAATGAATCTGAAATGACGTTCATTTAGCCGGCTACTATACCAAAATATGACGGAGCCTGGAAGGCTTTAAGTTGTGCTCATAGATCGAGAATTATCTTTACACCATGGACCCAAGCTAGCTCGAAAGAAATGTTGAATGCTCCGCTGGTGATCTCTACATTATGTGTATAAATAAAGGTAACTCGAGAAATACTAATCGACTATGGTTACAGAGATCTTACTTAATATCGATTTAAGCTTAAAACTAGACTATGTTTTCAATAATTTCATGGGGTGATTTCTAAATACTCATCCTTTGATTTTACATTGAGTCTTGCTTTCATGTATATTGTGTACTTTCACCGAATATAAAGCCTTATCTAGAATTCACTCTGCTCCTTTATTCGAGGCCGGAACGACTTCGCAAATTCAACGCTTAAAAAGTGTGAATGCGGTGGACCGTTGATATCGCCTCGGGAGGAAATAAAAAAGTTAATCCGTTTTTCTTTGAACTGGAAATCCATATCTTCAAAGTAAAACTGGTATGCGCAAAAAAAGACAGGGACGCAGTAAGCACGAGTAGGGACAGTCGCATGGATTTGCGCCTCTCCCTGTTCCTTCTTACTTTGTGCCTTTCTTTTTTTGCGCATACCAGTTTTACTTTGAAGTATGAACCAACTCGCCCCGCGATAAATTTTATAAAACCATCTCTTTTTCTCCCCGCAAACAAAAATGAAAGCCGAATATAAAGCGCTTAAGGTTCCCAGAATATTTTTTCTTTTATTTTTTTATATAAAGGTGGCCGTAATGCTGGGCTATGGAATAAAAATGTTATCAGTATGGGGTCGTACGAAGACTGGAAGTATGGTGGGCTTTGTGTATTATTATATTACGTTTTCTTTGTATTATAGTCTCCCCCCTCTTTAACTGCTTCTATTTTAACTACACCAAGCATTTTCTTATCTTCAGCTTTCACGCCCACGTGGAAAGGGTGAATAAGTGAAGTGTGAGGGTGAACGAACCTTTGCTTGCCGGAGCGAGTAGTGCAGCGCCCGATTTCGTTCTTTGCAAATCTGAAAAAATAAAAAAACACGATTTCTTTTTTTATCAACTCTAAAAACCTATTTTTCCACGCTTAGGATGGCGCAATTTTCACTTCCCCTTCATACCTGCTCTTTTGTTTGTGTTTTTCTGCTAGTTTTCGGGCTTTTGATGCCGGTAGATTGATAGTTGGGCCAAATAGGCTGCTTTAACGTAAGATCAAGGATCTATAGACCTACATCACGTGCACCCACTTTTCCTTGAGCCGACTACTGTTCTTTGAAATCCTTGCTCGTTTTAAGGCTAGAGCACTGCACGGGCCGGGATTTTCAGCCCGGGCCCGGCCCGGGCCCGGAACTTGTTTACACTTACCCGCCCGAGCCCGGCCCGGTGACTCAAAGCGAGACCCGGGCCCGGCCCGTACCCGAGGAAAAAACTTGCCTACCCGGCCCGGCCCGGCCCGACCGCAGATCGGGCCCGACAGAGGCCCGATCCAATTATCTATGCAAGTGGCGTAGCCAAGGGGGGGGGGGGTTGGGGGGGTTGATACCCCCCCCAAAATTTTTCAGTTTTGCTTGCGTATATATGCACGCACACATACAAACGCATGCACGAACATACATAAAGTATGGTTGAACCCCCCCCCCCCCCCCCCCCACGAAAAAAATTGCTGACTACGCTACTGATCTAGGCGGTGTTGTCCGAACACGAAATCTACAACAAGGTGTTTTAAGTAGCAGATATATACGCTTTGGGGGGCGCATGCTTCGCTAACAATTATACTTTAACCTACGGTAGCTTCTTGTAAAAAAGGGGCTCACGGTGGAAACAGCTGAGCTGATATACTGGATGCAATGAACGCCCGTCTGGTCGGGAATAATCATTGAATAAAAAGACGAGGACACCGACCACAAGAGGATAAAAATGCGTTGACGTTGCGGGACCCAGAATGGAAGCCTTGTTCACAATGATTGTGAACAATTAAGGCTCCCGTTCTGGGCGTCGAAACATCAACCACGGGTATCATCAAGAGCGTTTCGCTGCAGATATTGTAGCAAGGAAAGTGACTTGCAGCATGAGTTCAGTTTCAATACAGAGCGCAATAAAAAGAGAGGACACAAGGAATAGAACGCTGTCTTCCCTTTGTGTACATTGCGGTCTATTAAAATTTAAAGCATGCTCTAACGACAAAGCCAATAATGCATCCTTCCGGATATGTAGCGCCTGTCTTCAGCATAGTAGCATCTTGCTACAGCAAGAGAAATAGAGAAAGAAATCAATGTTCATTACGTTCTTGTGACTACACTAACCTAGATAAAAATTATAATGAACCGCGCGCACCACGTGTACTTTTAGAAATATACGTATAAGCTGCCGAAAGGAAGAAAAAAAAATTTGTCATAGCATTCTTTTCATCTATCACACCGCTGTTAGTATATACACTATGGCAGTATTTTGTGGCATATTGTAGAGTTTGTTTCTTTACATGTCATTGCACAGAAACTCAAATTATCAAAAGATACCGGCTTTAAGCACACCATGCGCTGTTGCATCACATATCCTGCCGCGATAAAGTTTCTCGCAATGCTTGCGCTAGCCGCAGGGGCGTATACATCTGCCTTGCGAATTGTGAAGGCGTCGCCAGTCGTTGTTTTTAACATCCACCGCTGGAGCAAATTTAGGATGTCTCTGTAGAATTGTGCACCATGAACGTAGCTGTCCAGCTCATCCCTTCACTGCTCTCGTTCCCGAACGTCGTGCCACTCTTCAATGTCATCTGTAAAACTCCTCTTTGAGGGCTTCTCCTTGAAGTTTTCACCAGTGTATGTTATGCATGTTCTGCACCGCGCTCTCTCTATATATATATATATATTTTTTCCATATTATAATAGTGTACCCCTTCCTAACGATGTGGTACTGGTAGAACGTGGTCATTGGACTATGCAGGCATACGACTGACAGGAGGTGGACGAAGGGATCTCGATCTATTTTCGGGGTTTGTTCCAGTTTGGTAATGAAGGCGCGAATAAGTTTTTCGACGCTTACTCATATGCTTCGAGGTAAAGGGACATCAATCTCATGGCGCGGAATTCGTAATTGTCTTTTTTCAAGCCAGACATTCCGTAAGCGAATATACTTTGCCCAAAGCTTTGTTTAATGGACCTATGCTATTCCTGCACATTCCAACACTGTTTCGGCACTATAATGTATCTATGGCACTACATAGCGCAGGGGTCTCAAACATTGGCCCGCGGCCCGCACAAGACTGCCTTCGTCCCATTTTTAATATTTTCTATGTAAATACGTCCTTAAGCTACATAGGCATGACAGATCTAAGCATTTCCTTGTGAGACACCCCATGTGTCCACCATGTCTTGATGCATAACCGTGAAAGAAAAGTCTATTTCGGAATCAGTCACTTTGGAGATAGGTATACAAATATGTTGTTGGAATCTCGCCACCAAATACCCTGCAGAAATGACTGATATATGAAATATGGGAAAGGCATTTCAAATGGCAAAATTAGGTGACATTTGGTACAACCTATTCCCCACCCCCCACCCCATCCTACCCACTATCCTGGCCCTTGCGAGAGTAAAGTTTCGTGAATGCAGACCGTTAGCTGATGCGAGTTTGAGACCCCTGCTATAGCAGAACAAGACGAAAGCTCAAACGCTAACAATGTGGGCGCACAAAGCAGGCTGTGCATGTCTATCTCGCGTGACATGACCACTGGGAGCCGTGACGGAGCCACGGAAAATTAACATCTTTATAGGGATTCTATGTAACGAGACTCCGTGCAGTCCTTTCGTTTTAATAGAGGGCTGGAATATTCAAAATCGTTTCCCAGATTAAGAGCTCTTGCGATGATAAGTTAGAAATATATTATATTACTTTAATTACTGTGATCATAGAATAATATTTGGAATATATAAAATGATAAAGAATGCGAAAAAAAAGCCCAGGATAGCCAGATGTTGCATATGTAAGCGTGTGGTCTATATTCACTTCTACCTTGCCCGTTTCAAATGATTTAAATCAAGTAGCCCCATATGCAAGAAGCAAAAGAAGTTCAGTACTTATCCAACATAGATCTCCAAATAGGTTGCCCCACATAAAAGAACTATTTTTTCGAGATAAAATGTGAAATATGCATGTATGCGCAACGTCTTTGGAACAAACTTAAAAGGACAATAAAGAGAAGAATAATTTTTCTGTTATCAGTAAATTTCTCGTTTACAATTGCAAAATAGCCACGCTCGCCGGAACAAGACTCTTGGTAAGCGCCAAAATGCTGTTGGCGACGCCACCTTGAAATTCGCGCAGCTGAAATCGTCCCGTCATAGATTCTGACGGCGTCTACTGGGGCCTACGTAGATCCTAATCTGTAAAAATGAAGTAAATTGATCTCTGGGTGGCCCATAGACTTAACATGCCAAGTTTCAGGAAATTTTGAAGAGCCAGTGCCCCCCAAAATACGACGAATACAGTTTCAAATCCGTGACGCCACGCGCAGAAATTTTAGCGCGAAATTCTAAAATGGAACTTTGACCTTGATTTTTTCCTGTGTTAATAAAGTTATGGTGTTGAAATGAATGACATTCGAGTTTTCAAGAGTACACATTATCAGTCTAAATCGATTCAGTATTTCACTTTAGTGTCCCTTTAATAAGAATTGAGAGAAGTCCAGGCCCGGCCCGACCCGGGCCCGCAACCTCAAACCCGGGCCCGGTCCTAAGCCCGGAGATTCAGGCCCGGGCCCGGCCCGGGCCCGCCGTGATACCTACTTTACCCGGCCCGGCCCGGCCCACGGGCCGGGCCGGGCCCGGGTTTTCGGGTAGGCCCGAGCCCGTGCAGTGCTCTATTTACGGCATAGTTATGCCTCCAGGCCTGCCAAATCTCTTGAATTCCAATATTGGACAACTTGGCAGCGAATTGTTTTATGGGAAGAGAAGTGTTGAGAGAACCGGGATTGAAACAAATCTTCGCGCCAACTTGTGTCACAAAATATGTGACGTTTCTTGTGTGGCGACTCTTCGCTGAGAAAAGCAATTTTTTTTATATCGTTGCGTTGGAATGAAACCGCGTTATGAGCATTCGGACATTCGCGTCATTATTTATCCACAGTGGTTGCTTAAGAGGCATGGCGTCGCTCTGCTTAGCGCGAGGACGCGGGTTCGATTCCTGGTCATGGCGACCACATTTCAGTGGGGGGTTAAATGCAAGCAAATTAATGTACTTGCATTTATGTGCACGTTAAAGAACCCTAACAGGATAAATTATTTCTTAGTCCCCCCCACCCAGAGCCGTATATCCACTTTGGGAGAGTTCGGCGCTCCTTTGATCTCGCCGCCAGTCTGGCAACTGCTGCACTAGAGTCTGGCAACAGCGCGCTTCCGCGCCGCCGACGCCATTTTGTGCCGAGGTTTCTCGTGGTGCTGCGCCCGTGAAGTCGATGTCGGCAGTTATGCTTCGTTTGTGACCGACCTGGGGCATCTGCAGTGCTGCTATTCGTGCACGTGTCGGCTGCGGAGAACATCGTAAACATGCACGGGAATCGCAATGGAAACTTGCTGCAGCTGCTCGAACTCGCAAAAGAAAGGGTTCGCCCTTTACCGTTTTCCGGAAGGCGACAGGAATCGAGCACGGCGCCGCGCTTGGGAAGTAGCAGAGCCGTATAAACGGCTCTGGTACTTCCGAAATATACGGCTCTGGGAAGTACGACCGAAGCGAAATAAATGGAAAGCAAATGACAACTCGCGCTTTTGTGAGGTAAGTGTGAAAATTAGTCGGCCCAATATGATGTGCGTTCATGGTGTACATACTTGTGAGCGCATCCGTTGCAGTGGACCTGCAAAATTTGATTAAGTGGTAATGCTTGGCCCAGCTGTTTACCTGAAGGTATGCAAATCAAGACAGACTTTCCTTCAGTTCAGAACTCACCCCGTTTGGCATGAGTGCATTTGTACAGCCAATATTGGAACAGCCTTCATCCCTTCAAGCCCTGCTAATTTCGAGCCATCAAAGGTCTTTTTCCACGATGATGCCCTTTGCCATGGCCCGCCACTGATCATGTAGCAAGTTTAAATAACCGAATCAAGTGCATACCTCGGGTGTTCACGAAGACCATACGAGTGATAAATAATCTATCACTGTTTCACTGCGCATTAGCAAAAACTTCAAGTGCTGACGCCCGCCGAAGTAAATGCGCTGTATTTTTCTCGGTAAGCGACGCAGTTCAGTTTTTACTGGCTAGCAGTGCAAGCTTTGATTAAAGCACGCACAGACAAAACCTCGTTGCTGTCAAGAGAGCGTTTGTATCCAACATTTAATACCGAAGGTTATATACATGTCGAAATGTGGAACGTATAATGCCTCAGTGCCTAACAGGCGATTTTTATTTGGTTCCTATAAAATAAACTGCAGCAGTACTCGAAGCACAGCGAGGTGCAGGGAAAAGCTGCTGATCTGCGAATCAAAACAACAATGCGCAGTTCATTTACACTCGCCCACACCGTCCTGCCTTTGACGCATGTTAGGCTAGGCTTCTTTAAAGCTACCTTTCTATGAACATGTTCAAATACGCTCGTTATCTGCAGTTATTTTTTTTCTATGAAAGCTAGCCAGAGACTGAGCACTCGCTCGCCAACGCGAGCTTAGGGCTGCTGGGCACAAAATGGCGGACAGCGCCGCCGCTAAATTTGGATGGTTGTTGGCTCCGCCCCTCCGCCGAACTCTCCGAAGGAAATACGGCTCTGCCCCCACCACGGCGTGTCTCATGATCACGACTTGGTTTTGGGTCGCAAATCTCGACACTTAATTTGAAAATTTGACACCATAATTCAGATAAATGAGAAAAACGGACGCAGAACTTGCCGTACCATATTTCCATGCTAAACTCTTCTGCAAGAAATGCTTACTTCATACAACCAATATTGCCTGAGTATATATTTCCGGGCACTCGCCTGTACTTCGTGCGACGCAGCTAGATGGCGCGGCGTGTCCAAAGGCATGCGAAAGAGAGTATAGCGCGACTGTAGCACACGCCTCATGCATGGTGCGCGTTTCGGCGGCGGCCAGATGGGGCCTCGCTCAGGCCCGTAGCCAGGGGGGAGCCTTAGCCCCCCCCCTCCCCCCTGAAATTCAGATGGTGAGGGGGTGTTTTACCGATAATAAATAATGAAAATAGGTGTTTTTCAAGGTTTAACTGCGCTAGAACGTACAAGGACACAGATAAAGTAAAGGACAGCACGTGCGTGTGTCGGCGATCCGTCGGTGCTATATACTTGCTGACTGTGAAGTGCAGTATCTAGATGCTAGATTGTGACACAGTGTTTGAAGCACTCACGTGTCCATTTCTTTGCCAATGAGCTCATTCTGTCTTTTCATGTTCACTGTATATATTTCATCCTTCACTCAATAAAGTTTTAGTTGCGAGTCTGCGCACGTGCTGTCCCTTACTTCCTCTGTGTCCTTGTATGTTTCAGCGCAGTTAAACCTTTCAAGAATTAATATTAGCCAACTAGCCCTAACTTGGTATTCTTCTCTTTTTCAAGGCCTTAAACAAGTGCCCCCCCCAAAAAATGTCTGGCTACGGGCCAGGCCTCGCAACATTGCTCTAATGCACTTGACGTCGACAATCATTCAGAGATAGTTTCTAGAGGGGCAGCATACGATGAAAAAGGGAGCTGGGCCTCACCCCGATCGCCCATGCTCTCTGACCGCTTCAAATAACGCGATTTCTCTCTCCTCCGAATGTTTGCTCCTTTGCCATGAACACTCATCTTCTTTAGGAAGCGGTGTAGTAAAGTTTTCTCAAAGCTTTATTTTTCTGTAATTTCCAAAGCAGGCCATAATTATCCGGGAGACCTGATGGAGAAGTCGGATGCATGAGCATTCTGCTACTTAATTCATTTTATTATTTGTATGCGACCAATAAAATATTGTTTAAAAAGAATGTGCTGATTCAGAGACAAAAAAAAAAAAAGAACGAGGGCAAATACCAATCAATTTAATGTCACACTGTAGAGATTGAGGGCCTTTTAAGGCTACTCTATTGCGTCGTTATCTTGATCCAACTCTGTTGAAACTGAATTAAGTAAAACTGTGCTGCGGACTGAACACAAGTAAAAGAAGTAGACAGGGTGGATCTTCTAATTGTGTTAGGCCCTCCTGCGCAGTTTTATTTAAGCTTGAATGCCATACCAACAGCACCCCTCCCCTCTCCCACCTCGCGCACGCATTCGTTAGCCCGTGTTCCCAGTTATAACGTGGTGGTTGTAGGACAGAACAGTTTCCCGACGGTGCGCTGAGGAGACAAGAGACAACCAAGAGACTGAGGGTGTGCACCCGCATCACGATGTGGTCAGTCGACCGCTTTCGAATTTTTCTTCGGCCGCCATCGAGGTATATGAAACAGTCCACATTTACATTGCAGTGATCGTGTGTGGGCCTTTTAATGGAATGGCACACATATGTTCCACCCTGATGGCACATTTTCCTCCTTTCCTTCTTTTCGCCCTTTAATTTCTTTCGTCCTTTAATTTCGGTCAACCAAAGTATGGTAGCAAACTGGACGCACGCCTGGTTCACCTCCTGGACATTTCCTTTTGTCCCTCCACCCCTGTTTTGCAATTTGGATGGTAAAGCAAAAAAGTTGTATACAGATATGTTATAATGTTGCACATGGATGGAGACATAATGATAGTCTCGAATTTTTAATGTGCGCAGTAATGAGCGGTGACTACAACCACTTGCGCCATTTTGTAGATTCTATTATTTTTATTTATAAGACTTAATACTCTAAAAAAGACGTAGGACTTTTCTGGTTATTTAAGTAATCACTCATCTGTGTCACCCGAGTGCTACTTTCTCTCTGTTTGCTTTCCCCGTCCTTAACGCGGCACCTTAACGCCAGGGGGACACGACGAGCAAGCAGTTCTCTCAAGCACCTCCAGTGCCGGATGCCAACCACTGCGACTGCGGTAACCGCGTGCTCCTGGAAGACAGACAAAATAGCCCTGCCCCCCCCCCCCCCCTTTCTTGCCTTCTTTTCTTCGTTGCCAGAGTTTCTTATCACGTCTTCCGGCGGAAAGTGGAGAGAGCGATATTCATTTAAACAATGCCAGCCTACCCCACTACTTGCATAAGTGATTGCCTACCTGGAGAGCCACGCGCCGGCATGGAAGAACGCGATGACAAATCTTTATTTCCTTCGCGAATTGGTGTGCTGTTCTTATTTTCGCTCGCGTCAGCGATAAACGACGTAAATGCTTCCTTGCTCTAGTCTGCTCAAGTTTCCTATCAACTTCTGTGAAACTCTTCTCCACCGCCATCATCAGATCGTCGTATACAAGCACCTTTCTTTCCTCTCGGCACTCATCCATCATACCCAACTACCCAAGCCAAGCCGTGTTCTCTCAAGAAAGTCTTCAGCCATAAGTGCCACGTGCTGTGAGCGCTGGAGCTAGCTTTATTCTTTATGGGGCTGCGCCGGAGTGCACGTAATGGCGGTGGTTTTGAAAGCCCCTCTCGCCGACACAAACGCGCGCGTGATTTACTTAGCACCGAGACAACGCAAAAGCGAAGGGCACCTCCCAGTTTCCTGTGCACCGGTTTTTTTTTATTATCATTTATTTTTTTCTTTGTACTGAAGCGCGGAAGTGGTGTCGTATACGTTCACGTACTGCAGTGCGGAAGATCTGGAGATCAAGCGCGGTACGCCGCGAGAAAGTTGATGAGCTCTCAGCTCTAAATTGAGAAGAAGTCCGCCGTGAGTACTATTTATGAAACAGTGGTGACCGTACTCTCGTTTTCTGCGACAAAATGACCGTTGAGTGGTTGCTTTTCCCAGCCGTAATGCGTGTTGATGCGCCTTCGTATGTAAGTGAGTGAAGAGAGTGACGTTTTATTGTTATTGTCGTAGCAGTAGTAGTGGTAGCCGTTACTGTAGTTTTGGTTAAGCCTCGGGGAATCACTGTCCAATCCTAGTGCCTCTGTAAATACAAATAATTTAGCCAGCTTCGCACTATAGTGGTGCCAAGCCTGTAAGGAAGTGCGAAGCTGGGCAAACAAAGGCATCCCAGGATGCCTTCTTTGTTTCTCTTCGGTTTTCTCTTACTTTTGTCCTGTCTTCTTCTCTTTCACAGTTGTTTATATCTTTTTTTTTGTCTTCCTTTATTTCTGTTTATTTCTATTTTTCTTCCTACTTTCCCCCTTTTTTTCTGTCTTTCTATTTCAGGCTTGCTTCCTCTTTCTTTTTTTTTCGGTATTTAGACACGGTTTCGCCGGAGTTACGCCAAGCGATGACAACATACGACAGCACGACAGCCCGGGCCCCTAGAAAATGCTCCGCACTTCAAATGTGGAGCTACACACCCAAGTAGCTCTCCAAAGCAACTCCATAGAAATGACACCTTGTCATCTAGTGCATGGGTCGCCCCATTTCTTTCATTTTGTTTTTTTTAACCTTTCACATTGGCTAGCACAGAACACTCCGCAGTGAGTCGCTGCATGGCGTAAGCAAGCAATGTTTTGGCAAACGCCACTGATCCTTAGTTGTTTTTTGGAAACAAAGCTAGGTCCCCTTAAAAGTGCACATGTAGCTACCCAAGTCGCGTGTGTGATCACTAGAGGCCGGATTTTTTAGGCACTAAAAAATCGCGTTTTAGGCGCCAAAAACAGGCAGGCAAAACACAGTTTTAGGCCCCCCAAAATCGTAAATATAGGCACAATAAATATTTACAAAAACTCAGATTTTCGAAGAAAGACGTGTGCGACCTGTGTCTACGACAGGAAAGCAAACAAATGTTATAGTTTATGTTGGCACAAAGGCTTCAATGGTTTAACTAGCCATGCTATTGTCCGTTTTCCAGCACGGTTTCCAGTAAACGGTCTATTCTTTTATTGTCCAGCATTGGTGAGTTAACTGTCCGCCGTCGACTAAACACACTCCTGGGTGTCTTTTCTTTTTTCGGCATGGCTGCGAAGTGCAGCCCAGGAGCCAATAGCCAGACCGCTAAAAGGCAAGAAGGGTCTTTTAGCCTCGTATTGGTCGGGTCCAATCGCGCAGGATCAATTTATCCTCTGCGTGTGAACACCTTAAAGGGCCTTTTACCAGGTTGGAGCATTTCGAGCTGGCAAGTGTAACGCATGCACTGGGCGCTAACGATCACGTCTGCCAAGATTTGCAACGCTACGCGCCCCGGAAAGACGTGAAATGTCAGACTAAACGCCGCTTGCCCTTGATCTCACGGGCACGCGCACCAATATGGAGGAGGTGACGTACAAGGAATGGTCCTGCGTACGTCATAGTAGTACGTGACACTGCGAGAATGATTCGAGGTGACATGTGTAATTTTTGCAATCTGTTGCTTGAATAGAAGAATGAAAGTTATAGAAATATTAAAACATCAAACGGAATCTGTGTGCGTTTTTATTTATTTTTTTTTACTTCGAATCGAGCGCGATGCGACACTAAGCTGCCTCCATTTCATTTGCGTCCGTGTTCTCGCCATTGCCGCGTCGTGCAGGCGCCAGCCATGACAACGCTTGGCGTGTTTTTTGATGCATCGTCCCTTACAGCAGTTACAGCGGTGCGACGCGCTGTGTCGTGCTAACGATACATCATCCATGCCAGCCTCCCCAAGTGCATAGAGAGATCCAGCCCACAGGAACAGGCAAGTACACTAGAGAGAACGCCGAAACGATACAACACCGCTTGTGTGCACGACCTGTCTTGGCATGTCATGCGCACACCTTGCGTGCGCATGACGTGTTGATGCGTCTGCGCACGCAATCTTCCGGCTCCGAGTTCCTCCGATACCGAAGAGGGCAGGGAAGAAATTTGGCTTGCGAGTGGCAAAGGTTTCAAGCTCACCTAACACCATCATGCTTTCGCAGCTCGTAATGAACCAGTTAAAACGTTCTTGTGGTACAAAGCCCTTCATTGGGCACGCAACAACTTCCAGTGTCTAACTAAAATTTCTTATGTGACCTAGTGAAGCGCCCTTTATGAAGTAAATTACAAATGAAACAAAAGCCAAGGGCACATCTGATTTTTTTTACTTGCACTTTACATTCCCCTGACGGCACTCCATGCATGGTTTCGCATTCGTTCTCCATCTTCCTGCTGCTGCACAGAGGCACCACTGTTTTCTGCTCCCCCCCCCTCCCCCCCCACCACACCCAGGTCTTCAAGGAGGTGCTTCAATTTCTTGGAAACACTGGACTGGAAAACCGGCTGTTAAGGCCACCCGCTACGTCCTCGGCCACGGACGCCACTCTCCTCTCCTCTTTCTACCTTTATTTTCCTCTCCCCATTGCACTGTATACGCTGGGACGTGCTCCCATTTAGGGTTGCAGAAATAGCGCCTTTTCCTCCCCTCCCCCTGCTCCAACCGCTCGCGCCATGTCAATGCGGTGGGGTAAAGTGGCCAGCGCGTCCCACTTCACTGCTGCTAGCGGTTGCTTACCGGAAGTTTGTTGAACTAGGGAACTAGGTTTAGCGCCCCATAGAGTTCTGAAACGTCAATTTTGCCCGGTAACATGAATTACGGTCTCAAACTGTACTCGAAAGCAAAATTTGAGTTTAAATGGTGCTCATATGGGCGCCGTTCTTGAAGATAGGCATTTATAGGCACTTATAGACATTTAGGCACAAACCCCAAAAATAGGCATTTATAGGCACTATAAAAACACTATAAAAGCCCTCCTTAACCCCTAATTCGTGCTCATATATCAAAGTGGCACGATAGGAACGCAAGGAAAAAATAGGCATTTGCCTAAAATCCGGTCTCTAGTGATCACTGCTAACGTATTCGGAACTTTTCGCCTTGCTTTCCGGCGCTTTCGAGAACATCGACAATAACGCGATGCTTCGTGCAAAAGTTTTTGGGCGTCATAATTGACAGGGATCTATCATGGAGCCCCCCACGTCTCGTACATCAAAAAACGCCTGATTGGCATCTGTCATCTACTGAAGTTCTTCGCAGGGAAGACTTGGGGAATGTCACCCAGTGATATGCTACAGCTGTACAGGGTACTTTTTCTCGGCTTCCTGCGGTACAGCTTGCCTACATTGACCAACGCAAGCAGAACAAGCTTACGAACGTTACAAAGTGTTCAGGCCCAGGCACTGCGGATTTGCCTAGGCTTGCCTCGTAGTGCATCGACGGTGGCTTCTATAGCAATCGCCGGTGACCACCTTATCACGACACACATTGAAGTTGAAGCACTCAGGACACACATCAGGCATCTCGCTCGGACACCCCGCCACCACCTAGCATCTTTACCAGCAGACAGACCACGAGCGTCTTTTTGCCAAACGGTGACCACGTATCGCGAGTCTTTACCAACATCCTTCACGCCCGCCGCGAGACCTTCGACTCCTCCGTGGTGCTTGACTCAGCCTAACATCAGGCTAACAATACCTGGCATCCGGAAAAAAGCAGATATGTCGTCACCTGCTCTTAAGCAGCTCGCTCTGCTCCTGTTATACGAGATGTACCAAGGCTGTATACACGTATACACCGACGGCTCCGTGTTGCAGAACAGCTCAACGGCATCTGTTGTGATACCAATAAAAGCCACGACAATCAAAGTCAAGACCTCCCACCTTACGACATCGACGGCAGCGGAGCTCACGGCGCTTCGTGCCGCATTACAATTCATTAGGGAAGAACGGGCACAAAAATGGACTATTTTCAGTGATTCCAAGGCGGCACTGCAATCCCTTCTGGCACCTTTACGCCGCGGCCCGCACGAACAACTGGTGTTCGAAATTGCAGAAGACACACACCATCTAGCTGAGAAAGGACATGACATTGCCTTTCAATGGCTTCCAAGTCATTGTGGTATTATCGGCAATGAACGGGCCGATCGAGCTGCCCGTTCTGCCCATGCTGAAAACAATCGTATATCAATTCCACTCTCCAGAACTGACGCTGCACGGAAGCTCCGCATGCTTGCTCGCCGACGCACCACATCACAGTGGAACGAGCCACACTTCAAGCACGCACGATTATATACACTAGACCCAACGATGAGTCTTCAAGTTCCTCCAGGACTTCGCCGAGGTGACGCTACCAAACTGTGCAGGTTATGGTTGGGTGTCGCATTTACCAATGCGTACGCGTTCCGCATAGGAATGGCCGACACCGCAGCCTGTGACCATTGCGGCAGTGACGAAACTATACAGCATATTCTGTGCGAATGCCCGCAATACCGTTTGCAGAGACAGTCGTTGTGCAAGGCACTCGATCAACTGGATGACCAGACTCCTTCGGAAGTCAGAATCCTGTGCCACAGACAGGACTCAACGTCGCATAAGAAGGCTGTGAAGGCGCTTCTGCGATTTCTGCGTTCAACCGGTCTCTCCAAACGACTCTAATCAGAACCTCCTAGATGTGTGTGCATATGTGGGCATCCTTTTTTTTTTTTTCAATTTTTTTTTCTCTCTCTCTATCCTCTTTCCGACCCCCCCTTTTCCCGCCCTTGTACAGGGTAGCAAACCGGTTCTTCTACCAGGTTAACCTCCCTGTCTTTTCCTTTATCTATTTCTCTCTCTCTCTCTCGTGCAAAAAATTCAGCCTCCGTAGAGCCAATGCAACTCCTTGTATAAAGCGACATTTCAATATTTTTGTTGGTTTTGTTACTGATCGCACCGACATGCGCGAAAAATATCACTGTGAAATAGTTCACTTGCGTTGTTAGAGCAGAAAATGATCGTCACGATTGTAGGATGAGCGCAGGAACACCGCAACGGAAGGCACAAAAAATAAGAAAAAGAAAAGGAGACACTACTCCATGACGAACATCGATACTGCTGCAACTGCAGCATGTACCTGAGATTCACAGAAACTTGTCGACATTATTTTCGGTTGGCAACTCGACACGCTAATCATCCCCTATACCGAGCTATTCAGGATAGGTCTGCCGCACGGATACATGAAAATATAGTACGATGCAAAAACTTACTGCCTACGCACGAGTACTGGCCTCCATGCGCATTCCATTCCCCATGGCGGCTCCCAATTCCAGATATTGTAACTTCGATTCCGGGATTAACTCGTAAGAGTGATGTGCCAATAATTGCGATAAATGAATTAACCTTAACACATCTTTATACCAAATATGTAGACCATATTCACGTCTATACCAGACGGATCATGTTGGAATCAAAGTTTTACCTCGGTATCCTTTTTACCTGTAAACCTCTCGTTACATGCGGTTAATAAAAAAAATGTACAGGAAGCGTGGGCTCACATTAATTTGTCTCTTCTCCTTATCTCTCTTTCTCTCGCCCTTTACTTATGCCTCAAATAGCATGCATAGATAGATACTCTACTGCGAACACGTTACAAGCTAGAAAATGCGTTCAAAGGCCGCTCTGATAACGAACGCCAAAAGAAAAATCATGTGTAGGACAAAGTAGAGAGGCATAAATATAAGAGTTATATTAATTATCTGTTTTCCTTTCTCCTTCTATTTTAAGGTGCTTCGACACTCTACCACGTCCTTAAAACGGCGACGTCACATTGAAAGTCCGTGCCAAACGGACTGCAACAGCCGAGCTCCGTCGAACTCTTATATCTCTTGCGTCCGCTGACCCAAACACTACCCTCGGCGGCGGCCCCGGTTCCTTCGGCGACTTGAAGTTTGGCCTCTCACGAACTGGGGCTGTCGACTTCCTTATACATTTCACGTTACGCGCTGAAACTTCTAAGAACGCTCAGTATGACAGAGGCCTGAGATAGTTGGTAGATATTCATGTTGAAGAGAAAGGGCTAGCGAACACGGACACGATGGAGAAGCAAGGGCACCACCAACGCCGTGTTGCTTGTGGTGTCTTGACTTCTCTCTTGTGTACGTGCTTGCACGCCCAGTCCCATTAATAAGAACGCTCGTCGCGTGGTAGCCGTCATCGTTGAAGACGAGGGGGAGGAGGAATAAGGGAGGGGAGATACAACAAGCCCTATGCTTCCTTTCCCGCCGCCGCGAGAAAGGGACTTACTGGGTTTTGTGACGACAGCGGGCACTCAATGGCATAAGCGTGCGCAAGAGGGGGTGGGGGGGAGGGGGTGTGTCTATTTACTTAAGAGGGGGGGCAGTGCAAACTCTACGCATACGTTTTTTCTTCCTTTTTTTTTCTTTTTTTTTCTTTTTTAAGGAACAGCGTTATAGGCCACGCAGGTTCTTGAAGACGATGCAGCCGAAAGTGCCAGACATTGCATTCCAAGAAGTGTTTAGTTCCCATCTTCAGGGAAAGCCAGGGACCAAGAGCAGGCCATTGTGAGTAGCGCGTCATCGCTCCAGTTTCATTGTTTTGTCCATTGGTGAAGCATGTTGCCCTTTGGACTAGAGCAACAAGACGGCAGGGTAGCGGGGGGGGGGGGGGGGGCTATGCGATGCAGCTATGCTCCCCACCAACCCGTAATTGGGAACGCTGCGCACGCCTGCGCCCTACGGTCCCGTTCGACGAACGCTATTTCCTTTATAAGTGTACAGGCGCGCGGTCGATCACTCCCCGCTCTCAGCAGCTCACTCGCTCCACGACGCGGACGTCGTTTTTCACCGTCAAAATAGGGCGGTGGACGGTGGCCGAGAAGGACGGTGGCCGAGATGCTTAGCGGGCGTCGTCCATCAGTGCATTGACGGGGAGCCCACTTCAGGTTCGGTAGGAAGGCTGCGAGGCGGGATGGACGAGAGAAAGAAACAGCGTAACTCAAGGTGAAACCATTCTTAGGTTTCTTCTTTCACGTCAGTTACCCACACAGAAATGCACAAGCGTTTTCCTCGGTAAACTGCAAAATACTGCGGGAAAGGTGTTCTTCGCTTTGGTCAATCCGTGTCCCACCACCTGTCATTACCTCTCTTTTCATTTTAATATGTATAAACCTCTTTTTTCTTGTGGCATACTTATTTTTTTCAACGGTTCCCATTCCTCATGTTCTATCAAGAGTTCTAGAAAGGCGTCAAAAAGTTTGAGATTGAGTTAAAAGTTAAAAAAAAGGGGCAAGGTTGCAGTATGAGGCGAAAGTGATGGTGAAAAAAAAGAAGCGTAGATAAACGCAAAAAAACCTCAAGTTTTAAGCTCAGCGCTGCACTTTTTTTTTAGATGGGCGATCTTGTTTCACGCTCAAATTTGAAAACCAATCAATTGCTGGGAGAAAGTTTATCCGAACTTGAGGCTGAACTGAGAGTGAATGTGGTTGAACAATAATATTTGCATGTGTCCTCTGGGTTTGAAGACGGGTATTATATGCTCAGTTATATTCGTTTCCTTCTGATATACCACATGCTTACATGAACGTGCCGTTCCCTACATGTACGGGCTTGTATATAGATATAAAACCCACACAAAGAAAGCATTTTTGATCCCTATTTCAGAGAAATCAATATAACACGAAAGTTAACCGTTTCTTTACAGAAGTATAGCTGAATGTTCATTGTACATTGATGTATGAGGGCTTGGAAAATGTTTATTGCTGGCAATGTCTATTCGTGGCAGCTCCATAGCTTCGTTAAACGTGGATGCACCGAACGTTGACGCCTACACGCACATTTCCATCCCGCAAGACTAACGCCCATGATCATGCTTTAACCGCGTGGTAGCCGGAGTAGTTAACATACACCTCAACACAGCATGTTCTTAATCCCGCGCAAAGATGTCATCAACACGCACATAAAAAAAAAGAAAGATTGGGGGACGGCTGAGCTTCGCGATCAAGAGTAGAACGCGTTAGCGTAATCGGGCCTCGTGTGCATCGCCTTCTCAAATGCTAGCCTCGCTTCGGTTCTCGGTGCATGCCTCAACCATGCCGTGAGGAAACGAACGACTGTGCCTGTAACACTGGCCGTTCCGAGCTATCCTAGAACGCCTGCTGCAAGTATACAGTTGCTAGGTGCCAACTACGCCACAATTCCCCCTTTTGCGATTCATCGAAGGGCCCATCTACGCGTCCGTAAGGCAGCACGCGAACCTACGCAGCTGCTCCTTTTGTTGATCCTTTTGCAGCTGATGATGATTTGATGAGCGCTTTGTAATGGGTGGGCTTTTAAAACACCCACTCGCTGCGATTCACATGTTTTGACGCCTGGCGCGACTCTACGCTTCTGCCACACAATATTACACGCGTTAAGGAGTATCCTTCCACTACGTAACAATCATGTGGCGTTTCTTTTTCCGAAGCAGTTTCTAGCAATTACTAATTTTTGGAGTTTCAGTCTAAGCGCAACGGTTTCCTTCTCTGTAATAAAGAAAAAAAAAGCAATAGTGTAGCTCTTTGGTAGGACACCTGCTTGGCACACAGTCGGCCAGGGTTCGATTCTCACTCAAACGGAAGTTTTTTTTATCATTTGTTTTATTTCATTCCACTACATGACATTCATAGTGATTTTTTTTCCGACGCAGCTGCAGGCAATAGCGCAGCTCTGTGGTAGAACATTTACTTATCACGCACGCGGCCTGGGTTCGATTCTCACTCGAACCACGCAGTTTTATTATTTATTTTCTTCGCATCTTTCTGGATTCTTGGTCATGGACAAGGCGGTGACTTTTAGCTCACAACCAATGACGCCGACACCAACGCCAACACCGGAATTTCTGCGAAACGAGCTTTTTAACGCTATCGTGTTAACACAGCCGATTTGCACTCATTCAAAGCCTGATCATTTGAGGAAAGCAACGTCAAGGCGGGCCGCTCCCCAGTAATAGTATAACCTACACCTGTGCTCAAGCATATGCCACACATAATATTACTATCTGGGGTTTTACGTCCCCAATCCACGATATGACTATGAAAGAGTGTAGTGGAAGGGCTCCGGAAATTTCGGCCACCTGGGGTTCTTTGACGTGCATCCGACATCGCACTGACATCGCAAGGGTACCCGACTGGATTCCAAGAGAAGGCAAACGCGCGAGGGGGAGTGTGATGTTTGTGGTGAGGTTCGTCACGCCGCAGAGCGCGTGACGCGTTGAGGATGGAGGAGACGGTGGCTGATTTTAAAAACCTACACGACAATTGTATTTTACAGCACACACACACGAAATACATAAAGTAACAACACGTACAATGCGAGTCAACCGTCCCACGTGGCGGTGCTGGTGTCCAGGAGGTTGGGGCTGGCAGAGTCCCGGCGGTGATGCCGTCGTCGTCGGGAAGATGTCCGGCGTGGCAATGACGTAGCAGCAGCAGGGGTTAAGGGGCGAGTGAGCGACCCATCGCTCGCTAGCCGGTAGCCGCCATCGTCGGTAGCCAGGTAGGGCTCGTCAGCGCCAGGCCAGGACCTTGCGACGCTCGCTGTCTCGAAGTCGGTAGAAAACCTGGAACCTCGCGCGTAGGTGCGGGTTCTCCGACAGTAGCAGGCCGCGTACCAGGTCTGGCGAGGCGATGACCGTGAGGCGCTCGCTGTCCCGAAGACAGGCGCCCTGTGTGTGCGAACCTCGCGCGTAGATGCGGGTTCTCCAACAGCCCTCCGGCCCGTTCTGCCGGTGTTCGAAACTGTCTCGCCTGCGCGAGCTCTTTTTCGCGTCTCTGCAGCACGAGCTCCTTCGTTTTTCTCGCCTTCCAGCGATCGGCCGCTCCGTCGGCTGCTCTCGCTGGCTCACCGTAGCGTGCTTCTTCACAATCACCCCCCCACTTAAGAAAGTTCCTCCCGTGAAGAACTTGCAGCTGCCGCTTGACAACTTGGGGCACCGTGGCACACGCGCACTCGGAGCACTGCACTATCACTGCACCACACTTCCGAGCACTGCACCACCGAGCACCGCACACTTGGCACACATGAGTAATCACGAACTTTCACCAGAGTTACGAGTACCGCACACTCGGCTCTTATGGGACAACACAAAAGCTGTCATTACAGTTCTGAGCACAGCACACTCAGAGCTTTCACAAGCACAAAAGTACACAGCATGAGGGAATAGACGCAAAGCCACAAAAGTGTTCAGATAGCTGTGAGCTATACCACGATACAGTTGCAGACAAGCGTTTGAGGAATAAGCGTTACCAAATTCCAAGACTTCGTAGACGCATCATGCATGGGCATGGTAACCGGCTCATAGAGCCTGCACTTTCCGCAACCCTTCCTTTTTTTCCTCCACCGCGAAGTAACTTCATAAGTTCCAGGAACGAGTGCACTCCTGTTCTCGTCTGTAGGAAGCTTCGCGGGCCGTACTTTTTAGGCACGTTTCCATCTGCGGGGAGCGGACTCGACTGGCTCCATGATGTCTGTTCTAAAACCTCCGGATTGAAAGCGCCGGTCAGGAGGGAGCGATCCTAATATGCTCATGTCGCTAGCCGATTTCTTTGGTTGAAACGATGCGAATGCTGGCTTGTTTCCTACCTCTGATATCGGAGATAATGGTCGCACATTATCAGTCGCGACTCTTTTAAATACAGTGGTAGATACAATATTTCCCAGTGGTTCTCGCCCAGCTAAATTCTTGGGAATGGTTCTCTGACACGTGGTGCACGATTTAAGGAATCGTGTAATATCTGCTTGAGCACCTGGCCAGTAGAACTCTTGGCACACACGGTCTCTTGTTAGTTTGGTTCCTACATGGCCCAAAGGTATCCCTTGGTGAGCCGTTTCTATAGCAGCTTGTCGAAGGCTCCTAGGTAGCACAAGCTGCTCCACTTGTTTCTTCGACCGTAGTTTGTACTTCCTATACAGAACTCCTTCTTGTATAAAGAATAGGAATATCGGCAAACCTAGTGTTTATCGGTTTGTCCACTGCTTCAAAGCATTTCTGTAGGCTGTTGTCATCTCGCTGACTTTTCTTCAAATCGACTGAACTGCGACCCGGGAGACACCTTGCTGGTACCGATTGCAGACGAGAACTCTGTCGGATTGTCGCAGCCACTTCTGTGTTGTCTTCGGGTTCGCTTGCAGCCGATGTGAGGGTTTCTGCGAGTTGAGATGTAGTGGTAGAGCCTTTGTGAGCTTCCGGCCTAGGCGACTCTTCCACCGGACTAGACGGGTGTAGACGTCTTTTCCACTGCTTATCGGGATCAGAGGCATCGCGGACCCCTTGGACGTTTCCCAGAACGACGTCGTACAGTGGATCGTCCATGCAGATCGCGCGAGTCTTGCCAGAGAAAAAGGGTGAAATGATTCGCACCTCTGGCCTCCGGCAGTTTCAGTATGCTTCTGTCCAAAAGGCAGACAGAGGAAACTTTCCCTGTTAGCTTGCTGTCAGTTACAAGGGACCTTCTGACGATAACTGTGTCACATCCCGTGTCCCTTAAAACAGTAACAGGCTGGCCTTCGAGGACACCTTCGACCGTAGGCATACATTCGTCCTCCCGTTTAGGCACTCGCCCTGTCTTGCGTGCCGAACAATTAGTCCATTGCTGCACGGCCTCTATGTTAGGATTCGTTGTTACGGGCATATGTACTTGCTTTGTCAGACACGAGGCTCTCTTAATATTACTTGCTTCGTTCGGACAATCTTTTGAGCTATGCTCACTACTGCTGCACTTTTCGCAGAAGGATATTTTTGTGTTTGGCCCCTTTGTGCTCGTCCAGCAGTCTGAAGCTTTGTGACCACGTTTTCCACAAAGAAAGCATTTCGGCTTCTCTTTTTCCTCTTTTCGAGGCATGGTCCGAGATTGATCTGCTGGCACTTTGGGTTCGCTTTCCTTTTGCCCTTTGCCGAGGTTCACTAAACCCTGGGCCTCCATATAGTGATCAGTGGCTTCTGCCAGCTTTTCAATTCCTCGGCAATCCCTTTCCCTCAGGAAGATTGCCAGCTTCTCATGGCACTGCATGAGGAATTGCTCTGAAACAATAACGTCTCGCAGAGCTTCGTACGTCCGTTCGGTCTCGGCCATCTCTTGCCAATGGTCGAAGTAACCTAATAATCGACCAGCGAACTGTCGCCCAGTTTCGCAGTTCTCAGGCTTCGCCGACCGAAACTTAATGCGGTAGCCCTCCTCTGTAAACCGGAAGCGCTGCAACAACGTTTTCTTTAACGTTGCGTAATCCATGGCATGGTCAGGTGCCATTCTGCCAACAACACTTAGCGCTTCACCGGTCAAACAAAGGCTCAGTGAAAGGGCCCACTTGTCCTGCGGCCAATCCTGACTCATGGCGACGCGTTCAAAGCGCTGGATATACGCGTGTAACTCGTCGCGGCTTTCGTTGAAGGGCGGTATGAGTTTGTGCGGACTCTGGTAGCTTTGAGGAGCGCCCATGTGCGCACAGTCTGTTAATTGGCCAATACCCATGCTACCCGCTGTCGCACCAAACTCTCGCAGCTTCAACCTGAGTTCGAGTACTTCCTTCTCTGCTTTCAGCCTCGCCAGTGCCTCAGCGTGAGCTTCCTTTGCCGCATTACGTTCGGCTAAACGTGCTTCCCGCGCTTCTCGTTCACGTGCGCGCTCTTCATCGATCCACTGCTTTAGCCCTGGACCGCTCAACCCCAGTTCTTTTCCAATTGCAGTGAGCTTGTCTGTCTCCATCGTCAACCGTCAGACACGCATAAGCGGCGCGCTGCTCTTTTAACAGGGTAAGAGCAGTCCTGTCACGGACGCCAGATGTGATGTTTGTGGTGAGGTTCGTCACGCCGCAGAGCGCGTGACGCGTTGAGGATGGAGGAGACGGTGGCTGATTTTAAAAACCCACACGACAATTGTATTTTACAGCACACACACACGAAATACATAAAGTGACAACACGTACAATGCGAGTCAACCGTCCCACGTGGCGGTGCTGGTGTCCAGGAGGTTGGGGCTGGCAGAGTCCCGGCGGTGATGCCGTCGTCGTCGGGAAGATGTCCGGCGTGGCAATGACGTAGCAGCAGCAGGGGTTAAGGGGCGAGTGAGCGACCCATCGCTCGCTAGCCGGTAGCCGCCATCGTCGGTAGCCAGGTAGGGCTCGTCAGCGCCAGGCCAGGACCTTGCGACGCTCGCTGTCTCGAAGTCGGTAGAAAACCTGGAACCTCGCGCGTAGGTACGGGTTCTCCGACAGCAGCAGGCCGCGTACCAGGTCTGGCGAGGCGATGACCGTGAGGCGCTCGCTGTCCCGAAGACAGGCGCCCTGTGTGTGCGAACCTCGCGCGTAGATGCGGGTTCTCCAACAGCCCTCCGGCCCGCTCTGCCGGTGTTCGAAACTGTCTCGCCTGCGCGAGCTCTTTTTCGCGTTTCTGCAGCACGAGCTCCTTCGTTTTTCTCGCCTTCCAGCGATCGGCCGCTCCGTCGTCTGCTCTCGCTGGCTCACCGTAGCGTGCTTCTTCACAGGGAGACAGAAAGGTAGGGAGGCAGATGACTTTAAGAAGTATGTGGTTACAACATGGCAGCAGCATGTACAGGAGTGGGTCGATTGGCGGAACATGGGAGAGGCCTTTGCCCTGCAGTGGGCGTAGTCAGGCTCACGATGATGATCATGATGATGATGATGATTACATTGAACATTACACAGACCTTTAGTGTTTCGCCTCCATCGAAATGCGACCGCCGCAGCCGGGATCGCACCAGCGACATTCGGGTTAGCACCACAATCACTGCTCCACCACGGGGGGACTGCATATGCACACAACGCTTTAGGAATGCGAGAGGCAAAGGTCGTGGGAAAGCCATGAACGCGGGAAAGCGTACCGCTTCCCGCTGGCGTGTCTGTAGCAGCACTGACACCAGGGGGCTGCGTCGCTCGAGCAGAAACGGCGCGCTTTACTCATAAGGGCGTGGTCGTGAACGACAGACATTATACGGATCGTGCACGTGCTCACCGGTTACTTCACGTTGAGGAGACAGGCAGCAGGAAACCGTTACGGTGCGGCCGTATTCGTTTAAACCGAGTGTTTTGCAGAATCACGCGATATCGGATCCAAAAGAGTTAGCTGCCAGCCTTTCTTCGTACAATATTCGAATTCGTTGCCATCACATTCATTGCTTCACTCTCGCGGCGAATGTGCGACTTTTTTATATCAGTCGATGAGTATACAAGTCTCAAGTTGCGCCATACTTTGTCAAAAGCGACAGTAAAATTTTGTTCTGGAATATAATTGCAATGCTTTTAAACAAGTGTTGTGACTCAGTCAACACTAGCTATTTAAAACCAAGCCAATTGGGTCACCTCTATGGCTTGCGCGAAAAGTACGGGAAATCACCACCCTCTTATTAAGGCGAGAGCCTCAGATACCTCATCAAACGCGAAAAATTAACCGTCGGTAGCGGTGGCGTCAATACCTGAGATGCAAAAAAAAAAAAAAACCCATCATCACGCAGCGACGTCCCTATGTAACACCTTCATGATGTCAAGTATTGGAAAAAATTGACGTCATCCTGGCGTCGCTATTACGTCACACAGTGACGTCATCACCTGAAATTGTCAGTTTGTATAAGCACGCACTTATACCAAAGTATTAAGTTGTTCTTTAGATTTCATCTTCTTCAAAACGCTGTCGTCGTGGTGGCGAATCGAACCCGCGTCCGCGAACTTAGCCCTGTCATCGTGTATGCCCGAAACTTGAACACCATGGATGAAGGGCCGCAACTTAAACACGCATCAGCTCTTTACGTCTCTTTGTCGTTCCATATAACTCTTCGCTTTTTTTTTTTATTCCCGTTGTCAAAGGCAGTGTATCGCCCGCCGCGGTGGTGAAGCGGTTCCGGTGCTCTGCTGCTGACCCGCAGGTCGCGGGTTCGGTGCCGGCCGCGGCGGTCGCATTTCGATGGAGGCGAAATGCCAGAGACCCTTGTGCTGTGCGATGTCAGTGCTCGTTAAAAGACGCCAGATGGTCGAAATTTCCGGAGCTCCCCACCATGGCGTCTCTCATAATCGTATCGGGGTTTTGGGACGTAAAAACTCAGATGTTATTATTATTAAGGGCAGTGTATCCATGTTTTAAATCGAGACCCTGTTCTTTTTAAGCATTTATCAAGTGCAAGAACATTCTACCTACGTCGGAAGAATGCAGCATTACAATGCACTAGCCTCGTCAGTATTTCCTGCGACTCCGTGTAGTTAGTCAACGTCGCACTTGCGCGCTCTCTTTCACGTCGCATAATTTCCTTACGCAATTCAGTCTAGCTTGAGCATTGTTTCGTCTTTTTCCCGCTGCGACTCCTTTTGCGTGCTGGCCACCTGTTACTAGTGGACCCGGTAAGTCCTTAAAACCTACGCAAAGGACACGGAGTTTACAGAAAAATACGACTGTCGCCGACTCCTTTCTCGTTGGAATGTAAAGAACCAAACCTACACGGTGAAACATCGCCGAAAGCGCGAATCTACGTTAAATGTAAGGCTGTTCTGACCTTCACAATTTTTTCGGCGTTCCATTTTACTTCCGACCAGGCGAATTCACTTACGTATTTGCGTACATTAACATTCCTACCCCTTTCGTTTGAATAGCTGAAACTTAAAAAAAGACAAAAAAAAAAAAAGAAAGGTTCCGGTATTTTCTGGCGCCCTTCATGGACTATTCGCCCGCATTATGCGTTGCCTGGGTGCACAAGAACAGCCGCTCCGAATATTCTCTTCTAAGGCGCGAAATCAAGCTGGTACGCCCCCTCTCAGCCGTCAGCATTATTGTTATGCATGGTGCCAGCGGCTCGCGAAGTTCCGTTGACGTTCTGCTTGTTCGTGTTTGTCCTGTCTGCTTTTCTTAGTTCGCGTTTCTTTCTTTCTTTCTTTCTTTCTTTCTTTCTTTCTTTCTTTCTTTCTTTCTTTCTTTCTTTCTTTCTTTCTTTCTTTCTTTCTTTCTTTCTTTCTTTCTTTCTTTCTTTCTTTCTTTCTTTCTTTCTTTCTTTCTTTCTTTCTGTCCTGCCTTGTCACTTGACAAACGGCGAGCAGCCTTGTCGCCTGGAGCGAAAAATGGGCGGGTCTGAGGCCAAGGATAACACCACCTCACTTCGTAGAAGAAACGTTGCATGCGCGCGAGCGAAAAGAAAAAAAAATGCGCCCACCTCCCCGAAGGGAATCGTGAGGAAATGCGAATGTATTTCGCGCGCGCTTCACTCCATTTATATATGGTGGTTGTGGTTCGAAGAAGGAAAAGGCGCCTGATTTCTGCAGCCCGGTCGGGAGCAAGGCGCAGCGCCTTTTTTTTTGCTTTTTCTTGTTTTTCAAATTTTTTTATTTATTTTTAAAATTTTTTTTTCATATATAGCTCCTCCGAGCTCCGCCGCAGTCCGCTTTTAGTTAACGCGCACGCTGCGAATTTTTATTGTTCAACAACGCACAGGAGAAATCTCCCACCGGCACCACTTTGGAGGTCAAGATTCATTGCCATATACACGGGGTGGCCAGTGAACGGTTGTGCAGCGCGAGCAGTCGGTTTTTTCAACCAAGAAACTCGCTAGCAGACGCTGCCTGTGTCGGCGTCGCGAGGCGAGAGAGGGAGAGGGGGGGGAGCGTAGGAGAAGAGAGAGAGGGGGGCGCGCATGCGCAGTGGGGAGTGTGGACGCTGCGGGCAGATATGCCTAGAGAAGAGAGCGGGGAGCGTAGGAGAGGAGAAGAGAGGTGGGACGCGCATGCGCAGTGGGAGTGTGGACGGCGCGGGCAGGGATGCCTAGAGGAGAGAGGGGGGAGCGTAGCAGGGGAGAGAGCAGGGGAGGCGCATGCGCAGTGAGGGTGTGGTTGCCGCGGGGAGGGATGCCTAGAGGAGAGAGAGGGAAAGAGGAGGTTTTTTATTTTTATTTTTTTTTAAAGGGTTTGCGCATGCGCAGTAAGGGTGGTCACGCCGCACACCACCACCACCGGATTAAGCTTCGCCATAAGATGCTTCACATCTAACACCTGCCGGCGCGCACACCTCCTCAACCTATCCTCCTCCTCCGCGGACAACGCCGCACAACGCCAACGCCGCACAACACCAACGCCGGATGCCTGACATAGCCCGACTATGAAATGCATTCGCACTTAAAAAAAATAATGGGGAAGATCGGCTTGCGGTGCGTAGAGATATAGCATTTTGCAGTAGCAGCAAACAACCCTGAACGAACACCGTCAATCGCCCACACGCGCCGATGAGTCGAGAAAGAGTATTATGGAGTAGTAACAACGCAATATTCACACAGGGACATACAAAAGAAGCAACATAGACAAGCGCTTGTCTATGTTGCTTCTTTTGTATGTCCCTGTGTGAATATTGCGCTGTTACTACTTCATAATGCAAAACCAACTAGCCCAAAGCTTCACTTTACTAAATAAGAATGAGTAATCTATGGACAAGCAGCTCGGTATGTCTATACGCAACTTGTGTAGTACTTGCCTTTCAGATAGCGCTCTAAGACATGAAAGCTGGGAGGGTACCCGAGAGACAGAGAAAGAGAGAAGAGGGGGAAGAGCCGGCTCTGCTGTATAGTGGTGGTTTTTTAGTTGGTCGATATAACTGTGGCACCACGTCGCGCTTTGCTTATATTGATGGATATCAGCGCCACCGTGCGGCCTCTGACTGCGGTTCTGGTGCGCGTGTTTGTGACGATGACTTCGGGATTCGCGTTATAGCTCGTCCACATCAAACTGCGCGCGGCACGCTGCATGAAAGCTTTGCGGAAGAAGCACTCTCGTCGCATACAAAACGCGCCGAACGTGCTGGAGAAGCGGCGGGGATTGGAAATATTCACCCGTATGCAGGGAGTGTGGCCTTTGCGTTTATATTACTATACAGCGCTCGCTCCAATATGCGTTGTATTCTCGCAGCTTCGCTACGCTTACTTGCCTTGCCAGCCTGCCATGATTTTTCTTATTCCTTCGAAGCGACAGGCTTCGACGGCGCTGGTGCATATATTAGGGGGCGGTTCCATCAACGATATGGCAGCTACTCTTCCCGTATATAGACCCATGGGAAAGCGAGCGCGTCGACAGTGGTGAAGAAACAAAAGGTCGCGTTAAAAGATCATGTGGTGTCGAAAAAAAAAACTTCCCGCCCCAAGGGCACCTCTTGTAGCTGCGTTGTCCCGTATAACAGAAAGATATAAACAGATGCTTATAAGGATCTCTTGTTCTCTTTGAGAACGAGGGTCGCCATTAAGGCGATTATCAGTTTCTTTTATGCTCTGACGTGGCGTGGTTCTTTATTATTATTTTTTTCGTTGAAGGCATGATATTTATTTTGACCGAAGGGCGGCGACAGGATTTCTGCGTGACAGCGCCTTTAACTCCGTGCGCTTTTCAGTGCGTAAACAATAGGCTCCTTAATGTTTCACGCTTTTGCTCTGGTAGGAAATAAGCGAGGCTTTGTTTACAGGCCCGATTTGATGCGGGTGAACGGGTTAATTAAGCGAGAAATGCTTCAGCGAGGATTCAGATGATAAGCTCATTAGCGCCTGCGGATGAGATGCCCCTAAAAGAATTAGGGAAAAAAATGCCCCCCACCTCCCCGAAGGGAATCGTGAGGAAATGCGAATGCATTTCTTTCGCCGAGAGATTTCGCCTTCACCGACTTCTGCCATCGCCTTGAGAGGCGCCCAGCCAGCGAACGGTCGAGAGTGAGGCGCGAGCGGACGGGAGAGTGGAACGCAAGGAGGAGAGAGAGCGAACGGCGAGAGAAGGAGCGGCGAAGCACTGCACCTACCCTCTCCTACACTCTTTCGCACCACATGCTCCGGTTGCTAGGGGCGAGGATAAGCGCGCGCGCCCGCAGCTGTTGCTATGGGAGAGGGAGTGAGAGCGGAGAGATAACACCTGCCGGCGCGCGGACGCCGCCGCGGACAACGCTGGATGCGCCTGACATAGCCCGACTAAGAAATGCATTCGCATTTAAAACATTGTGAGGCAAAGCTCCTTCTATCCTTTCAGCCGGACCCCCGTGGGCTCCTTTTCTGGGATCTCCGGCATTTCCATAGGGGTTGACGAATCAGTTCCCGTCTCTATGGTTTCACTTGAAGCTGTTGTGCTTGCTCCTGTTCTGTAACCACATTAGATTGCGCAGATCGTGCAATAGAGGATACTCAACTTGTATTCCCTTTGGCATTGAGAACAAAAAACAAGCGTAAAGTAGGGAACTGAACTCACAAGGAATGTAACAACAACAACAACAACAACAATAATAATAATAATAATAATAATAATAATAATAATAATAATAATAATAACTGCTGGGGTTCACATCCCGAAACCACGATATTATTATGAGCAGGGGTCTCGAACACGCGGCCCGCGCCCACGTATGACTGGCTTCGTCCCCCCATTAATTTTTTTTAACACGAAAGTGTTTTATGCCGGGGTCCACCAAGACTTTAGTGACGCATTTCCGTCACGGATATGACGTTGAAAAAATGGACGCCACCAAATGAGAAAGAAAAAAAAACTTTTATAAAAAGATGTTCCCCCCACCCGGAATCGAACTTCCGACTCCTCAGCCCGCGACGGTAAGCGCCCGACGCTCTACCGACTGAGCTAAAGAAGCAGACGGAGATCCTTGTACCAACGCGCCTTATATCTCTCAGACAATCTCTCTCGCTCGGTGCTCTCTCTTGGCGGCGGCGGGCGGTGCCGCCGTCTGTGAGCGATGAAGAAAAGTAATGCGGCAAGACACTAGCACCGATAGAGGACCATTCGTCGACGACACAGTTAAAGCATGGCTTCCGAGATTGCGCGCCGGCGCACAATCTCGGAGGTCATGGTAAAAGCTTCTCGATAGCAGCAACAAACACTGGCCGCGCTAGCATTGGGCAGTCGCCCTAGACGTGGTTATGTGTCACTCTAGTTATGCTCTTTGCCTTTCGCTTCGTGTTAACGTGTGACGGCTCTTTGTCGAAGTAGTGCGCTTTCACATGCACCAACGGTGTTACGTCGCCGACTACTTCGAGTGCGATAGCACCGACTAATAAAACTGCTCCAGTAAGCGGCGCAGAAAGGCAAGGATGTCGACGGACAAATGTGGAGCCTTGGTGGAGCGAGACGGAGGCCAGCGGGACGTGGAATGCCTGCGCGCGTTCGCGGCTCAAGCTCTGCCTCCCGTGTTGCTGAAACGCAGTGTGGTAGTGTATGCAGGAGCACATGGCGTAGGTTACCGCATCACTCGGGAGCGCACGCCGTGCCGTTTCTCTCCTTAAATGACGACGCTTTGAAGAAGTACTCAGTGCCAGTGTTTATTACGTGCTTGTTGATGTCATCTTTCCGCGCGATTCGTGATATGGTATGTCCAGGTATAGGTTAAAAAGTTCAACTCCCACAGCGGTTAAGTCATGATCATGGGCGTTAGTATAGTCGCGATGGGGATGTGCCACTAGGTGTCGACGTGGGTGCATCCACGTCAAACGGTGCTATAGCTGTAAAACAGCAATAGACGTTGTACGAACTCTCATTATCACTACACAATAAGCACTACTTCTGTGAAGACACTTTTCCCTTTCGTGTTATACCGATTCCTATGACAGAGGGATCAGCCATGTTTTTTAGTAAGTATGTTCGTGACTAAGTGAATAAGTGTGCCGTGACCCCTGCATGAATGGCGTGAGCCATATTTTTTGTTTCGTGAGGCACCTCATGTGGTCACCATGTGTTGAAATATAACCGCGAAACAAAAGCTATATTTCAGAATGTGCGTCCCGATTTTAGCCAATTCTACGCGCCATATCTCCTTCAGAAATGACCCGCATATGATATAGGGTAAAGGTTATCTTTCAAATGGTAACGTTTGCTAAAAAATTTTACAAACTATCCCCTCCCCCCCCTTTTACCTCCTCCCATTCCCGGCCCTTGCGGCACTAAATTGCGTGACTGCGGCCCGCTGGCTGAGGTGAGATTGAGACCCCTGTTTTATGGCATGAGGTACGCCAATATGAAATGCTAATTACAAGAGTTTGAACTTCAAACGGAAGAAAATAATCCTTCAATCCTGTCTTTTAGGCTTCTATTTTTAAGATTGAAATAGATATTTTTGTTCACGATATCTTCGTTAGCTCGAATGGTTCTCGATTAAAACGTTCTACTCGGGTTTGTCCTGTATGGCCTTCGTTTTTTTTACGTGTTTTAAAAAGTCACAAACTGAATTATTCGAGCTTATTCCAACAAAATAATTGGTAATATGTGCTTCGGAGACTACCTGGCATTCGCCGACAGCGATCGTTAGGATCTTCGTCGCTTTTTATTTTCGATTTGAGTGGATTTATTTCCGATGGTCCCACTGTGTTGCATTGATGCCCTAGGCAGCACACAGGTGGTCGTACTTAAAATCGCTTGTAATTAACAATTTCTAGCTTCAGTTGAACTAAAATCGCTGTCCTCGTGCCAGAGTGATGTTCCGATACACGTTATGATATCGCAAAGTTGACATAAAGAAGACTTATTCACTCTATTTAGCCGAAAAAGTGGGGAGCCCGATACGCGTGGTCCGCTCCCTTGGCCGCCTGGTGGCGAAACTTGCCGCGTACAAGACAGGCGCTTCTATGTTCAGTGGCTGAGTTGCATCTTGGGTTGCATCAAAATAGATCAAGTGCAAGCGGCAATATTTACTGAAGCCTAGTTGCCATCCGTGCCAGCATAGCGCAGCATAGTATTGTTACTGATGAGACCACTAGTCTAGAGATGGGTCGCTCAGGAGCGAGCCGGATCTTTTGAGCGGCTCTTTTGAAGATCCGCGGCTGAGTAAAAGTGAACGGCGGTTCTTTGGGAAAGGGGAAAGCCGGTTCTAGCTCGTTCAGTGAGCCCGTGCTGAACCGAACTGTTATGGTGGCTCAGATGCTCAGAGCCGGGCATGAGCCGGGTTACGAAAGCGGTACAGTAGTTCATTGTAGCAAACCTAGCAAACGCTGCAGCTGGGTGTCGCCATATAGCAGGGTCTTCTGCTTGGCGCGACTTCCACGCCATCTATTTGCGGTGCGAAAAAGCAACTCGATCCCCTCCCGTCCTGGCTCGACAGTGTCGCCACCTCCTCGCCAATGAAGGAAGTCAGGACGGGGGAAAAAATTACACCATCTCCCGCTAAAGGGAACCATGTGTAGATGTGAAGCAGCGGGCGCTAACGCTTACACTGGCGCCGGCGTTTACGCTGGCGCTCATCGCAGCGTTGCGCAGGAGAGAAAACTGGGGAGGCGCAGAGCACGCAGTGATGGAGCGGTGTTTCCTACTGGAACATGCCAATCGCTGCTAATGGGCAATGAGAGACAGAAGACTCAGACTGGACACAGAGACCCGCAGTCCGCTTTTAGTTAACGCGCACGCTGCGAATTTTTATTGTTCAACAACGCACAGGAGAAATCTCCCACCGGCACCACCTTGCTGGTCAAGATCCAGTGCCATATATACGGGGTGGCCAGTGAACGGTTGTGCAGCGCGAGCAGTCAGTTTTTTCAACCAAGAAACTCGCTAGCAGACGCTGCCTGCGTCGGCGTTGCGAGGCGAGAGAGGGGGGGAGCGTAGGAGAGGAGAGATAGGGGGGGACGCGCATGCGCAGTGGGAGTGTGGACGCCGCGGGCAGGGATGCCTAGAGGAGAGAGGGGGGAGCGTAGGAGGGGAGAGAGGAGGGTAGGCGCATGCGCAGTGAGGGTGTGGTTGCCGCGGGAAGGGATTCCTAGAGGGTGGAGAGGAGGTTGTTTATTTTTATTTTTTTTGAAAGGGTTTGCGCATGCGCAGTAAGGGTGGTCACGCGGCACACCACCACCACCACCACCAAAATCAGTTTTCTTTTTGCGGTATCTTCACTCCAATCTATCATTTCTTTATTGTTGCGGTCTACTGAAGTGGTAATTACGATGGCTACGTGTGGCCCGCAACACGTCCTTTTCCTGGAGAATGTAATCGTAAAGGTTGACGCAGTTCACGCTTAAGTTCTGATAAAACGCCTCGCAGCCACCGCTAGCTGCCGCGCGATTTGCGCGAACTTCATGTACCGTATCGTGACGCGCGTTATTGAGCGTGCGTTGGATCACATCAAAATTTTAAGGCAAAAGCCTTTAATGTCTCATGCTCACGTCCGTCCGGTGTCCGTCCGTCCACACCCCCCACTGCGCATGCGCCAACCCATTAAAAAAAATAAATATAAAAAACCTCCTCTCCACCTCTCTCTCCTCTAGGCATCCCTCCCCGCGGAGGCCACACCCTCACTGCGCATGCGCGTCCCCTCCCTCTCTCCCCTCCTACGCTCCCCCCTTTCTCCCCTCCTACGCTCCCCCCTCTCTCCTCTAGGCATCCCTGCCCGCGGCGTCCACACCCCCCACTGCGCATGCGCGTCTTCCCCTCTCCTACGCTCCCCCCTTCTCTAGCCTTGCGACGCCGACGCAGGCAGCGTCTGCTAGAGAGTTTCTTGATTAAAAAAACCGACTGCTCGCGCTGCACAACCGTTCACTGGCCACCCCGTATATATGGCAATGGATCCTGACCTGCAAGGTGGTGCCGGTGGGAGATTTCTCCTGTGCGTTGTCGAACGATAAATAATTCGCAGCGTGCGCGTTAACTAAAAGCGGACTGCGGGTCTCTGTGTCCAGTCCAAGTCTTCTGTCTCTCATTGCCCATTAGCAGCGATTGGGATGTTCCAGTAGGAAACACCGGTCCATCACTGCGTGCTTTGCGCCCCCCAGGTTTCTCTCCTGTGCAACGCTGCGATGAGCGCCAGCGTCAACGCCGCCGCCAGTGTAAGCGTTAGCGCCCACTGCTTCGCATCTACACATGGTTCCCTTTAGCGGGAGATGGTGTAATCTTTAAGGCGAAAGCCTTTAATGTCTCATGCTCACGTCCGTCCGGTGTCCGTCCGGTGCCCGTCCGGCGTCCGTCCGTCTGTCTGTCTGTTCGTCCGTCCGTCCATCCATCCGTCTGTCCGTCCGTCCGTCCATCCGAGCTCTGGCAGGGAGCCAGGTGGCCGCCGGGACGCGCAGACGGACGCCGGTCGCGTCGGACTCTATAGCGCTCGCGCTTTGCTTGCGTAGCGTCGCTGTGCCCAGAGTTTGCAATCATTCTGACCGACGCCGTCTCAATGGACCCAGGCGTTCACGGAATACGCTTTCCAATTTACAAAGGGTCCGTCAATTTAAGAGCTGGAACGCGGATGGCGTTTGCACGATGCGCAAAGCGCGAGAAAATACTAACGCATGCGAACGGAGGAAGATGAGTCTCGCGTCTCGCTGCGATTCGCGGTAAAAAATTAAAGAAGAAAACACGCACCCATTCGGTTTGTGTCTTATCCCACTGACAGTGTAAAATAAAAAAAGACATGGCATAATCAGTGGAATGGCCACACGCTTTCGCCGAACACACTTTGGAATGTACTAGGTGTCCTTCAATTTTTTTAACCTGACGATTCGGAACAAATGCTGTCCCGACAGAAACGGTGCGGGGCTCGGGACCGTGCATGAAAAGCTGGCCAGTACAGTACCGCGAAATCCGGGATGGTTGGTAACCGCCTTCGGCTTCCTCCGTGGGTGCCCACCGGCTAGAAGTTTCGTCTCCAGCATCGCGCACAAGTCGCCGATAAGCGGGAGGCGCGGCGTCATGGCACAATGGCTTGCCGAGACTAGCGGCAAGCACGCGACGCTCACTCATCTCTCCTTTCTCCGTCGACGTAGATAACCGGCTCATTCCGGCGACCTGACCCGGCATCTTTATGGCAACGGGAAGTATTGTCTATGAAGCCGATTGTTTACGAGCACGCGCAGCATACGTCATCTCTAAAAGCCTCCGTGCCCAGTCTGGTTTTACTTCAGCATTTCGCTTCCTATCCAAAAATTTTTGGTTGCTACCCTCACAATAATGATTGCTACAAAAGATAAGTCATGTTCCCTTTCTATCCTTCAGACAAACAATTACGGTATAAATCAAATTCTAGGAATGGTGCCGTTTAGATGCATGCTACGAATTCCTCACCGACCAAAAAGCATTGGCACTCGGCGACAACTTATCTTGACACCACTGTCTATTCTAGGTCACTCTACCACTATAGTGCCTAGAATCGTGGCCTCCGAGATTAGCCGGCCGGCGCGCCGCCGGCTAATCTCGGAGGCCATGCTAGAATATACTTACTAGTGTGCCGACCGCGGGCGTCGCGGTGGCACGGAGAATGATGCCTTCCACCGGCGGCCACCAGACGGCGTCTCTAGCCAGCGTGCGCTACCTTAGCGTGTGCGCTTGTGAGAGACGCCGGTGGGCTGTCCCAGCCCGTTTCGCGTTGCGGACATTTGGGTTACAGAGAGTAATTGAAAAAATGTGATTTCGTAGCGCTAACAAATGATCGCACGCACAGTTATCAGTAATACAGTGAACGATACCGCGTGTTTCTTCGAAAAATACCAATAAATAAATGCGTGGTTTCTGAGGAAGAAGCAAAACATTTTTCAAACTATTATATGCGCTACATGTCCCCAAATGCTATATTTACAGCAAATTGCAGCTAATTACCATCAATTTACTAATGATCTATTTAATCACCTAACGACATAGATTTGACTAATCATCTGTTTAATCCCACGTAACGACGCTCAGTGTAGCAAATATTGTAGTGTCTCTCACGAAAGACAGCCGCCGGAGATCGACTTGCCCTCTTTATATTCTTCTCCCGCTCGGCTAAACGTTCGTGTCAACAGGCCATACACGACTTGCTCGAAAGCAACAAAGCCCCACAAGTTTACCGCAACCACGGAATATTTCTTACTCAGTGACCGCAACCGACTGCGCTTATATAGTAACGCGCGTCCGTAGCGCAAGCGACGCGACATAACACCTATACGACGCGGACGACGCGCCGCTCGGATGGCTCGGATAGCGCGGTCCCAAAGGGTGTCGCCGTCTGGTGGTCTCCGGCGGAGGGCATCACCGGCGGTGCCAGCGTCTCCCATTGAAAACGCTCGGAGGTCGGCACACTATACTCGGCGACAACTTATCTTGACATTGGAGCGAAGGCTACGGAGGCGGGGCTTCCACACATTCGTGTTGCTCCGCAAGTAGTTCGGCAGCTTGCGGCTGATTTCGGTTTTGCTCGCTCGCATCGTTAACGCGTTTAGAAAAACACGTACTTGAAAATTATGAATGGGAGAAACATTTCGATTGTTCAGTGTACATTTTAGTGTCCTATTACGAGTATATTTTTCTTGGAGATCTAAACAGCGCGTATTCGGCCGCACAGTGACGTCACGAACGCCATGTTTCCTTGGAAAACGGGTGGGCTGAAAAGGTGGTGCTGTCTAAGAAATGGAAAGAAAAGGAAAGCATTCTTGCAAGGTGAACGATAACTGTATTTTGCCTGCAACTTTCCGCAACTGTTTAAGTCTCATAATAAATAAAGCAGTATTTATTTCAGCCAGGCAAATGAGAAAATTATCAATAAACTTCAGTACTATTTTTTTGGCGCGGTAGCAGACATGCGCTTTGGTTCTGTAGCTTCCACAGTGCTGTCAAGGAAAGCTGTCGCCGAGTATAGTAAGTATATTCTAGGCACTGTACTACCACTGTGGAAGCTACAGAACCAAAGCGCATGCCTGCTACCGCGCCAAAAAAGTAGTACTTAAGTTTACCGATGATTTTGTCATTTGCCTTGCTGAAATAAATACTGCTTTATTTATTATGAGACTTAAACACTTGCGGGAAATTGTAGGTAATATGCAGTTATTGTTAACCTTGCAAGAATGCTTTCCATTTCTTTCCATTTCTTCGACAGCACCACCTTTTCAGCCCACCCGTTTTCAAAGAAAAGATGGCGTCTGTGACGTCAGTGTGCAACCGAAAACGTGCTGTCTAGTTCTCCAAGAAAAATGTACTCATAATAGGACACTGAACTATCTAAGTGTTTTTCCCCTTCATAATTTTCATGTACATGTTTTTTAAACGCGTTAACGATTCGAGCGAGCAAAACCGAAATCACTCGCAGGCTGCCGTACTACTTGCGGAGCAACACGAACGTGCGGAGGCTCCGCCTCCGTAGCCTTCGCTCCAATGTCAAGATAAGTTGTCACCGAGTAGCGAACGGACGAACGAATGAATGAATAAATGAAACATTCACGCAGAATTCTCTTTTCCGTGTTGTCTAAGTTGCGCGTAGGCGTATATAGAGGTTTATTGTAGGATGTCGCCTTCCCTTGAACATTGTTTTTGTGTGGCGTTGCCGTTCCAACCGTCGTCAAGCGTATGGAACGGCCGTTCAGGAGCCGCAACCGGTTGCCACCGAAGCTCGAGTTTGGCAACCATATGTGGTATTATGAATTTAAATGCGTAAGTATTTATACACCGACTCAAACAGAAAGCTGCCCGTCTGTCTGTGTGTCAGATAGCAATTACGCAGATATAAATAAATAAATAAGTAAATAAATAAATGTAAGATTCCAGTGTGTTACTTGAATCGATGCCATTATGATCATAGCCGAGTGAACGCTACGCTTCCCCGCCTTCAAGTTATGAAGATAGGGAAACAACATGAAGTTGTGCCTACGTTGCAAAACGAATGTAGCAAGGTAAGGCGGTCTGTGAGGGCTTCGTTGAAATTAATGGGAGTGAAATATAAGCCCTTTAGCAGACAAAAATTAAAGTCGACATGGAGGACGGTATGAATTCGGAAAATCCAAATGCACGAAATGCTGAGGCCAAAGACGCATCTCTGCAGCCGCGGGACGCGCGTGCCGTGGGAGAATATTGAGACGCTCACGAATGGTAGAGAGAAAAGAAAGGAGCTGTATCGATGCCACCTAATAGCGGCGATCCAGGAATGGCCGCTACCTACAACAAAACGCAACACATACGCACCTCCTAGACGACTCCCGAAAAATATTCTTTGCGATTTTTTTTCCTTCTCATTTTTACAATCTGTCGGCTTGACATTTTGTCCTACAGAGGGCTTTCAAATGCGTCACCTTATTTATGCCGACTCGCCGAGAATGCTGTAGGTCCGCCCGTTGTTCTGTTACGTAAGAGGAGCGTCGTCATAAATAAGTAAATGTACAAGACAAATTTTCTTGGTGGTCGGTAATGAAGAGAGGCCCCCCACGCTCCACAAGTCAATGTATTGTTGCGGCCGGGAATGTCAGCCGTCGAAGTCAGCGAGAAAAGAGACGTGATGCTGGTTTGGAGTTGCAAGGCAAGACTGGTTTATTTCCACTCCGTGCGAGTGACGAGAGCTCCCCTCGACGAGGGAGAGAAGGAGGCACCCCCGCGTTCTTCTACAAGAAAGAGGAAAAGGGAGGCCCCCCGAGCGAGCAGACGCAGCATGCCGCCGGTGCTAATTCCCGGAGCCGGCCCCAACCACGTTGTTCCTCGAACATGGAGGAGGAGGCGCTGGCGCCGCGCGTAGGCGAGCTGTCGACGGCCGGCTGCAGACGGGATAGAAAAGAATGCGGTGGTGCTGAGCAGCTTCCGCTACAAAGGCTCCCCCCCTAGATTGCGGAGCTTTTAAAGAAGGACAGCCGTGACGGGCTGAATAGTGAAAGGTCACAGTCCAATGGTTAGCACTGAAACCGTACGTGAGAGGCTGCTTGAATGGAAACCTCAATATGAGCAGGCTTGGCGCGGTCAACGGCGACGACTTCTCGTTTCCCCAGCACGTCGATTGTCCGAGCCCATCGTCGCACGTCCGCGTTGACTCCGGGCCAAACGAAGCGTTGCGTTATCAGCCGCTGGGTGGCGCGGACACCTGGGTGGCTGATGGAGTGGAAAGTGTTGAATACCACTCGGCGAAAGTTCAGTGGGACGAAAGGTCGTGGTGCTGCCTGGGAGGTATCGCAGGTTATCGTGCTCTGCACGTAGGGAAGTGCAACCTCCGAGAGCACGAGTGAAGATCCCCCCTCGCTTCAGTCTTGTCAACTCGGGGTCGTCCCGCTGAGCTGCGGCCATAGCTTCGAAGTCCAGGACTTCTGTACCGGAAGCGTTGACGCGAGACAAGGCGTCAGCTGCTTCGTTTTCGACCCCTGGAACGTGGCGGATGTCTGTAGAAAACTCGGAGATGAATGAGAGCTGACGGATCTCTCGTTCTGAGTAGGAGGAACTGTTGTTTTTGAATACGTAGGTGAGGGGCTTGTGGTCTGTCAAGATGTAGAACTCGCGGCCTTCGAGGAAGTAGCGGAAATGCTTAATGGAACAATAGATCGCGAGCATCTCCCTTCCAAAAGTGCTGTACCGTGCTTCTGCAGGCTTCAGACGTTTCGAAAAGAAGCCCAGTGGCTTCCACTGGGCGCCCTCCTGTTGCTGCAGCACTGCTCCGACCGATGTGGAGGAAGCGTCCACCATGAGGCGTGTAGGAGCTTCAGGCCGTGGATGAATGAGGAGGGTAGCCGCGGCTAGCTCGTCCTTAGCTTTCTGGAAAGCGTTCTGGTGTTCGTCAGACCAACAAAATTCTGGTGCCTTTTGGTCGTCTCGGCGCAGCAGGTCGGTCAATGGCTGGAGCACTCGAGCACAAGACGGAATGAAGCGCCGGTGGAAGTTTAAGAGCCCGAGGAACTCCCTCAGCTTGCGAAAAGATGTTGGAGCTGGAAACTTCTTGACGGATTCCACCCTCGATTCCAATGGCATAATGCCCTCAGCAGTGATGTGGTGGCCGAGGAAGTTGAGCGCCTCTACTCCAAACACGCACTTTTGAGGTTTCAACACCAGACCGTGCTCATCCAAACGCTGAAAGAGCTGGCGGAGGTGCTCTTCGTGCTCCGCAGGCGTTCTGCTGGCCACCAAAATGTCATCCAGGTAGACAAAGATGAAAGGAAGACCCCGGGTGACTTCATCCATGAACCTTTGAAAGGTCTGTGCGGCATTTTTCAAGCCGTAGGGCATGCGGACAAACTCAAACAGGCCGAACGGAGTTGTTATGGCTGTTTTTGGTATGTCCTGCGGTTCGACGGGGATTTGGTGGTATGCCGCTACAAGGTCGATCTTGCTGTATATTTTCGTACCTGCCAGCCGCGCGCTGAAATCGTGAATGTGTGGCAGAGGATACTGGTCCGGCGTTGTCGATGCGTTCAAGGCTCTGTAATCACCACACGGGCGCCAATCGTCGTCCTTAGGCACCATGTGTAGCGGCGATGAATGGTTGCTAGACGAAGGGCGAACAATTCCCAGCTGCAGCATGTGCTCGAACTCCCTGCGTGCAGCTTGAAGCCTTTTGCTGGACAGCCGTCGTGGCCGGGCGGTGACTGGCGGCCCGGTGGTGACGATGTGGTGAGTCACGTTATGTTTCACCGGCTGTTCCGTGTTGCGGGGCTTGGTGAGCGAGGGGAATTCGGCCAGGACGTGGTGGTAGGCTGATACTGGCTGGAAGGCGCAGATGCCAGATGAGCAGATGTTTGACTCCAAACCACGTACTTTGAGGGATGTGTTGTTATCCTTGAGGCAACGGTCACGTACGCTCACATCCAGGTTGAAGTGGCTGAGAAAATCTGCTCCGAGTATGGCGAAATTAACCTCCGCCACCACGAAGACCCAGCGAAACAGGCGCCTGAGTCCGACGTCTATTGTCAGCGAGCGGAAGCCGTACGTAGCGATGGCAGTGTTGTTCACTGCCTGCAGCGACGATGTGTTCTTGCTACGTCGGCGATCCTCGGGGGTTGCCGGGACAATAGAGATTTCGGCTCCCGTGTCGACTAGCAGGCGCGAGTTGCTTACGCGGTCGACTACGAAAAACAGGCGGCTGGGTGGAGGGCCGATGTCGTAAGCCGCCGTTAACGACTGGCCGGAGCGTTTCCCGGAAACGAGCAAGGTTGAGTGCAGCGGCTAGCACCCGTGCCGAAACGACGGTGGTACCAGCAAACTCCGTCCTGTGTATCTCGTGCCTGGCTTCTCTGGGAGGAGCTTGGGTGTCTTGAAGGGGGTCGGTTGCGTCGTTGCTCGTCCTGTTGGGGGGGCGCCAGATAGCACAAGTTTCTGCATGGTCTCGGTAAGGTGTTGCATTTTCTCCTCAAGGCGCGACAGTCGATCTGGTTGCTCTTGTGTTCTTGCAGCAGCTATGGGCGCAAAGGTTGGAGTTGAGTATTCCGTGATGCGATCGGCAAGTTGCGCTAGTTGATCAAGGGACGTCTCGTTTGAACCCGCAAGAACCACGCGCACCGACTGGGGGAGCCGTTGCAGGAAAAGTTCACGAAGAAGTGGGAGCTGGCCGTCCTGACGCGCGTGCACACCGAGTAGTTGCCGCATACGGTGCAGCAGTTGGGAAGGTCGTTGGTCGCCCAGCTCTTCGCGACACAAGAGCTGCTGCAGTCTGCTTTCTTCAGGCGCCTCGAGGCGGTCCAGCACCGTCTTTTTGAGGGTGTCATATTCTTCTTGCGCGGGGGTGAAACCAAAATGTCGTCGATAGCGTCGGCGATTTCGGGGGGCAGGGCTGCGACGACGTGAAGATATTTTGTCGACTGCGAGGTGATATGCCGGAGCTGAAAACGGGCCTCCACTTGGCTGAACCAAACTCTTGGATTTTTCGGCCAAAAATTTGGTAGCTTCAGTTCTGTGGCGATGACCGCAGGCGTGGAGGCAGCAACGTTGTCGTCGGAGCTCATCGCGGCGTGTTCGTTAGAGCGTTCGGGTCACCAATTTGTTGCGGCCGGGAATGTCAGCCGTCGAAGTCAGCGAGAAAAAGAGACGTGATGCTGGTTTGGAGTTGCAAGGCAAGACTGGTTTATTTCCACTCCGTGCGAGTGACGAGAGCTCCCCTCGACGAGGGAGAGAAGGAGGCACCCCCGCGTTCTTCTACAAGAAAGAGGAAAAGGGAGGCCCCCCGAGCGAGCAGACGCAGCATGCCGCCGGTGCTAATTCCCGGAGCCGGCCCCAACCACGTTGTTCCTCGAACATGGAGGAGGAGGCGCTGGCGCCGCGCGTAGGCGAGCTGTCGACGGCCGGCTGCAGACGGGATAGAAAAGAATGCGGTGGTGCTGAGCAGCTTCCGCTACAGTATAAACCGCTGGCTGTAACATAAGCGCTAGCAAAGCGTCCATATATCTGAACCGTAGAAGGCGCGGAGGAAAACAACTGTAAAAGTACAACACTTCATTCCTCCGAAGGCTTCAATGAAATAATATCGAGATGGTGGAACAAACCCTCTGTCCAGGGACAAGATGTAGATGCGGCGTGAAGGATTCTAGCCACGAGGAAAATTAGGAAACTGCGAAAATTTAATGACAAATTCGCGTTTCAAGGTTCGAAGCGGCGCATTTTCTGGGATCTTCTCCGTAGGATAACTCCGGCGACGAGGCAGGCCCACTATATCATGGCTCGGAGGTCCTCGGGAGGTCCGTCGCGGAGAGCATCGTCCCACATGGTTAGAAAATGTCTGCAGTGAATTGAGTCGTGACTTGCCTAAGCCACTCTTAGGGCCAAGTCTTACGAGGTGGATAGACGTATATCGTTAAGTTTCGAGATTTATAGATTATTAGATATATTCTAATAGACTATTTCATGTCATGGCAAGTCTAGTTTTTCGTATTTTGTCAGAATAATCGAACAACGAAGGGGATTTAACCTCGGATCTCTCCTAGCGAGAATAGAGCATTCGATAGCGCTGTGAGATTCAGCTGTAAAAGTATCATTTCTGGATAATACTAACTTAGTAAGCCGTAAGTAGTCGCGTCACCGCGGTGGGCAAACGCTAGACCACTCCAGCCTCAGTAAAGTCAAGAAACACTAGACCCCAAGTAAATCCAGACGGATTTCTCAGAAACAAGCGTCTTAGTTGCCGAAAAATTTGTCCTGATCAGGGGATCGAACCCTGGACCAACGCCTTTCAGGGGTGGTCGCTCTACCAATTGAGCTAATCAGGAAGCTAGAAGTTGGCAGCCTGAGGGCGAATCAATCGTCAACTCGAAGCACATCGAAACATAATATTGCCACGCGCGTTTCTTGTGTCAGTTTTGCTGTGTTCGGGTTTCATCCAACCTTAGGCTTTACCCGCGAAAACTGTAAGCTGTATACGCTAGGCGCAGGCCGCGTTGCAATGTTCGGGAAGCTTCGTGGTTGTTTGAGATTATTTCATTAAGATTACGCGCAGAACGCGAAAAGTCAAGTTTATTGCACAGCTCGAGCGAGCTCAGTGATAAAGCTGGAAAGTTCGATGTGTGATGTATAAAAAACGGCGCGTTACAGCGATGATAAGTTTATCGATGGCCGACGCTCTGTTCGCCGCTATCAGTGTATAGGCACCGTGCATACGTTAGGAGCCGCCACAGTCGCGCGCTGCCTCCAGCGCCAAAGCGGCCCCGGCAGCAGACTTGACGGGATACGGGAGCAGACGACTCAAGCAGGCGGTCAGCCACTGCGCCGTGCTTTGGTGCTACGCTTGAGGCGTTTTCGTTCTCGTCTGCTTTCAAAAGACGGTAAATTGTCAGCAGCTGTGAGATAACCGTAGTTTTAGCGCGTGTGCTTTTAGATGCGAAGCATCTTATGCTCGGGGCTCTGTCCGTCCCTCCCGTGTCCCGCGTCCCGCGTCCCCCGTCCCCCGTCCCGCGTCCCGCGTCCCGCGTCCGGCCACTGTCATGAAGCAGGGAAGCACCCATTATGCGAACCAGAACGCTGTAGTAATATGAAGGCCGTCAACCCTAACACAGTCATCAGAGTCATGGGCGATAGTACAGAGAGGCTGCTTAGCAATGGCTACGCAGGTGGTGTCTGTCGCCCAGGTTGACCCCATTCCTTGAGTCATGGCGGAGAGCACAGAGAGGCTGCTTAGCAATGGCTAGGCAGGTGGTGTCTGTCGCCCAGGTTGACCCCATTCCTTAATATTGCTTGCATGTGTTTGGAGGGGGGCTTAGTCCTTCCCGCGTCCCACGCCACCACAGCGCATGCGCGTCCCCTCCCCCCCTCTCTCTCCTACGCTCACCCCCTTCTCTACTCCAGGAATCATCTACTCCACGGAGCGGTCCCACAGCGCATGTGCGTCCCCTCCCCTGTGCTCTCCTACGCGCACCCCCCTTCCATCTACTCTAGGAATCATCTACTCTACGGAGCGGCGCATGCGCGTCCTCTCCCACTCTCTCCTCTAGGAATACTCTACGGAGCGGCTCCGGCGTCCCACATCCCCACAGCGCATGCGCGTCCTCTCCCCCCTCTTTCCTCTTGGAATCATCTACTCTACGGAGCGGCTCACGCGTCCCACACCCCCCACAGCGCATGCACGTCCCCTCCCCCTCTATCTCCTCTCCTACGGTCCCCCCCCCCCCGTCCTTTCCTCTAGGAATCCTCTACGGAGCGGCGCGAACGACAGGTGGTGTGACAGCTGCTTACTCCGCTGGGGGCGCCACGGTAGTTCCGCGGTATGAAAATGACGGAGCGCGCGCGCCTCATTCTCTCTCCTGCGCAGCGCCGCGATGAGCGCCCGGACCACTGCCGTGAAGTGAGAGCGGCGACGTTCCTCCCGCTCAAGCTAATTATCTCCCCGCTGCTTCGCATCCACACATGGTTCCCTTTAGCGGAAGATGGGGAATTTTTTAGATGCGAAGCATCTTATGCTCGGGGCTTTGTCCGTCCCTCCCGCGTCCCGCGTCCGGCCACTTTCATGAAGTAGGGAAGCACCACCAGAACACTGTAGTAATATGAAGGCCGTCAACCACTACTACAGTCATCAGAGTCATGGCCGAGAGCACAGAGAGGCTGCTTAGCAATGGCTAGGCAGGTGGTGTCTATCGCCCAGGTTGACCCCATTCCTTGATCTTGCTTGCATGTATTTGGAGGGGGCTTAGTCCGTCCCTCCTTCCCGCGTCCCACACCACCACAGCGCATGCGCGTCCCCTTCCCCTCTCTCTCCTACGCTCACCCATTTCTCTCCTCTAGGAATCCTCTACTCTACGGAGCGGCGCCCGCGTCCCACATCCCCACAGCGCATGCGCGTCCTCTCCCCCCTCTCTTCTCAAGGAATCCTCTACTCTACGGAGCGCCTCCCGCGTCCCACACCCCCCACTGCGCATGCACGTCCCCTCCCCCCTCTCTCTCCTCTTCTACGGTTCCCCCCCGTCCTCTCCTCTAGGAATCCTCTACGGAGCGGCGCGCACGACAGGTGGTGCGACAGCTGCATACTCCGCTGAGGGCGCCATGATAGTTCCGCGGTGTGAAAATGACGGAACGCGTGCGCCTCATTCTCTCTCCTGTGCAGCGCCGCGATGAGCGCCCGGACCGCTGCCGTGAAACGAGAGCGGCGACGTTTCTCCCGCTCAAGCTAATTATCTCCCCGCTGCTTCGCATCCACACATGGTTCCCTTTAGCGGGAGATGGCGAAGTTTTTTTTGTTTCCTCCACGTGCAAAGACATTTTCTTGATAAGTTGGAAATTCGTGAAAGAACATTCCGCCACCAAGCGACACCGGCGATACGACGTCATAGCCGGGCTAGCTATGGCGCCTAGTGAAAAAAAAAAACAGGGCCGCTCTCATGCGTGTTTCGGCGGCATCTGTTTTTTGCTTATTCACTACGAGAAGTTGTGGTATTGAGCGATGTTGTGTGTGACGGTGGTGCTTTTCAGTACGGCAATACGGTGTCGTCTGCTGAAGATGACGACAGAAAGGTGAGAACCCTCACTTTTTTGTCCCTCGATGCCCTGCGTAGTAAATGCGTAGTTAGGCTTATAGCGTACGTTGGATGTTGTAACTGCGCCGTAGCTAGGAATCGGGCGCTTCGACATAAACATATGAAAGGTTCGTGACGATTTTCATATTCACCAGCTTCGCATTTCTTTTGGCACTCGCGTTATCAGATGACGATAGTTCAGTGTAAACAAATGGACAAGCGTGTCGACAACGCAACGAGTGTTTGAAGCGATCAAGTGATAACGCGCGTCGCCCGCGTTACGCCTGGCGCAAGATAACTTGCAGAAGCGCGAAGTAACGCGTGCCTCTAAAATTCTAGCTAAAAAGGTTTCGCCCCGCGCATTTATCCCTTTGCTGCCGAGTGTCGCGAATTCGCGACATACCGAAAAACTCCGAGCCAAGAAGTCACGAAACGCGTGCTGCCTTTAATTCCAGCTGTAAGTACTTACGGGTAATGTAGCTTTCAGAATGAAAAAATCTCGTGCCGTCTTGTGTAAGGTATTCTATGCTAGAACCAATTGTTTTGTAGCTGATGGCGGAGAGCGCGAAGCACGTGCGACAGCTCTCCCTTCTTCGTTCTTTCTCGGCCTGAGTTACGTAAGTTCAATGTTCAATAATTTTGTTTATTTGTGTGTACGCACCCAAGAGGTGGCACACAACATGTTACATAGTTCTGAAGTACGTTCATTGTTGCAAGATCCTCGTTTCTGTGGTATATCGCGAATTCGCGACATAACTAATAGTATGCATTAAAGTTGTATTTCAGATAATTTAACTGTGGAATCAATTAAATGTCGCTATTTAAAGCTGGAAAAGGAAAACAGTTTTTATTTTGTTCGGCGGTTTCATAATTCAGGCATTAAAGGTATATTTCGAGCTGTCGTAAAGAGTTTTCATCTGTGATAACGTGCTGGTTGTGACTGTACGTGGCATTCGATCGCGGATGCCTTAGCTTAGGTATGCAAGCTCGTGGGTGTGAAGGCGCATAGAATATGGTGATTTGCAATGCTCTGTCAATACGCTGCGTCTTAGAGGTCATGTGTCGGGCCGACTCTGCGAGGGAAGGAGGCTTCCCGGAAGCGATCACTTGACGTCATTTCCTCTCTTAGTGGACGCGTGACGTCATTTCCTCTCTTAGTTTATCTATTCATCGAAGAGGAAAACACACGGCTCCTAATCTGGCTTTTATTACCCTATCTGCATCCAGAGATGCAGTTGAAGAGGTTGGGGAAAAAAGAAACCGCAGATACCTGGGCGTAACGCAAGCTGCACTATTTATATATCTGTGTCGAGGCTGGCCAGCACTGAAGCCACAGAAATTTGGTTTTAATCTGTAGAGGTGTGAAGTATACACACACGTGATTTTCTTTACTCAAGTCAAGACGTCCGCGACCATGCAAGAGCCGCTAAAGGAATCAGGCCCGCAGATTTTATGCAAAATATTTTGCACGAAGCAACAACGGACAAATGCGCTTTGTAGTGGAACTTTATTTCATTGAGTTTTATTGTGATTTGATTTTGCTATTGTCGCATCGTTTGTTGTCTCGTCATTAAAAAGCCATCCTCTTGTCAACAAAACAAAACAACGAAAACAAGCAAAAAGTCACAGTTTCGCCACTAGGGCGAAGCAATGAATGCGATAGCAAGAAATTAGTTTGTCACACGAAGAACGACAAGCAGCTCGATACTTGCAACGCGCCGCCGCAGCACAAAGGAGGACGCTCGAAAAGGACGCATAGGTATACACAGGACAAGCGTGAACTAACAACTGTCGCAGTTGTTACGTATTTGTATTTGAGCGACGCGCTGTGAGTGTCCACAAATGCAGAAGCCGACACTGTTGTTGCTGTTGCCTCTGACATGGCTCATACCCACTCAGGGGGATTGGCCAAGGATTGATTATATAATTATATGACTTTTCGACGCTGTTTGACACTTGTTTTTCTTTTAAAGTGCGGCACGCGGAATGACCCCTCTGCGTCTCCTGCCACGCGGTGGCGTCTGACGCGTGCCCGGTGTTCTTTTGTTTCATTCTACCTCATGAGTGGTACAGAAGGGAGCCACGTTTTCGTGCGCATCTCAAGGACAATTTTCAATTTGAAAGAAACTGTAAAAGCGTCGCGGATAGAAAACACGCTCAAGCTGTTGCGAGATCTGCGTACCGCGAGCGGCAAATGGTGCATATGAATAACTCGCCGTTATATCGCTGGCACGAGCATGACCTGTGGCTGTGTTGGCTAGCAGGCTGCGGAGCGAGGGGTCGCTGGTTCAAACCCCCGTAAGGTGGTCTGGAATGACGGCGTCGACATGCAGACGGCGACGGCGACGGCGAAAATCAGCCGAGACTGTCCATATAATTGCTATCGCAATAAAAGACTAACAAATTACTCAACAGAAACAGGCGGCGTACGAGTGAAAAAGAAATGCATCATGCCATATCTCCATGCGTAGGCTACATCTTCATTGTTGATGGATGCATGGTGCATCTGATTATTGTAGTACTATGAAGAGGTTGGTGCGTGCGGGAGGCGAGGATTAACGTTCCGTCCCAATAAATCATCCTCTGCTATCAGGCTCGTTGACGCAGAAGTTTCTACGCAAAATTTCATTCAACACCGAATGCGGTAGAGCTCTGTTAGCCTGTATACCTTTGTGCTCGCGAAAACGCTGCCTTTGTTACACCGACGTCAGCGATTAATCTCTGTCCAGCCATTCACGAAGGAAACGGCTCTCAGCCTAAGTTATCTGTAGACGGTCTAAACAGAATGAATCACAGTGAAAAAACGGAGCTCAGATTTTCTTCTCCGTCGTCCTTGTCCAGAAAACACAGTCACGGCACTCTACATAAAGAAGTATAATAGCGGTCGCTGGCAGTCACTCTCTCGGCGAACTGTTGTCGGCCACTCGAAGTTATAATAACACTATCATTTGTCTCTTTTGTTAGTTATAAATGAGTGCGTTCCTGTCAGGGCGGAAGCGCTTGCAGGACCAGACTTAGAGGTCTAAATCCCCAACTTCGTTGGACTCGGCATAGAGCTTCCTATAAATACACTAGAGCGAACTCTGGCGCTAGTGTCTATGGGAGCTGCAACACACGGCGCTTCAGCCAGCATGGGAATCATGGGTAGTACGCAAACTTGCCTAGTCTTGCCTAGTCTTCGTTCTTTTGGCTCCGTGTGGCCTGAATTCGCTTTGTCGCAATACGAAGTTCGGCAAAGGTTTAGCAGTTACGCTTCACCAGCTTGACCTTATTAGGCTCACGAATTCAAATACGCTCACGAAGTTCACAACTGTCCATTCTTTATCCGAAACAGAACGAAAACGCGACAATAAACAAAGCCACAAGTGCGTTCGAAGCTGGAAGCACGAAGACTAGGCAAATTTGTGTGCTACCCATCATTCCCATGGTGGCTGAACGATCGCAGCGGCAGAGTCCCCTCTAGTTAATTTTAGGAAAACTCTATGGCACTCGGTATACAAATACAGAACTCCGCCACACCGCCATATTGTCATGGCGTGTGTGACGTCATGTGCTGCCTGGAGCGGCCGTCGTCATCTATCAAGGTTTATGCCTTTGCAAACGGCTGAATTTCAATGCCAAGTTGAAGAAAATTGAAAGGGCGCGATTGCGCGGGCTGCTGTGCTGGGAACAAAATCTTTCGCCGGAATGCAGACGCTCGCGCAGCAAACAGCTTGTCACGTCACGCCTCGCGATTGTACCAGTGTTGCCCGACTCGCAGGTCACTCGCTTCTTTGTAAAAGTATAAATTATTAGTTAAGTGTGTGTCCAAATGCGCTGTAATTTCGCCAGCTTGTTTGTGAACACAAAGGGATTAACCCTACGCAACCAAGATTATGATCGAAAATTGTGTGTAATGGCCGCTTAAAGGGCCAGTAAACACCCTGGCGGTCCAAAATTTCTAATGGAGAAATAACTACGCACTTGTACAATGTGAACATGCTGGCGCAAGAACTTTGCGAATAAGCGCTGTAATAAGCAAGGAAGTTAAAGGTCTTAGAATGAGCAACCTTGGCTGGTTCCGGTTTCTCGCTCGTCCTTCCCACCTTTTTCTCGCTGCGGAGAGGGGTAGGCGTAACCTTTTGTCGCGACCACGCCCACTTCGTCAACGTACACGACGTCAGCGATACGTCATCGGCGCTCAGACAACGACCGAGCAAGGCTTCCCCCACGTGCGCACGTGTCATAGCGGCGCGGAGAGGAAGCACGGAGCGAGAAACACCCTTACCCTAGCGGTAAAGTAGCGAGACGCCTCTGCATCTCGGAGGCTTTTGTTCTGGCAATACCGCTTGTACCGGCAGTCTCAGGCTCTGTAAAACGGCATAGAGCAGCACTATGGTCCCTGGAATATACTGCTAGTATATCATAGGGGCCATAGCAGCCCAGGAAAATGACAATGCGGACTGCGTGGCCAAACCGGCATCACCGCCGGGCCAAGGCGCCGTTTCGTAGAGCAAAGGACCAATCGACAAGCTAAGGAGTGCGTAATGTTGCCAATGGGCAAGATTTCGTCACAGCGCGTACGAGGAGTATTCGTCAGTCGTAGGAAAGAAGCGCGGGAATTGTTTTTCGAAATGGAGGGTCTGCGCGGCGCGTAGCACTTCAATATTCGCAATAGGATCGCCGTGGTCTACTGTACAAATTAACGAGCTTATTTGAAGGGTGTCAAAAAACCCGAGGCCTAATTACTCGCCCTTTAAAGTAGCGAGTACGTCGTTCCTGCCATTCAAAGCAACTCTTCAGTATTTCCTTGAAAATGTGTGAAATTCATCGCACGAAAACAGCTTAGTTTGCATACTTCTCCCTGGTTGAGTCAGTTATGAACTAGAGCAGAGGTCGACAACCTGCGGCCCGCGGGCCGCATGCGGCCCGCAGGGCATCGTTATGCGGCCCTCGGCACGACGTCAGAACTCCGCAACTACCTGATGAACAACTTCTTACTAAACGATGAACACCTCCACCACTCTCTGGGTTTGTCGGTGAGCAACCTTGATGTAGACATGTCTAAGAATGTTCAGCACCAAAACTTTCATAGAAAGAGTCTTTTTCTTTATTCGCTCCATTTTATGATGATGACTTGCAACCTTGTGACATGCAAATGAGTTCTGCGGAATCTCGCAAGGTGGCGGAAGGGTTTAGAAAGGGAAAATAGACAACCACCCGTTTGTAGCACGACGCCACAAGGAAATCCGCACGGATTTCTCAGAAAGTAACGTTCGTCCTGGTCCAGGGTTCCAACCCGGGACCAACGCCTATTGGGGGTGGTCGCTGTACCAATTGAGCTAACCAGAAAGCTAGGAATTGGCAGCGAGAGGGCGAATTCATCGATAACTCTAAGCCCATGGACACGAGTAATGCGGATTTCCTTGTGGCTTCGTGCTACAAACGGGTGATTGTCTAATTTTCCTTTCTAAACCTTGTGACATGCGCGCTGAAAATATACGTGATTTCTGTTCCCCTTTCGTATATCATACTGCCAATTCACCGAAATTTTCTCTTTACTTGAAAAAGACCCCCCCCTCCCTTTTTCCATGTGGCCCCCCGGCCAGTCGGCTTCATGCAACTTTGCCCCCCGGCCTCAAAAGGTTGCCGACCAATGGGCTAGAGAAATCATTCGCCATACTTTATTTTCCTTTAACTGTAATGCAAAACAGCGCTAGACGGCCGGAAATAATTTGTATAGAATGCCACAGAAAAATAAGGGCGCTACGAGGTGCATTCAGAAATTTTCATGCCTCAGTTTTAATGTTCACATGTACCTGTCACGCGCTTGGCTGTGATGCAATGTTCTCTGAGTGAGAGAGAGAGAGAGAGAAACGAAGGAGAAAGGCAGCGAGGTTAACCAAGCTAAGCTCGGTTGGCTACCCTACACGTGGGGTGGGGCAAGTCTGCATTCATATTATTTAGGTGCGAAGCATCTTAGAGCCGAGCTCAATCCGGTGGTTGTGTGCGTCCTGACCACCCTTACTGCGCATGCGCCTACTCTCTCTCCCACTCCCCTCCTTTACGCAGGTGTTCGGTCACCTTCTCTCCTCCTCTCCCGCGCTGCCGCACTCTCCTCCTTTACGCAGGCGTTTACGCAATCGTTCGGTCGCCTTCTCTCCTCTCCTCCCCCCCGCGCTGCAGCCTGTAAACCCACTCCCTCCTCTCCCTCCCACGTTCCATATAAGCGCGTGCACTCGCTCGATGAAGTCTCGCTTGAATCGTGCGGAAGCTCCGTCGGTTCCCGGACGCTGCAGTTGTCTCGAAAGCCTCGCTACCCTCGCCGCAGACTCGCGTTGTCTCTCAGTAGCGGAAGCGGTAGCTCGACGCCGACTCTTGGCTTCGACGGCCGAGTGAACGTAAACGGAAACTTGGTGTGCACCCCTAATGCTGCTTCGCATCCCCTCATGGTTCCCTTTAGTGGGAGATGGTGTAATTTTTTCATAACATTGCGATATAATTGGGTTAAACGTTTAAGCTTAAATAGTTATTGCAGTGCGCACAGGCTGTCTCTTCTTTCTGTCTCTCTGCGGTAAATCCCTTGCTCACGCTCTACATGGGCGAATGTGTTATTGCCGAATTGACTTGCCTTCCTTGGGCTTTTCTACGGGCTTGTTCAAATATATTCGAAGTGGCTTGTCTGTTTGATATCGTCGAAACGGCCGTGGTAAGCTCAGCATTGCTGCCGAAAGCTTGAAGGGCATCTGCTTTATCGAAGAAACCGTTTCGAGAGTTATGGCAGTATACGATAGCTGGACCGCACGGTTCTCCGCAAAAAATAATAATAATATCTGGGGTTTAACGTCCCAAAACCACGATATGATTATGAGAGACGCCGTAGTGGAGGGCTCCGGAAATTTTGACCACCTGGGGTTCTTTAACGTGCACCTAAATCTAAGTACACGGGCCTCAGCATTTTCGCCTCCATCGAAAATGCAGCCGCCGCGGCCGGGATTCGATCCTGCGACCTTCGGGTCAGCAGTCGAGCGCCATAACCACTAGACCACCCTGGCGGGGCAGGTTCTTCGCAAAGAGCTCCCGCTTCCTGCTCACGTGTTGTCTTGACGAATCGGGCAGCGATCACTATTGAAAAGAAATGTCACGTTCTCAGCAGTGTTCCTCGACAAAGTTGACGTCCGTGTCTGCCGTTTCTGGGGTAGGTAGCGACATGGTCTGCTTTTTCCAGAAAAATTCTTGGTAACATCTTTAAATAAACCGCACGGGTATGAAGAAAGCTATATGAAAGATAATAGAAACGCTGCGAGAGCAAACAAAACGGCTAATTTGATTTTGTACCGTACACTGCGAGAATTGAAGACGGTGCGCTGGAAAGACAATAACGGATAACAGACGTTAGAACACAGATGTCACTACTCGACTCCTTCGTGCCCATCTGACTTATCTAAAGTCACACGCGGGAGTTTTCGACTCCTAAGCTTGACAGTTTGCAAATAGATCTAGATTCATCATCTAAATAAACATTTAAATGTAGCTTCTGGCGTGCACAGGTGCTATACGCGAACGCTGACATGATCAACCGTCCTGCCTTCTCTATTGTTGTTCTTCCTTGCTTCCTGACGTGATCACAGACGACAGCGAGTGTGTGTGGCGGACTGGGCACCAGAAACCACCGATTTATTACCTTCCTTACTGGCACGTATCGTAATTCGCAGCAGAAGAATACCCACTCTTAACGATTATCATCCGCCCTCACACTGGAACCACCACCTTTATCACGTAACGTTTTTTATGCGCTACTTCGTCTCTCACTGTAGCGGGTATTCATGACGTCAACGCGCGCCGTACGATTCGCCCTTTCCGCTGTTTGTCTGAAGGTAAA